>CM053609.1:48019406-48034481 GCA_028646535.1 Procyon lotor
CCACCCCGGCCACCCTTAGTTCATTTCTTGAGTCTAGGAGTCTCTTATGGTTTGTCTCCCTCCCCATCCCTTCGTGTTTCATTTCTCTCCCCCACCCCCCCAAACTCCTGCCTTGCCTATCAAGTTCTTCATATCAGAGAGATCATGTGATACTTGTCTTTCTCTGACTGACTTATTTCGCTTAGCATAATACCCTCCATAGAAAACAATTTCGACCAGCTTTCCTGTCCTCACAACCCACAACAAGTGCAGAGCCTTTTTCTTTCAGGAGTTTCACTGCCAGCCTGAAGGGGCCCTCGTTATAAGACAGGGATGGGAGACAAAAGGAAACATAAGGAAGCAGAAGAAATCTTCCCGGGTTCCTCCAGCTGGTTCCTAACTCCCTTTCTATGTGGCATCTGAAACCCAGTGGGCTCCCTTTCTCCACTTTTCTTGCGTAGGGTGGGGTTCTCCAATCCCCCCGCCCTTCAGGTAGCCCTGCCTATCCTCAGTTCAGGCTCTTATTTCCTGATCCAAGGGGATGAGCAGGTAGAGCAATAGAGGAGAATGAGTGTCCATTCAGGGACAGCTGCTTCATGTAGGTAAATGTGGAATCAGGGCCCCTTCAGCTGGGGGGGAACCCATGGCTCTTGACATACTTTCCTGCAAAGGTGAGGTCCTAGTGTACCTGCCTCACTGACTCGAGCCCACAACCAGAGCTAGGCCTTTGTGCCAGAGCAAAAACACAGCAAAGACAGTTGAGACAATGCTCAGTTCAGTGGGAACTCTTAGCCTTGTCTCCATGACAGGTTTCTTGCTTCGAGGCTTGGTTTGACCTGCCTGGGCAAGGCCTCTCTAGGTGAGTCCACATGGAGATGTCTGTGTTGGCAGGGGTGAGTTACTGGCTCTGCTTATCTGGGAGGTGATTAAGAGATTGTCAAGTTATCTTGGGCTCAGTCCCATCAGAGCATACTCAGAGATGGGACTCTCCTGGACTCAAAAGGAAATTTTACATCCTATAAGGAAAGTCCTATTCATAAGCAGATAACTTTATAAAAGGGGGCTATACCCTGGGCAGGGAAGGGGAGGGTGATGCTACCTATGCTCTGATAAGGTACCTCCCACAGCCCTGCAGAGCCTGGGGCCCAGCACCTCAGTTTGAGGTGATTTCAATAGAGAATACTCAAAATGGAGAGGCAGGAGTCAAGGGCTCCTCGGGCACATGGTTCTGTGATTTTAGGCCTCAGGTTCTTCAGGGCTTCCCGATTCTTAATATCCTATCCTTCTGTTGTTTTGAGTACCCAACTCCCAGCAGATGCCTGGAGGGATAATCTGGAAAGTCTTTTCTCTCATTAGTCCCCAGGAACCAGCCTAAGCACCCCCCTCCCCTCCCCCACCCAGCAGCACGTGCAGAGAGAGACACTTGGCAAACAGAGCAGGTCTCCCTGCCGCTCCAGGCTTCCTAGAGGGTCCTCCTTAGAGCCCACCATCCTCCTCATAAACCCCACGCCGACCCTTTGAGGAAGGCAGCAGGAGAGGCAGGAGAGACTGTGGGAGTCTCAGACCCACTTGGACACCCCCAGGGCTTCCACTGGCTTCTACTTCGCCCAGCTCCACCACTCCTGCTGACCCAGTCTTACTGGATGCTCCTCTTCCTTTCTGCTCACCCCTGCCAACCTATGTTTGATTTCTTTTTTTTCTGAAACACTATTTTTAAATTTTTTTTAACATTTTACTTTTAAGTAATCTCTATGCCCAACATGGGGCTCAAACTTATAATCCCAAGATCAAGAGTTGTATGCTCTACTGACTGAGCCAGCCAGGCACCCCTGAAATGCCTTTTTTTTTTTTTTTAATTGAACTTGTGAGATATAACAGCTCCACTGGGAAGTTCCCTGGGCTGTCGCCAAACTCTCTTGGGCCAAATGCACTCTGGCTGCCCATGTCTTCTGGGAACCAGTAGGCTTTTTAAGCTTGATTTGTTCCTGTCTGGCTGGCTGATCGTGTAGGCCACCTTGGCTGACCACTGGGACTCTGACCCCTGTCCCCACTCTGCACCAGAGAAGAGTCTGGGTCCCTGTGGGGTCAGGGAAAAAAGGGAATTCCTCCCTAGTCTTCATCATGCCCAGAGCTAAAGAGAAGGCCGGCAGCCAAACCTGACCTGTGCAGGGAGGGCAGAGGCCTAGCTGTGAAGGGCAGGCCTAGCACCCCACAGGCCCTCATCCCTGCCTGCTTTTCACCAGAGGATGCTGTGTTCCTGAAGGAAGAGTCTCAACGCAGGGAGTACGTGTTGAACCAGAATGGCCTCATCTACTTGGGTACAGCTGACTGTTTCCACGCAGAGCCCTGGGACTTTGGCCAGGTATGGGGACCTCTGAGGAAGGACAGGGGCCAATGACTGCCCCATAACCTTCAGTGTTCAGGCTCGACAGAGCTGGCAGGTCCAAAAGCCGGTAGCCAGTAGGTTATGAGGCTATGTCTTTTCTTTCTTTTTTTTTTTAAGGATTCATGCCATAAGGTTATTTACAAACATATTGAGTACGTTGAACTCAAGAGTTTGATCCATTTTTCAGAGACTGCACCTCTCAGAATGTTCTTTTCCACATCTGTTTAGTGGATTAATTAAAATACCCTCATTTTTTAAGCAGTGCCTTACTACAAAATAAGGTGAAGCAAATCCAGATCCAAGTATATAGTCATCATAATTAGTAACTGCCACTTGTTTTCCACTGAAAATGGCAAATTCTTCCCTAGGCCCTCCTCACAGTGGCTCCTACAGACCACAGAGGTTGTGAATTTCCAGATGCTCTGTCCCAACACAGCACTCTTGGAAGTTCTGCAAAAGGCGCAGAGACCCAAGTTGGAAGAAATGGTGGCACCACACCAAATCCTCCTTTTTCACAGCCTTGTTCCCTGGTGTGTCAGTGAGGCTTCTTTTGGCCATTTCATTACGTGGTGCCTCTCTTTCCTCAGGGCCCCATCAGGCCAGCCTCCACAGCTTCCAGAGCTATCTTCCTAAAGGCCACAGCAGAGCAAACCTCTGTTAAATCCCCACTGTCTACAGGATAAAAACTAAATGTCCTGGCTTGACCCCTAAGGCCCTTCAGAGCCAGGCTACTGCTTGCCTTTCCTCAAGTGCCACCCCGTGCTCCAGCTTCTGGCCATCCCCTGAACAAACAGGCTGAATACCCCTGGAATAGCATCCCTCCTTTATCACCCCAGAAAATCCCTACCCATCTCTTAAGACCGTCAGAATGTTTTCCCCAGCCCCCCAAGATAAGAGTGACCCTCCCCACTATGCCCTCTGCTCTGGGTTGGCATCTCTCTTAGAGCCCTGGCCATGTAGCTGAGATCTGTAGGCTAAGTGCCTATGTGTCCCTCTCTGCTCCTAAATGCGGTTCCTCAAGAGCAAGAGCTGCCTTGGGTCTCCTCCCCATGTGGGTCAGTGCCGGCAGGAGAAGTAGGAGCATGTGAAATGGCGAGCGACAGAAATGAAACAATACAGCTCTGGTCCTCAAGGGCTCACGCCCTGTTGGAGAAGTAAGACAACAGAACAGGCGGGCAAAGGATGGGACTGCATGGACACAGGGACCAGGGGGCATGGTGGCGGGGAGGGCAAAGCCAGAACTCCCACGGGAGACAAGAAGGCAAGGCCGGAAAGAGTGGAACCTGAGTCTGGGAGGAGTCTGAGGTGATGGTCGGGGATGAGTACCCAACCTGGAGGTCCTTCATCATGGTCCTGTGTGCTCCTTACAGTTTGAGAGCAGTGTCATCGACCTCAGCCTGCACTTACTGAGCGTGAACCAGCAGGTGGAGGACTGGGGCAACCCGGAGGACGTGGCCCATATTTTGGGTGCCTTGGTGAGTGAGTTGGGGAGGGAGGGGAGCCCTCTGCCAGAGCTGCCTACATGTACGGCCCTGGAAATCTTCAAACACAAATGGTCTCTTCTTCCCAGGATGTGGGGGTCAGTTCCTGGAGACAGTCTCAGTGAGGTAGTATTCACAAGGGAGACAAAAGCAAAGTGTCATCCCTTGGGACACAAGCCAGGAGGACTAAAACTAGCCTAGATTTCCTCAGAACACTCCTCCCTCTTCCTCCTCCCGTCAGCCCAACCTGCAGGCTTAGGTCCATGGGAGGGAGGGGATAGGGTCTATCTTGCCCAGTGTTTGCTGTTCAAGTGGTCGTTTGTTTTCATTTCTAAATTATTCCTAAGAATATACAGACCATGAAGGTAGTTTGGTGCTTCCTTCTGTCCCTAAATGTCCCTTTCAGAGGAATTGTGATTTCCCCATTTCAGAGTCCAGGGGAGCCTCTGGACTCCCCTCTGAAGAGGTGGACAAGGAAAAGGTCAACCTGTGAGGAGGAAGAAGCTTGGGACAAGTGGGCCTTGAGGCCCCAAGTCCAACTGCCCTCAAAGGAATCAGGGTCAAGCGAGTGAGGGTGCAGTGAAACCAGCCCCCAGTGAGAGGAAGCTCTCTTGCTCTCCCTAGGATGTGAGCTTTGCTTGCCAATGTGGTCCATGAACCCCTGGCTTACGGAGGACTAGATAAAAAGGAGAATTCCCCAGGCCCCACTCTTATAGATTATAAGCTAGTGGGTAGGGTGATGCCCAGCGGTATCCAGATGATTCTGATACAGGTGGTCTAGGCCCTCCTTACTCCCCACCCCCCTTCAGAGGCTGTTCTGTCCTGGGCCCAACATAACATCCACACATTTCCACAAACAGCTGCACGCTCTCAAGGAGAAGAGTGTCCTGCCCCCAACACATACCGCCACCACCAAGGAAGGGGCCTTGCTGAGCAAGCGCCGGGGCAGTGTGCCCATCCTGAAGCAGTGGGTCACAGGCCAAGGGCGACCCGTGTATGACAGTCAGGCCTGGGTGTTCGCTGCAGTCACCTGCACAGGTACAGGGCTGGCTTGCCTGCCGCACTCCTGGGTAACCTTGGCTACTGTACAGCATGTCTGCCCTGCTTTTTGGGATGCCCCGTGGCTTTCACCCTGAAATTTTCCCTCCCCTCGCTCCAGGAGAGCAAGCCCCGGTGCTCTGTTGTACGCTCTGTAAGCCTCGCCCTGCTGTAGACTCTGCCTGCTGCGTACATTTTCAGTACCTCATCTCTGGGCCTTTATGCACCCTGTGCCTGTGCATCAGTCCCACCAGCCGGGGGCCCACACCCTCCTGTTTCCATGGTGTCAGGTGGCATTTAAGACCATACCTGCCCAGAGGAGACGCTGAAAACACTAGCTATACATACCCAGGCCTCTCTGGCACCACCTGACTCTCTGGGCCCTTCCACACAGTGCTGCGATGCCTGGGAATCCCTGCCCGCGTCATTACCACCTTCACCTCAGCCCAGGGAACCGGCGGACACTTGTTTGTGGATGAATACTACAATGAGGAGGGCCTTCAGAATGGAGAGGGCCAAGGAGGCAGAATCTGGTGAGAAGCCCACCGAGGATGAGGTCCAAGACATGGAAGGGTTCCAAATCCACATGGTATAGCCTCATGGCAACCCCCACACACACCCGAGTGACCCTAGCACTGAGAGGAAGCCCTCAAGACTCTTGTAGGCAGGAGGCTGCCGGTCTGTTGTGGCATGCACCACCGCCTCCCCCCACCCCCCACCCGGAGTGTCGCAGCCACTTTTACAGTCCTCCCATCCCCAAGGCAATAATGACTCTGCCACGTCTAGTCCTCTTTAGGACCACTTTCTTCCCCACTTGAATTACTCTTTCATACCTTCAGGATCTTCCAGACTTCCACAGAGTGCTGGATGACCCGGCCTGCTTTGCACCCAGGTTATGACGGATGGCAGATTCTGTACCCATGTGTTTCCAGTGGAGGTGGAGGTAAGGGCTGGGGGTAGATCCACTACCATCCTGGGCTGCACAAAACTGTGCAAGCAAGAAGTCCCTCAAAAGCCGGAGCAGCAGGAGGTCCAAAGGGGGTCTGCATCTCCTAAAACAGGAGAAGTGGAAGGAATGAGAGTGGCCAACAGAATGGTCTCCCGAAGCCATCAGGTTCAAGGGAACAAAGGTGTTAGCCATCTAGGCCCAAGACCATGCAGAGACTTGCCCTACCTCAGAGCAATGGGCAAGGGAGCATAGTCTCAATGAAGGGTAAAAGGTCTTAAGATAGCTGGTGGATGTGCTGGGTTAGGGGCTTGCGGGGTGGGATTTCTGAGGTTCTGAATGTGGATAAGGAAAGCATCAAGATAGGCTCAAGCTCGGAGAAGAAATCTTCAGGAGCCATTCAAGGACTGTTCTTATGAAATTTCTCAGCAACAGAACAGTAACAGAGCCTGGAACATAGGAAGTGCTCAATAAAGGATATTAGTATCATATCCGTAGTAGAGCTTCACTGTACTACGTTCCTCTGAGGTTCTACTTGCCCAGTTTCTGAGAGGGCTCCTGCCACAGGCCATGACCAAAAAGCACTGTCACTAAATGATTATGAATTTCACCACTGCAATGCCCTTTCACAAACTCTGCCAAGTGCCCACCCCTGACCTTGATCTTGGGGGAGGGAAAATAGCGTATAGGATGGGGACTGGGATTATACAGCTCTGACTCAAAGACAGGTCTGGGTCCAGTTCTTCTTGCTCACTGAACTTTTTCTCCCTCAGTCCTGGGGTCCTGTGATCTGACCCCTGTCAAAGCAGTCAAGGAGGGGGCACTAAACCTGACCCCTGGAGCATCAGACCTTTTTGCCGCAGTTAATGCATCATGTGTGGTCTGGAAGTGTCGGGAAGATGGCGCACTGGAGCTGACCAACTCCAACACTAAGTATGTCGGCAACAACATTAGCACCAAGGGTGTGGGCAGCAACCGCTGTGAGGACATCACTCAGAACTACAAGTATCCTGAAGGTACTGAGCAGGGGAAGGCCCCAGGCTTCTCCACACCTGAAACACTAACAGAGGGGAAGGGATGGGCCAGGAATACGCAGGCCAGAGAGACTCAGGCCAGAGAGTCTTCTCCCCATCATATAAAATAGGATTTTTAAACCCCATTTGATACTATCAACATTTGGGGTCAGACAACTCTCCACTGTGGGGGGCTGTGCATCATAGGATGGTCAGCAGCATTCCCAGACTGCATACACTAGAGGCCAGCACCCCACAACAGGTTGTGACAACCAAAAAGGTCTCCAGGTGTTTCTAAATGTCTCCTAGGGGGCAAAACTGTCCCCAGTTGAAAACCACTACTATAAAACAATACACTTTAAAAAAAAAAATAAAAAAAAAATAAAACAACACACTTAATACCAAGCCCAGTTGCCAGAAGATGTTCTCCCTCTCTTCTTCTCACTCTCTCTTCTAGCACCCCAAATCTATTCCTTCCTCCATATTGATTAATGGCACCACTGTCACCTATTTGTCCAAACAAGAAGGCTTGCACCCTCCTCAACACTCTCTCCTTCACTGTCCCACATTACTCTCACATCCGTTTCCTCATCTCCTTCCTTGTTGCTTATAGAAAATCTAGTGCCTCCACAGCTCATCTGCAACATTGTAACATCCCCTGGGTCCAGTCTCTCCATTATCATTCCCTTACCAACTTAGTTGCCAATGAGCTTTCCAAAACACAAAATAATGTTACTCCCCTGCTCTAGAATATTCCATGGCTCCCACTGCCGTTGGGGTAAGTCAACTCCTTCACTTAGGAAGATGTGAGTCACTGTAGACCTGTCCTCAGAGTCAGCATGGCTTATCTAAAAGCGTGCTCTCCCACCATTCAAGGGGCAAATGCATAACACTTGAAGAACTGAAATGACTTGGAAGAGACATGCTATATCTGTAGTGGATCTGCCCAACATAGACCTTTTTTTTTTTCAAGTTTTTTTTTTAAGATTTTATTTATTTATTTGTCAGAGAGAGAGAGAGAGCGAGAGAGCACAAGCAGGGCAGAGGCAGGCAGAGGCAGAGGGAGAAGCAGGCTCCCTGCCAAGCAAGGAGCCCGATGTGGGACTCGATCCCAGGACCCCGGGACATGACCTGAGCTGAAGGCAGCCGCCCAACCAACTGAGCCACCCAGGCGTCCCTTAAGTTTTTATTTAAATTCCAGTTGGTTAACATACAGTGTAATATTAGTTTCAGGTATACAATATGATTCAACACTTCCATACATCACCCAGTGCTCATCATGACAAGAACACTCCTTAATCCCCATCATCTATTTCACGCATCTCTCCCACCTACCTTCCTTCTGGTAACCATCAGTTTGTGCTCTATAGTTAAGGTTTGTTTCTTGGTTTGCCTCTCTCTCTCTCTCTTTTTTCCCCCCTTTGCTCATTTGTTTTGTTTCTTAAGTTTCACATATGAGTGAAGTTATATGGTATTTGTTTTTCTCCGATTGACTTATTTCACTTAGTAATAATACACTCTAGCTCCATCCATATTATTGCAAATCCAAGATTTCATTCTTTTTTATGGCTGAATAGTGTGTGTGACATCTTATTCATTTATAAATTGATGGACACTTGGGCTACTTCCATAATTTGACTAGTTGTAGAAAATGCTGCTATAAACATCAGAGAGCATGTATCCCTTTGAATTAGTATTTTTGTATTCTTTAAGTAAGTACCTACTAGTGCAATTGCTGGAGTGCAGTGCAGTTCTATTTTTAACTTTTTTTTTTTTTAAAGATTTTTTATTTATTTATTTGAGAGAGAGAAAGTGAGAGGATGAGAGGAGCGAAGGTCAGAGAGAGAAGCAGACTCCCCGTGGAGCTAGGAGCCCGATGTGGGACTCGATCCCGGGACTCCAGGATCATGACCCGGGCCGAAGGCAGCTGCCTAACCAACTGAGCCACCCAGGCGCCCCTATTTTTAACTTTTTGAGGAACCTCTGTACTGTTTTCCAGAGGAGCTGCACCCGTTTGCATTCCTACTAACAGTACAAGAAGGCTCCCCTTTCTCCACATCCTCACCAAAACCTGTTGTTTCTTGTATTGTTTTTTTTTTAGCCATTTTAGCCATTCTGAGAGATGTGAGGTGATATCTCATTGTAGTTTCGATTTCCATTGTCTGATGATGAGTCATGTTAAGCATCTCTTCATGTATCTGTTCGCAATCTGTATGTCTTCTTTGGAGAAATGCCTATGCATGTCTTCTGCTCATTTTTAAATTGGATTATTCATTTTGGGGATGATGAGTTTTATAAGTCCTTTATTTTGGATACTACTCTTTATCAGACATGTCATTTGCACATATCTTCTCCCAATCCATAGGTTGTCCTTTAGTTTTGTTGTTTCCTTTGCTGTGCAGAAGCTTTTTATTTTGATGTTGTCCCAATAGTTTATTTTTGCTTTTCTCTTGCCTCAGGAGACATATCTGGAAAGAAGTTGCTATGGCTGATGTCAAAAAAGTTACTGCCTGTGCTCTAGGACTTTTTTATGGTTTCAGGTCTCATATTAGGACAGATTTTTTTTTTTCCAAGCTAAATGTGGCCTTACAGGGTTGCAGAGCTCTTGTGACTTTGGCATTTGAGTGGCAGTGGGTAAATGAATCTTAATCTTGGACTTTTATTAGAACGGTCTATACCCTCTGAATAAGAGTCCTGCTTTATTTCCTTCATTCTTCAGGATCTCTTCAAGAAAAAGAGGTGCTGGAGAAAGCCCAGGAAGAGAGAATGCTACATGAAAAAGACAGTGGCATCTATCCTCCTAGTCTCAAGACTGCTGAGCTTCTATACATGTTCTTGGAAGCACCCTGCTCCCTAAACCTGGGAGGGAATGCCAAGTTCTCAGTGAAACTGGTTAACCCCAGTGACCAGGAGAAGGCAGTGCAGCTGGCATTTGCATTGCAGGCATTATACTACAATGGTATCCTTGCTGCTGAGCTCTGGAAGAATAAGCAGTCCCTGACGCTCGGTGCTAACGAAGGTAATTCTATGGTCCCCAGATATCCCTGAACCCTAGCTCCCACCCCAGGGAGCAGCAGTCATGGGACACCTCAGAAGGTCTGAAGAGGTACCCTCTAGCCCCTGGTGTGCCCTCTGTTCTTCTGCCATTCAACACATATTTATTGAGCTTCACATAGACCAAAGCCCCCATAATTCCAATTGCAGTCAGATAACAGATGCTGGTAGCAGTCTGAGAAGTGTTTGATAAGGTCAACAGAGTACAATGGCAGGGGAGCATCTCACCCAGGTTAGAGCAGGCTGTTCTCAGGTAAAGCAGACAGCACTGGGTCCGAAAGGATGAGTAGGAAGGGCAGTGATAGTCAGAAAAGTAAGTCATGAATATTCAAGGCAGAAGGAAGAACATGTGCACAGGTTCTTCCTCCTCCCCCAAAGTCCTACTTCATTGGTCTAGAATGGGGTCCAGGCAACAGTACTTTTTAAAAGCTCCCTGTGTTATCCTAGGGTTGAAAGTCCCTAGACTAGAACAGTTGTTTTCAAACTTTGCTGCCTATCAGAATCACCTGGGGAAGTCTGATGCTCAGCCTGTATCCCAGATCGATTAAATCAGAAACTCCATGGTTGGACCCAAACATCAAAAACTGTTTAAATCATTGAGTGATTCCAGTGTGCAGATAAGAGAGAATCGGTGAACCAGAGCTTGTCTACATTATTGCAACAGCCTCCTAAACAGCTCCCCTGCCTCCAATCTCTCCACCATGTTCCCTTTCTGAGTGGGGCAGAGGCTGGATCATGCAGGGGCTTGTATGTCATGCCAAGGAGTTTGAGTTTTGTTCTCTGGGCAGTAGGAAGCTGGAGAAAACTTGAACTATAGGGGCCAATGTGATCAGAAATCCATTAATGTGATCAGAAATCCATCTGAAAAAAAATAATAACTTTTGTCTGAATGGAATGGAATAGGTCATATTAGAATAATGACCCTCCCGTTTGGCTACATGTTGAGTTACCTGGGTAACTTCAAAAATGCTGCTGCCTGGGCCTCACTACCAGAGTCTGATATAATTGATCTGGTGTGTAGCCTGGCATTGGGATGTTTATAAAGTTCTATGATTCTAATGTGCATCTAATGTTGACAACCACTGGATCAGAGGTTGGAAGGTTTTGTAATAATCAAGTCAAGACATGAAGAACAAATTAGACTAGCAGCACTTTAAAGACATATTAAGGAGGTAGAATAGATTGGACTTGTGAATATGTGTTGGGGGGGGCAGGAGTGAGAGTGTTGCTTCCTCCCTAGCATAGAGAAAATGAGGAAGAGCAAGTATGGGGAGAAGGATGATGAGTTCTGTTTGTGGCAAGTTGGGTTTGAAAGCCCATGAGATATCCAAACAGCGATGGCCAGTAGACAGCTGGAAACCTAAATGTGGCATTCAAAATAAAGGCCTGGGTTGGAGACCAGATGTGGGAATCCCCACACTGAGAGGGCTGCCAAGAGTCAGGGCATTGATGAGTTCCTGGGGGTGGAATAAAGGTTATGAGAAAAGAAGGTGAAAGGGGAACCCAGGCAGCACCAGCATGTAGGGGGCAGGCAGGTAAACAGTAGGGAATCAGGGAGACAGAGAAGTCAAAAAGATGAAGGAGCACCCAGCAGGGGCAGCAGAGTGGCCATGAGATGTCAAGGCTGAAAAGCAGACACCGAGGGAGTGGTCTTACTGAGAAGTGACGTCAAAGGCCAGCTTCCTGGGGGCTAAACTGATGGAGAGTGGAGGAAGCAAGACATAGTGTGCAGTCCTTCCTGGAAGAACAGACAGAAAAAGGAGACAGGCTGAGTTGTAGTCAGCCAGGGACACTGAGTAGAGGGAGGGTGTTTTTTTTTGTTTGTTTATTTAAGATGAGAGAGCAGAATCTGCTTACACACTGAGGAAAACAATCAACAGAGAGGGCAAGACTGAAGCCTCTGGAAAGATGGGTTATTAACTGATGGTGCAACCCTTGGGGGACTGAGAGGCAACTAGAATAACTGGAGTTACTTTTGGTAAACACAGTGTTAAGTGTTCCATATGCATCATCTCATTTACCCTTACAACAACCCTCTGAGGCAGCAGCCATTATTATCCCCACTTTACAGATGAGGAGATCAAGACACAGAGAGGTTACATAATTTGCCAAAAATTACAGAGCAGGCAGTGGTGGGGTCAGGATTTAAAAAGTGGAGGGTTTGACTTAGGGAGGGACTCATGTTCCCGGGGGTGGTGGGACAAGGAATCTGAGGCCAGAGAGCTTAACTTGTTCTAGTCTGCAGGGGCCTTCCACAGTCACACTGAGGTCGTCTGTCAAGAGCACTGGAGGAGGCAGTGATGGTGGTAGGGTGTGGGGTCTTGACTGAGTTCAAGTTTGAAATTGTTGTAAGAAATGAGGCATCTTTCTGACCTCAGTGAGATACTGACTCTTTTTGCACTGTGTGTGATATTTGTCTGTTGCCAGGGCACACACACCCACAATGTTAACTGACTCTGCTTGTCTTACGTTTCAGTTGACACAATCACCAGCAACCTGTCCTTCTCCCATTTTGAACAAAGCCCACCAGAGAACAGCTTCCTCAGACTCACTGTTATGGCCACGGCAATGCACTCTGAGTCCAGCCTTAGCTGTTTTGCTCAGGAAGACATCGCCATTTGTAGACCACACCTTACCATTGAGGTAGGCACCAGTCTTTCCCCAAGTCACTCTCGTTTGCTCTTGTTTCAGAAGGAATTGGAGCTCCTCAAGCTTCAGGGCAAACCACCATGCTGTAGGATTACCAGAAAATGCTAGGTTGAGAGCTCCTTCTCATGAAAGAGATGGTTTCTTACATATGCTATTAAGGTTTACATCTTCCAGCTTCTTTTCTTGGTTCTGTAAAGATTTTAAAAAGCAGGGCCTCCCCAGTTGCTGCCTCCATACTTGGATAATACTAGCCAACATTTACTTAGCACTTTATACATATGCCAATGTATTTTCACCTTCTTTCACAGGGATCACAGGGATATAAAATCCCTGTGAGGTGGAACTATTCCCATTATTTAGATGAGGAAACAATCTTAAGAGATTATCATACCCATGATCATGAAAATAGGATGTTTTAGAGGCTTACAGCTCTTGATCTAGTCCTCTTTCCACATGTCTACCCTGACCAAAATGAATGCGATCTGGTCCCAGCCCTTAATAAGTTTATATTACAGCTAAATAAAGGAGACACAATGTTAGGTCTCTTATATAAGTGCTTCAATAGAGGTAAGTCACTATGGCTTAAGTGAAGTAAGGAGATTAATTTCAACTGGTGGGTTTGAGGAAGACTTAACAGGAGGAGGCATTTATGCCAGGCATTGAAAAATAGGTTTAGTGCAGAAGTTGAGGAAGTCCATTGCAGGTTGAAGACCGAATAGAGAGACCCCCAAAAAGGGAGACTGAGGGGGGTGCTGGGATGTCATTCAGTCGAGAGAAGAGCAGATGAAGCTGGAGAAGGGGATTGGGGTCAGACCATGAAGTGTTCTGAATGCCAACCAAAGCCGAATTCTGAAGACAATGGGAACCTCTCCAAGATTTTAAGTGGAGGAGAGGCACCATCAGAGATGGCCACGGATGAATCAAGGCAAGGGTAAGTATCAATTTAGAAAGACCAGAGAGGTAAAGAAGTCAAGTGTGGAATTTGGGTCTGGATGGCAGAGTCAGGAAAGTGACTGAAGAGAGTACAGGGAGGGTGCCTAGGAGGGTAAGCAGTAACTGCAGCCCTGTGCTCTTGGCATCCGCTCCAGGTTTTGCCTCTTCCCACAGATGCCAGAGACAGCAGAGCAATATCAACTTCTTAAGGCTTCAGTTCAACTCCATAACTTCTTAGATGTTCCCTTGAAGGACTGTGTGATCTCTCTCTTTGGAAGGGGGCTCATTTACAGAGAGAGGAGGTACAGGTAAGAGACCACAAGCTTCTCGGGGCACCTGGGTGGCTCAGTCAATTAAACATCTGCCTTCAGTTCAGATCGTGATCTCAGGATCCTGGGATTGAGCCCCAGGTCTGGGTTCCCTGCTCAATGGGGAGCCTGCTTCTCCCTCTCCTCCTGTCCCCACCCCCACCCTTGCTTGTGCTCTAATAAATAAAATCTTTAAGAGAGAGAGACTACAAGCTTGTCATCTCACTGAAACATCTCAACTTGTCAGAAAGGCAGAGACCCAAGATTAATGACTGTCTTTTTGCTCTGTCCATAGAGACAGAAAAAATTACCCTCTAGAAGCAGAACTGAAGGATTAGAGCCTCCCTCCTCCTGGAAGACAGGAGTAAGGAAGTCTATGTGCCCCATGGGCATCCACCTGCCCCCAACTATTGCCCTGGTCATGCAGGAAGAGGCTGGGTATCGCTGGTAATTGCAGTCAAGGAGGTTAGGCCTGGGTACTAGAAAATATCACAGAGACGGTAGGTTGCCTCTTGGTGTGGCCAAAGAGCTGCATTCTACTAATGACAACCACAATATAAAATTTTACTTGTTTAAATATTCCTCTTTATTCCTATTCCCACCACCACCCTTCACACTTTTGTTAGTATGTGTATCCTTTCATTAGTATGTGTAAAATGTGTACTGTGCTTCATAAGCTTGTATGTTTAACTTATGTAAATGATGGTATGCTTGATCCTTTTCCTTACTTTTCACTCAGAACTGTTTTTGAGATTCATCCACATATGTTAAGTCCACTGCTTTGGCAACATAAGGCTTCATCCAGTACATCCATACGTTCTACCACTACACTCTATAGTGATGGGCACCCAGAGAGCCTCCAACTCTTGAACATCACAAATACTATTCCAATGAACAGCCTCACACATATTTTTTTTTAATTTTTTAAATTAACATATAATGTATTATTTGCCCCAGGGTACAGGTTTGTGAATCATCAGGCTTACACATTTCATAGCACTTATCATAGCACATACCCTCCCCAATGTCCGTAACACAGCCACCCTATCCCTCCCCCCTCCCCACCTCCCAGCCACCCTTAGTTCGTCTCGTGAGTTTAGGAGTCTCTTATGGTTTGTCTCCTTCCCCATTCCTTCCTGTTTCATTTCTCTCCCCCACCCCCACCCCACAAACCCCCGCCCTGCCTCTCAAATTCTTCATATCAGAGAGATCATGTGATAATTGTCTTTCTCTGACTTATTTCGCTTAGCATAATACTCTCCAGTTCCATCCATGTCATTGCAAATGG
>CM053609.1:48034581-48093549 GCA_028646535.1 Procyon lotor
TGAGGAACCTCCATACTGTTTTCCAGAGGGGCTGTACCAGGTTGCATTCCTACCAACGGTGTAGGAGGGTTCCCCTTTCTCTGCATCCTCGCCAACATCTGTCTTTTCCTGACTTGTTAATTTTAGCCATTCTGACTGGTGTGAGGTGGTATCTCACTGTGGTTTTGATTTGTATTTCTCTGATGCCGAGTGATTGAGCACTCAATTTGAAAAATTGAGCACTTTTTCATGTGTCTGTTGGCCATCTGGATGTCCTCTTTGCATAATGTCTTTTCATGTCTTCTGCCCATTTCTTGATTGAATTATTTGTTCTTTGGGTGTTGAGTTTGAGAAGTTCTTTATAGATTTTGGATACTAGCCCTTTATCTGATATGTCATTTGTGAATATCTTCTCCCATCCTGTCAGTTGTCTTTTGGTTTTGTTGACTGTTTCCTTTGCTGTGTAAAAGCCTTTGATCTTGATGAAGTCCCAATAGTTCATTTTTGCCCTTGCTTCCCCTGCCTTTGGTGATGTTTCTAGGAAGAAGTTGCCACGGCTGAGGTTGAAGAGGTTGCTGCCTGTGTTCTCCTCCAGGATTTTGAGAGAGCAGGGACAGTCAACATTTAACTATACTTTTGTGGTAACCCAGATCAACTGTGGGGGAAAGCTCCTCAAAGGAAATCTCTGCTACGCCACTAGTCACTGTAAGAAGGTTGCTGATAGGATGCCAAACACCATCTGTTAACATACTGACATCTTCTGTATATGTCCACTATACCCTCAAAGCACTTAGCAATGTGAGGGGTGCAAAACCACAGCCTTCCCAAACATACCCCGGTACTACTACCAAGAGTGGTACTAGTTACAGTTGATAAAACAAATAACAGACGCAGCTTGGAAGCCCTTAGAATAGGATGTTTCTCTTCTTAACCATGCAATCGTCTGCCATAGGGAGGCTCCTGTCTTCTATCTCCTTAAAACCTCCTCTGTTGCAACAGCAAGGTACTTACATGTTTATTTTTTCACAGTTCACCTCTTCAGCCAGGGAAGGATCAGAGTCACTGGGACTAGCAAGCAATGGGACAGAACTACCACCTGCCTTTTCCTTTATTTCAGATTACCTTCTGTGTGGCCCGGAAACATCTTATACACGGAATTCCAGTTCACACCGACACAGGTGGGGCTCCAGAGGCTCACTGTGGAAATGGACTGCGATATGTTCCAGAACATAACCAACTACAGAAATGTCACTGTGAAAGCCCCTGAACTTCCCGCATAAACGTCCACTAAATATTCCCTGTTTCATTTGCCTTCCTGTTTCATTTCTCTAATTAAAGCCTGATGTTGATAACATGAACTTGGCCCACTAGAGAAATAAGAAAACTATTAAGTATATAGAAAACAGGCCCTAGGAGAAAAAAATAAAAGAACTGGACTCCTTTTGTACAAAGTTACCTTTTTTGAGGGGGTTTACATTACTCTGTTGCTTTGGCACTCTCTCCATTTTAGTTCCTTCTCTTTATTACAAGTATAAAATAGCACTTGGAGTAAATTAAAACTCATTTGACATAAGGAATTGCAACTCAAGTACACACTAACTGCTCAAAAGAATGATTGTTGTGGCTGATTTAGAACTAAAAAGACTATGGGGACACACCCATGCAAGGAAAAGGACTGGCATTAGACATTATGAAGACCTGCAGGCCATGCATAAGGCCCAAATCAGGTCACCAGAATACACATCATACAGGTTTACCTTGCTTTCCAATATGCGATCTTCTAGAGCGATGCAAAAATATAATTAAATGGTGATGGCCATGCAAAAGGATTAACTGAAAAGGCCCTTAAAACTACATAAACTCTTTACACATTTACAAATTTTTGATGTATAAAAACTTTGTATTTACATTTGGAAACACACGCAATGTAGAAAAGAACAATAATACAAGTATGCATAAGAAAAGCAAATCTGTTCAATAAAGTGGACAAACCTAACAAATGAGTTCAATACTAAAAAATTATTTTGGAGGTATGCATGGAATAACATTCAGAAGGACTTAGTGATAAGAATAATGATATTATGTAACCGCTGAAGCAATTAGAGGAGCTTTGAAGTCATCTTCTCTAAATAAAGTCAGGTGTTGGGCGCCTGGGTGGCTCAGTCAGTTAAACATCTGCCTACAGCTCAGGTCATGATCCCAGGGTCCTGGGATTGAGTCCCATATTGGATTCTTTGCTCAGTGGGTAGTCTGCTTCTCCCTCTGCCCATCCCCTCTGCTCATGCTCTCTATCTCTCTCCCTCGCTCTTTCTCAAAATAAATAAAAATCTTAAAAATAAATAAAAAATAAAGTCAGGTGTTTTTGTTCTAAATATAGTTCTGATCAGAATCAGATCTTTAGGCCTACAAATCCAAATGAAAGCAATGTGCTAGTCTCAACCCACTGTATTTCTGGTAGAAAGAAACTTTGGAAGGTTACTTACTGAACTACCGGCAGGTCAGCAGTTTATTAAGATTATCAACATGTTTAACAACAAAACAACACACTTTATTGCAAATAGGGAATAAGGCAGCTTCTACACGAATCTCTGAAAGGCGATTCGGGAACACAAACTCATGCAATTACCTTTTTGAATCTAGTACAGAAAATGTATCATACTCATATAGTTTATAAACAGCTGCCAGTCTGGCCTAACCAACAATCTTTGGTAATAATGTCTCTTGACAAGTACAGATTAGAACTCCTTTTCGATTTGGAGAGCATTCTAGCTGCACTTTAAAAGCAGACATCAGAGGCTCCCTGTGATAGTAAGGAAAGGAGAGGAGAATTCAAACGAGCCTGAAAACTCACAATTCAAGTTCATTCTGAGTGAGTTCCTTGATTCTGTTCATGCAATGATCAACGGCATTAATGAGTAAAGGGATCCAACTATCTTCTAGCTGTGGGGTCACATGACTTGCTCTGCAAATGGAATGGAGAAAAACAAGTTATATTTATACTGGCAGGGGTGCCTGGGTGGCTCAGTCGTTAAGTGTCTGGCTTCCGCTCAGGTCATGATCCCAGGGCCCTAGGATTGAGCCCCACATCGCGCTCCTCGCTCTGTGGGAGGCCTGCTTCTCCTTCTCTCACTCCCTCTGCTTATGTTCCCTCTCTCGCTGTGTCTCTCTCTGTCAAATAAATAAATAAATAAATAAATAAAAATTTAGGGGCGCCTGGGTGGCTCAGGTCATGGTCCCAGGGTCCTGGGATTGAGCCCCGCATCGGGCTCCCTGCTCCGCAGGAAGCCTCCGCAGGAAGCTCCCTCTGCTTTTGCTCCCTCTCTCACTGTGTTTCTCTCTGTCAAATAAATAAAATCTTTAAAAAAAAAAAAATTTATACTGGCAAGGGAAACCTACTCTCAACAGGGAACACAGAGGAAACTAGAAGGACAAGGGAAATTTCTTTGTAGAAACTTAGCTGCTCTACAACTGAAGTGGAAAGAAAACACCACACCCACCTTATTCCACTTCTTGAAATAGGGCTTTGGGACTTGAGAATGATTGGATGGGTTTATCCTCAAAAAAAGCTACTTGAGGAGCACCTCCGTGGCTCAGTTGGTTAAGTGACTGCCTTCAGCTCAGGTCATGATCCTGGAGTCCCAGGATGGAGTCCTGCTTCTCCCTCTGACCCTCCCTCGCTCATGTTCTCTCTCTCATTCTCTCTCTCAAATAAATAAAAATCTTTAAAAAAAAAAAAGTTAAAAAAAAAAGCTATTTGATGAGAAGTCATACTCACTTAGTAATTTCAAGTGCCTTCTTTAAGACAGATACAAGTTTCGCAGACTAGAAAAGAAACAAAGAAGTTACTCACCCTGAGCCCCACATAAAAAGGAAGAAGAGCTAAGATATATTAAAAGACTCAAGTTATAAACTAAACAATACAAAACCTTGAAGGAAACCGCAAAAACAAAAATTCTGATTAGATTAGGGTGATAGGATTATAGGATTCTTCTCTATTTACAAAATCTTATTAATATTGTTGCTATAACATTCCTATAAGTTTTTAAAATTTTTTAATACTTTTAAATTTAATAAACTAGAAAAAGTTAGAATATAACCTGAATTCATCCCAACTGTGGATAGCTCCAAATATATAGTAGAAACAGCTACTGTTCCTTTAAAAAAAAAATCTATGTACAGAATTTTAAGCACACCAATAACAAGATAACGTGAGAATATATGTATGCCACCGATATATGGTACACATTTTAAAATTTTTATTTGGGCTAACTGACAAGGCATATTGTTAAAGATGTTTATTTCTTAGGAAGTCAATTTTTAAAAAGTGAGTGTGGAAAAAAAAAGGTTAACGTCCAAAAGGATCCTATTCTACTTTAAGGTGTTCACATACTGTGAAAATACATTTGATGAATTTAATTTCCACCATCTAATTTATCAAATATTTCTAGGACTGATAATTTTGAATGTAAGATAAAACTGCCATGGGGTAGTTTTACTTCTCCTTCCAGTAACTGTAGATATAATCTGAGTCTCTAAAAATAAGACAAGAGAATTCTCTCTAGCACAGGACCCAAGACTTGAAAAAATACAATAAAACCAGATTTTTATAAAGAGCTTAAATCTGTAGTTAAATCACACGATGTGTTTATATT
The DNA here is from genome assembly GCA_028646535.1 of Procyon lotor. NCBI lineage: Eukaryota > Metazoa > Chordata > Mammalia > Carnivora > Procyonidae > Procyon > Procyon lotor. Next base: position 48,039,213 of record CM053609.1, read on the forward strand.
AGAATAGAGTATGTTTCTGGGCATGTATTTTTGCCTACATCAGAAATCAGAAACTTAATGATTTTAGGTTAACAGGATCCAAAAGTACTGTGGTAATTCAGACTTTCTTTTCACAGTAGCATTTTCTAAATTCTTTGGGTTCTAAGTGATTATCCAAATGGTTATGGAAGAGAGTACTACCAGAACTCAGGGCTTCAGTAAATATTTATCAAGCAGAAATACAGGTAAAACTTATGACATTTTTGTTGTACTTGCATCCAACTGTAACAAATAAATTTATTTCCTATAGTTATAGGAAATACTAGTGGTTAGTGAAATCCTACCAGCTAGGTCAGTAGCTATTCCCTCAAAGTTGGTACTTACATTGATTCGCACAGTCAAGTGGCACATAGGTGGATATATGCTCAGAGCCAAATCATCCACACTAAGGGCAGAAAGCAAAAATAACCATTAACAATGAAAGGAACAAAGCTCAACTGGATGGTTTCCAGTACACGGTTGAGGATCTGACCATTGAGAACCTAACTCCCATAAATACCTATCAATTCCTTAAATTGGGTAACCAGAATCAATTCAACTGGTATTTACTAAACACATACATACCCCATCTCACTAGAAAACTGGGGGAAAAAAACTCCCTTGGCCTTTATGATAGGACATGATTAATTCAGTTAAAAATGGGAGGATCTGAGGGCACCTGGGTGGCTCAGTGGATTAGGCGTCTGACTCTTGCTTTTGTCTTAGGTCATGATCTCCAGTTCCAAGTCTGGAGATTGAGTCCCACCCCTCTGGGCTACATGTTCAGTGGGGAGTCAGCTTCCCTTCTCCTTCTCCCTCTGCTCCTCCCCCTCCCCTGTCCACTGCTCTCTCTAAAATAATTTTTAAAAGTAAGAGGACTATTAATTTAATAACTGTGATGCAAGTGGAGTTCATTGAAGGAACACCACAAGTGGGCACTACTTTAACCAAGTGATGAAATTTAGTACCACAGGGGCGCCTGGGTGGTTCAGTCAGTTAAGCGTCTGCCTTTGGCTCAGGTCATGATCCCAGAGTCCTGGGATCGAGTCCCAAATCAGGCTCCCTGCTCAGCGGGAAGCCTGCTTCTCCCTCTCCCACTCCCCCTACTTATAATCCCTCTCTCACTGTCTCTCTCTGTCAAATAAATAAATAAAATCTTAAAAAAAAAAAATTAAGTACCACCAATAATAGGACAAACTAACATTACGTGCCTCCCCCATATGATGCAATGAGAGGCACAAAACACTCACACATGTGATATCCTTGCCAAAAAAATATTTAAATTGAAAATAATCTATAACTGGGGTGCCTGGATGGCTCAGTCGTTGGGCGTCTGCCTTCGGCTCCAGTCATGATCCCAGAGTCCTGGGATCAAGCCCTACGTCAGGCTCTCTGCTCAGCGGGAAGCTGGCTTCTCCCTCTCCCACTCCCTCTGTTTGTGTTCCCTTTCTCGCTGTATCTCTCTGTCAAATAATAAATAAAATCTTTAAAAAAATAATAATCTATAACCATGACAAAGACAATCATGAGAATCCAGATTTTTGGATATTCTGCAAGACAACTGACCTTTAAAAAGTTAATGTCAAAAAATACTAAAAAGGACAGGGACTGTTACAGTTGCAAGAGTCTACAACCAAACCAGACTACTCCAAGAGATGACAACCAAATGCAATGTGACACCATGAGAGATCCCCAGATTAAAAAAAAGAAAAAACAACTATAAAATACATGTTAGAGACAAATGGGGAAACTTGAATATTAAATATTATTCTATTCAATGTTAAATTTCTTGGATGTAAGAACAAGAATATCTGTTCTTAAGAGATACGTGCTAAAGTATTTAGGGGTGAAATGTCACTGATATCTGCGACCTACTCTCAAATGGTTCAGGAGAAAAATGACACATCTAGGGGCGCCTGAGTGGCTCAGTGGGTTAAAGCCTCTGCCTTCAGCTCAGGTCATGATCTCAGGGTCCTGGGATCGAGCCCCGCATCGGGCTCTCTGCTCGGTGGGGAGCCTGCTTCCCCCACTCTCTCTGCCTGCCTCTCTGCCTACTTGTGATCTCTCTCTCCCTGTCAAATAAACAAACAAAATCTTTAAAAAAAAAAAAAAAATGACACATCTAACCATAGAGAAATAAACCAATATTGAAAAAAAAATGTGTGAGCAACAGGTGAATCTAGCTAGATTAAGGATATATGGTTGTTCACTGCAATACTTTTTTTAACTTCCCTGCAGGTTGAATATTTTCAAAATAAAAAACTGAAGGAAAAGCTTGGGGTGACAGCACAAGCGAAGATCGTATGCTGCTGTTCACATGTTTCAAGTGGGGATCCCCTTACCTAGGACTGATCTCATCAGAAATATCCACAATGTCGTCCAGCTGGGCAACCTGATCTTTCTTCCCATTCTCTGCCACTGAGATCCGGATTTTCTTCAGGCAGGCTTTGGATGCTCTCACCAGTGCAAGGCATGGGATTATGAGCTCTTGATCTTCTTCTGACCAGTACAAGTCCCGATTGTTTGGACACCCCAACCCATCATCCTCTTCATCACCATGGCTGTCAGAGTTGTCCTCAGTGTCATTTAAGAGGCCACAGTATGGGTCGCATTCTTCCACGGCCTAATAAATGCCAAAAAAAAAAAAAGAGAGAGAGAGAGAGAGACTGTTACACTTTCAGCATCATGTCTGAGTTATCCCAAGACATCAGCCAGCTACTTTCCCAATGGCCACAGACTTGAATCACTTCATAAACCCTGCTCTCACTCTCCTAGCCCAGCAATGGACAGAGGGGAATGGTACTAAAACACACACTGGCATGGGGTAGGAGATGGGAGTCGAAATCCAGGAATGACAGTTCGACTTAATTGAGTTAATGCTCAGGCCATCTCTTTCCTTATATTCTCATCCACTATCATGGAGTTGTCCCCTCACCTGCTCCATTTCCTCATGTGCATCCTTCACAAGATCCACACTCTTTGTCAGCATTGAAAGGGCTGCAGCCTTGTTATCTAGGAGTGAAAAATCAGAAGCACTAGAATAAAAGAAGAAATCTATAATTCTGTCAAATCTCTAAATGACAACCAATAGTGTTTCCATTTGAGGAGAACACCCAAGATAGTGAACAAGAGCAGTGGTTTAATGTAAAATTTTTGTAATACTCATCCTCTGGGTACCCAGATAGGAGTTAAAAAGCTTTTCATCATTCACCACAAAAAGAAATAAAATGGTCACACGAGGGGCGTCTGGGTGGCTCAGTGGGTTAAGTGTCTGCGTTTAGCTCAGGTCATGATCCCAGGGTCCTGGGATCAAGTTCCATGTCGAGTTCCCTGCCCAGCTGGGAGTCTGTTCCTCCCTCTTCCTCTGCTCCCTGCCCCCTATTTGTGCTCCCCCTCTCTCTTGCTCACTCTCTCTCAAATAAATAAATAAAATATTTCTTTAAAAAAAGGGTCACATGATGTTTCTCATCAAGGTCCTCATGGATGAACACTGCTTTCGACCTGGCTGGCACTACCTCGTCAGTGCTTCAGTGTGTCCTGGGCAGGACCAGGAGAACAAACATTTCTCCAACAAGACAGGGCCACAGGAAGAGGGCTAAAAAAAAGTATGAGAACTAAAAGGACTGAAAAATATTAATACTTATCTTCATATATTGACGATAAACTGTATATTCTACTAAGCTGTAAATTAAAATACATCCATGCTACAAAACTAGAAACTAGACAGGGGAGAACTGTCTGCTTTGGCCAGCAGAGTCAATAGCCCGTTTTCCATTCTGACCCACCTCTTGGTATCCGAGGCACGCCCTGGCATGCAGTCCAGACACTGTTGTAGGAAATAAGGTCACTGTTCTCTGGGCTAGAGAAAGGAATCAATAAGGATTTATCAATAACCAAGATTCCTCTCTCCTAAAAAGCTCCTTCCCGCTAGTCATCATTCTCGGCTATTAGTAACTTTGCTGTTGAAATGAGTTTTTTCCCCTCCCTGAAGCAAGAAACCCCATTAACTGATAACCCCAACCGTGGCATTACTACCTTTGAGCTGGAGTAATGAAAAGCACATCTACAAGTTGAGCCATTCCATCTACGATGTCCAGAGTGGCATTCCGTACCAGCTTTCTCAGGGTGATTCCTGAAGAAACCCAAAGACTAAGTAAGCTGGTCTTCTTTCCAGAAGTCACCCATCTGCTTTCTTCAGAGATTAAGCCCTTCAGAACTTGAGGTAATGTGCACCCACATCCTTTGATTGGAGCCAACACAAAACTCAGGTCTTATGTGTCTCTCCATGCCATTTTCTTGCTCCTCCCACCATTCCTGAGTACTGTTCTCCAAGAGAGATCTGGAACAAAATCTTTCTATGACAGCATGTATCCATTCATTAAGGTCAAAGGTCCCTTGACAACTGTGGATGAAACACTTGAAGTTTAAACCATCTATGGCTAACCTGAAGATCTATGAGACACATATTCATTTATAATTTTGGCACTATTATAATCAAAGCATTAATCTATGGGCAGAGCTGAGGTCACTTAACTGTAAGGAAGCTCAGAAACAAGGTGTGATGTAACATGGGTGGAGGAGATTGGGGAGGCCCTTGTAGATCTAGCATCTGTAGTGTTTAAAATGGATTAGAGAGGGAGGAGCCAGTGAGAATTAAAAGCCTCTGAGTCAGGCAAATCAGGGAAGACGGTAACATAGCATCTGTACCTTAGCATAAAGGTTTATTTATGGAGATCGCTGATGTTATAAAATTGTCCTTAAGCGCATTTTATGGGAGAAAGTTACATTACATGCTCAAATTGAGGACAAGGTAAAAGTCTCAGAACATAAGCTGTCATATTAACAGAGATCTATCCTATAAACATTTCTGTGCACACAGTGGCTTACCCTGATCCTTGGGAAGTGAATAGTATACTGCAATGATTGCCTTGATGGCAGCACGGACTTGTTCACAGAACCTCTGGGTTTCCTATGCAGTGATGGATCAATTTCAGAATGAAAAAAAAATTGGATTAGATTCATCAGTCCATCTATTGTAGAAGAGTGCAGACATCTGAACAACATGATCTACAAACATTTTCTGTAGTCTTATTATGACTTAGGCCTTCTGCTGCTCTTGCACCTAGAGAGAGGAGTTAGCTGGACACAAGAGAATGAAGTGACAACTCAGTAAGACATTAAAAAACAGCAGGAATGGGGCACTGGGGTGGCTCAGTCGGTTAAGAATCTGCCTTCAGCTCACATCATAATCCCAGGACCCTGTATTGGGCTTCCTGCTCAGCAAGAAGTCTGCTTCTTGCTCTGCTCCTGCTCATGTGCTCTCTCTCTCCAATAAATAAATAAAATCTTAAAAAAAAAAAAGAACAGCAGGAAAAACTTATTCCTAATACTCTGTACATCATGAGGTACTCATGATCTGCTGTGAGGTATTCCTCATATCTTAGACCAGGAGTTGGCAACTACAGCGTATGAGCCAAATTAGATCCACTGTCAGCTTTTGAAAATAAAGTGTTATTGGCACACAGCCATGCTCTTGTTTACATATTACCTCCAACTGTGTTCACACTACAAAGACAAAGATAACTAGTTCACCTGCAAAGCCTAAAACATTTACTATTTGACTTTTTAGAGAAAAGTTTGCCAACCCTTAGAGATCAGGTGTCTGATCTCTCTCTAACAGAATCACAATATACCTAAAGGTAATTAGCATAGAATCTACATTGCTCAATGTTGACTATTTTCCTTCTAAGTAGTCACTGGCTTCCTCCTATCTTCCTTGTCCTCACTTTTCTGCTAAATTCTAAGCCAGTGCTATGTAAAATATGGTCCACAGATTGGTGCTAGTCTGGGAACAGTTACCAGTCTGGGATAGTGAAGAAGCACAGTGATTAAAAGTGTTAAAAAAAATTTTATGGCGGGGCACCTGGGTGGCTCAGTCGTTAAGCGGCTGCCTTCGGCTCAGGTCATGATCCCGGAGTCCTGGGATCGAGCCCCATATCGGGCTCCCTGCTCTGTGGGAAGCCTGCTTCTCCCACTACCATTCCCTCTGCTTGTGTTCCCTCTCTCGCTGTGTTTCTGTCAAATAAATAAAATCTTAAAAAAAAAAAAAAAATTTTTTTATGGCAATGTGACATTGCTTCAATATCCAAACAAAAACAAAAAGCCATTCTTCAGTAAACTAAAGTGCAATATTCTAAGAAAACAATTCTCATTCAAATATATATAATTCAGGGGCCCCTGGTTGGCTCAGTGGGTTAAACCTCTGCCTTCGGCTCAGGTCATGATCTCAGAGTCCTAGGATTGAGCCCCGCATCAGGCTCTCTGCTCAGCAGGGAGCCTGCTTCCTCCTCTGTCTCTGCCTGCCTCTCTGCCTACTTGTGATCTCTCTGTCAAATAAATAAATAAAATCTTTAAAAAAAAACCCCACAAATACATATAATTCAAATATAACAAACTTCTCACCTATGAATGAAACCACTGTCCTGAACCCTGAGCATGTACAGAAAAATAGTCCTATGCTCCCTCCTAATGGTATCCTACTGGCTATGAATTTTAGCAACAAGTCCTGAGTATATTTGAAAGAAAGCAGGCAACAGATAAGAAAAATAAGGAAATACTACTCCCCTGAAAATAAATATTGACTTCCTTGCAGAAAGCTTTTAAAATGCTCTCAAACGATTCATTTCTTATTTTCTCATCATAGATCTCTGGGGTCTATAGGGGGAGAGTTTATCATTGTAGGTATAGCAAAAGAATATTTTTTTCATTTCAAAACATCTGGATATATAGATTGAAAAAGAGAAACTATTGCCCATGAAAACGAAATAAGGCAATAAATATGCCATTTTTAAATAAACTTACTCCTCAAGTATACCTAGTTCTAGAAAAACGGCATAAAGCATACCTGGTCATAGCCAACATGTTCACTTTTATCAGTTTTACAATAACAGGTTATGCATAAAAATGCATAAATTTGGGGTGCCTGGGTGGCTGAGTTGGTGAAGTGTCTGTCTTTGGCTTGGGTTGTAATCTCAGGATCTCTGGGATTGAGCCCCAATCTGGACTTCCTGCTCAACAAGGAGTCTGCTTCTCCCTTTGCCCCTTCCCCACCATTCGTGTTCTTTAATAAATAAACTCTTTTTAAAAATAAAAATACATAAATTCTTGTTCCAGCAATTCTCCTTCTGGGAATTTTTTTTTTTTAACTGATATACATATATACAAAGATTGTCCTAGGCAATTTACTATAGCACTGTTTATAAGTTACAAGTTGGAAAGAGCTTAAATGTCCACATAAAGTATTGGTTAGATAAATTATGGCTATTTCAACCTACTGAATACCATGCAACCTTATAAAGAACTGAGCAACTTTATATGTGCTGCTAAGAATCAATATGCAATCCATGTTGTTAATTTTTTTTAAAGGAAGGTCCAGAAAAGTATTTATAATACTCTATCATTTGTGTAAAAAAGAAGCAGGCATATACACCTAAGTGTGTATAGGCATGGAATATATATGGGATAATACAAAAGTAACTGGGGAGGGGAAATATAAACTTTTTAGCACATTTTGACATCTTCAGAATTTTATACTGTATACATATGTTACTGATTAAATATAAAAAGTAGGGGCGCCTGGGTGGCTCAATGGGTTAAAGCCTCTGCCTTTGGCTCAGGTCACGATCTCAGGGTCCTGGGATTCAGCCCCCAATCGGGTTTTTTGCTCAGTGGGGAGCCTGCTTCTCTCTCTCTCTCTCTCTCTCTCTCTCTGCTTGCCTCTCTCCCTACTTGTGATCTCTCTCCTCTCTGTCAAATAAATAAATAAAATATTTTAAAAATAAGTAAATAATTAATTAAAGTAATTCGATACTAAAAGGGTATTATGTCGTGTAACAGAAAAGGTGTAGTTTAGACACCACAGACCCTAATTTCAAACCTAGCTCCACTGCTTATTTACCTTAATCTGAGCCTCTAAGCCTGCTTACTCGTCTGTCAGATGGGAATCACGTATGTGAAAACACCTAGAAAACAGCGAGTGTTTAAAATATATATACATATATCACAAAGGAAATAACCAGGATGAACTGCAGATTGAACCTATATCTATTTAGAACATCTGCCTACGCCGTGCCAGGTACTGCACTTGCCAATTTGGCCTTGACTGTAATCCTGTGAGGTGAGAATGGCAATCCTATCTGACAGGTGTGGAAAATAAATCCCCTGGTTTGAGTATAAAAGATGGAAAGAAAGTGACTGGATTCCTAATGAACAACGAGGCAGTACAAGGATTCCAGGAAAGTAAAGCCCACCTGTGGAGAGGGCAGTGGAACTCGAGAGAAGACTTCCGTCAGAGTCGTGGCTTCCCTTGACACGATCGCAGCTGCCTCGTCTGAGGGAGGAGCCAATATGTTAGTGCCAAAAGGATCAGCCTGCAGCTGCTGCTTGGGCTTTAAAAATGTCAGCCTTACCGGCTGAGACCTGTCAAAACACCTACCAAAATCAATGTTTCATATCCCAAACTCCGAAGTACAAAGGATGGGTAAGGTGAAGTATCCCCACTGAGAGGATCCGGGGGTGGGGGGCCGGCGGGGAAGAGGGAGGGAAAGGGGTCGGTACACTGAAAGGTATGAGAAATATAAGTCCCCAACAGGAGAGGCACTCACTGAGTCTCCTCCAAAACGTCTCAGGATTAAACTCCTTGGTGGTCTCCCGGGCTTCGCCGACTAGTGGGTTTGTCATGTGGGCCGGACGGTGGCAAAAGGAAAAACACAAGTAAGCCAAGCCACCCCTGGCCTCTACCTCCTCCGCCTGTGCCCCCGCCCCCACCGGCGCCACAACCGGCCTCTTCTCGAACCAAGCCCGACCCTGCCGTCGCCCGTCTCAACGGCGTCAGCTCACCCCGCAATCCAGGCATGAGCAACCGCAGCTCCGCTGCTAAATGCCTGAGTTGCTCCAAAGGCGGAGCTAAGGTGGAGACCGCGGCTGCAGGTGCAGCTGCGCTCGCCATCTCAGTATACCTCCTGGAACCTCCAGACAAAAGCGGTTACGGAAGCTGCCAGGGCCGCACTGCAGTAGGCGCTCCACATCCGGGAATCGCCAACAGGCGTTCGTTTCCGGCAACAACCAGCCCGGCCCCGCCCCAGAGCCCCCACCACACCTCTTCTGAATACGCGAGGCCGGGCCACGCCCTGCCCCCCCACCCGCCCTGGAAGTCCGGCCACGCCCCATCCCGCCCCCAGAAGTCCAGCCACGCCTCTCTGTCCCCGGAGGAGGTCCGGCCACGCCTCGTCCCGCCCGAAGATGCCCGGCCACGCCTCCTCCCCCGCCCCCCACATAAGCCCAGCCACGCCCCTTTGTCCACGGAGGTCTGGCCACTCCTCCTCCGGTTCCCGGAGGTCCGGTCACCCACGCAACGCCCAGTCGGGGTTTTTAATCATCACTCTTTTATTTGATTAGCTGAAAACACTCCCACCTAAAGAAGCGGAGAGCCCATAACCCCGAGGGAAAAGAAGACTTGGAGCTAATATTTCAAGGGTAGTCAGGGGAGGGCCCAAGTTCTTACCGCTTACCTACCCCTAAAGTGGCACCCTTGCCCGCTGCCGAGTTCCATATACTGTGCTAGGTACTTTACACGAGGTAACCGTAAAAAATACAGTGGGCTTCTGATACTCCCATACACAACCAGACCCTGCCCTGTGGATCTCCTGATTAGAACTTTTTCACAAAAGTAAATCAATCCCCTGCCTTCTTGGCAAAGCAAGGAATCATGGCATTATTCAGATTTTTCTGCAGTCCATTCTGCAGGAATCAGTAGTGAGTAATCCCCCGAACTTCCAGATGTCCAGGTTGCAGCAGCTCCCTGAAGCTTGCCCCCAGCACTAGCCTTCCACCTGCTGCTTGGGCAGACGCCTGGGCTACAGAGGCAGATGGTGAGGCAAGGCCTTCAGGAGCTCAAGTGGCTTTTTAACTGTGCTACGAAGGTTCCAAGCTCAGTTGAGTTCAGAGTCCACACACAACGAATGATAACAGGTGTCAGCAGTGTTAACCAGGTCCGCAAAGGGGAGAAGAAAAAAGCTAGAGCGCCATATGTCATATGAAGAAAGTAGCAGGAGTAAATCTGCCAGATGTACAGCAGTAACATAAGTAGGTGAACAAGCATAACTTTCAAGTATTTTCCTTGATGGAGATGAGACCGGAAGTTGTGACCAAAGCAACGCTGCAGCAAGCTCCAACACAGGTAAGCCATCAAGGGTATGTTAAAAAATGCCAGCTGGAAAGAGAAGCAGAACAGAACTATGAGCTTATTAGCAAGACCACAGAGGGTCGGGCCTCATTAATGCATTATCAGTGGCTCCTAAGAATATGTTGCTCTCTTTCAGGGGTTAACTCTCTGATTCTTTATGCTTCAATCACACTTGCTTATAACACTCACAAGAAGTGACTTATGGTTGGGGCGCCTGGGTGGCTCAGTCGTTGGGTGTCTGCCTTGGGCTCCGGTCATGATCCCAGGGTCCTGGGATCGAGCCCCGCATTGGGCTTCCTGCTTGGTGGGAAGCCTGCTTCTCCCACTACCATTCCCTCTGCTTGTGTTCCCTCTCTAGCTGTGTTTCTCTCTGTCAAATAAATAAAATCTTAAAAAAAAAAAAAGTGACTTATGGTTGTGTATTTGCCTGTATCCTTGATGTTCATCTGAAAAGTAGGTATGATTTATGTTGAAGCCCTCAGTAATGTTTAAGGTGGAAATGAATATATACAAATGTACATACACACACACTTCTTTTTGGCAGAGTGAGGGGGGATTTAGGTATCAATATTTTTTCTTATCTGTGCTTTTTATTAATTTTTTCTATTTTAACTACGCTACACATGGGCTTGAACTCAGAACCCCAAGTTCAAGAGTCACATGCTCCACCACCTAAGCCAGCCAGGCAACCCCATTATCTCTGTATTTTTAAAGTAGCATCATAGTACTAGAATACAAATCAGAAGATTTAAGTTATAACCTAAGTTTAGCTGTTGTATGATTCACTCACTCATTCATTCACCAAATAATTATTGTGTGACCATTACACGGCAAGCATGATGCTAGACTCTAGTCTAAGGACACAGTGGCAAACAACTCAGAAAGATCCATCATAGAGCTTACATTCTAACAGAAGAGAGACCAAAAAGATAAACACAAAAGATCTCTATTGTTGTGATATATTCAATAAAGGAAATAACTGGGTCACAAGAGGGTAACTGAGAGATGGGTTCTCGGAGGCCTGAAGAACAGGAATGACTCTGTGGAAGGAAGGGCATTCCAGGCAGAGGTAACAAATAAAAACCCCTGAGGTGGGAGAGGCCTTGGCCTACTTAAGATCCATGAGCCTGGGACATGATGAGCCAGGTGGAAACTGAGGCAGTCAGCAGGATTCAGATCATGTGCTTCAGATGATGCTTAAAGGGTTTTAAGCTGGGTGCTTGGGTGGCTCAGTTGGTTGGGCGACTGCCTTCAGCTCAGGTCATGATCCTGGAGTCCCAGGATCGAGTCCCACATCAGGCTCCCAGCTCCACAGGGAGTCTGCTTCTCCCTCTGACCTACTCCCCTCTCACGCTCTCTGGCTCCCTCGCTCTCAAATGAATAAATTAAAGGGTTTTAAGCTAAAGAGTGAGCTGATTAAGGTTTTAAAAGGAGAAGAGTGGATGCTCTGTGGCAAACAGTAGGGAGGCAAGGGTAGCAGTGGGAAGACCAATCTGGGGTTCCTGCAGTAAACCAGTCAAGAAATAATTATAAATTAGACTAGCATGGTGGTAACAGAGATGAAGAGAAGTGGGAGATTCAAGATATGAATCGGAGGGAGACCAAACATGGTATTACTTGCCAATGGATTAGACATAGGGTATTAGAGAGAAAGGGAAAAATTAAAGATACATCCTAGAAAAACATCGAAATTGTAAAGAACTGGGGGAGGAACAGGTTTGGGGTAGAAATGAAAGGTTCTATTAGACATATAATATTGAGATGCCTGTTAAGTAACTAAGGGCAGATGTGAAATGGCTGGTGGATATATAGACACCTGAAGTGCAGAGAACAAGTTGAGGGCAGAGATAACACATTTGGGAGGCATGGGCCTAGATGATACATAAAATCTACTAGTGGTGTACTATTTATTAAAATATGAATATAGGGCGCCTGGGTGGCTCAGTCGTTAAGTGTCTGCCTTCAGCTCAGGTCATGATCTCAGAGTCCTGGGATCGAGCCCTGCCTCAGGCTATCTGCTCTGCGGGAAGCCTGCTTCTCCCACTACCATTCCCTCTGCTTGTGTTCCCTCTCTCGCTGTGTTTCTCGCTGTCAAATAAATAAAATCTTTAAAATAAATAAATAAAATAAAATATGAATATAAACCCCACCTTTTAGTAAGGCTCAGGTTTTATTTGGTATAAGAGTGCTCCTGAGAGACAGCCTCCATCTGTGTAACAGAAAACTGAACCAGACTTAGGACCTACTCACATATAAAATGCTGTTCTACAGAGAATGTTCTGGTCTGTGGTCAATGTTTACTAGGCAGAAGTCTTCTCTGACTGTCTCTAATCGTGCTGATCACCTTTTACTGCCCTATTATGAGGCTGTGAGCTCATTCTGAACAATGCTTTTGTATCTCTTCCCAAACATGAGATTATCACCTGAGATTTTAGAACCTTTAGCCCCATTAGGTGAATAAAATATATAAATAGGTAAATACTTTTCAAAACTATACACAGAGATTTGCTACTGGCCAGTTTGTGTGTGTGTGTGTTTTAAGATTTTATTTATTTATTTGAAAGAGAGCACAAGCAGGGGGAGACGGAAAGGGAAAAACAGACTCCTTGCTGAGCAGTGAGCCTGATATGGGGCTTGATCTCGGGACCTTGAGACCATGAACTGAGCTGAAGATAGATGCTTAACTGACTGAGCCACCCAGGCGCCCCTGTGTATTCCTTTTAAAGGAATCAATCCACATGTAAACCTAACCTATCAGTATTTTCCCAAACAAGCACCAGCTAAGACATCACTAAAAAGCCCAGGTCTTGTGCTTGCCCAGTACAGCTTCCACTGGACAACTCACCTGCTCTTCTTGTGTGTCTATTCTTCCTTTCCTCCATCTGAAACATTTTCCTTCTTCGTTATCATAATCAATTTTGGTTTACTTATTTATTCTACTGTAAGTCCTTTATTTCATTTTTTTATCAAGGGAAAGGCATAGTAAAGCAAACTACAAAAACAAAAATCTCTTTCACTTCTTAGAAACCCTTCCTGCCAAAATGTATTTTAGATGTTTGCGAGAGAGTGGTGGAAGAAAGAGCTTAGGAAGCATTTGAAAAACAAAACACCAAATACTAAAGATTGCCCTGCGAGTAAATTAGGAAATATGATCTGTGGTGTTTAGTTTGAGGCTCTGGATTTAATTCATAACTGTTACACAATTAGTCCAAAAGGCCAAGGCGTTCTTACATTCCATTTCTGACCTCTTACCTGCAGAATTCCAACTACAAATGTTAGGCTGCCTTGTAGGAAATGTCCATCAACAAACATCCCAAAGGAAAAGCAGCAACCCAATTTGCCTTTGGTGATCTCACCAACAAACCATGGTCCTGAAAGAGGCAATGGGCACAAAGGGAGAAGATTAAAGGACTATGATTCTGATTATATACATCACAAGGTGCATTTATAGGAGTAACACAGTATGAAAGTAGTCATTGATAAGCATTTTATTGGCATAATTTTTCTTTGATCTGATCCCTATGTTGCACCATATGTCCTAGCTAACCAACCATTTGCTCCTTTGCCCCACTTTTGTCTGATTATAAAATCATCTGAGTACATGCTATACCTAAATAGATTCCAGAAACAGGTCAGAGTACGTTCAGAAACTTTAGAAGATTCTGTGGCAGTAATAATCTCAATATAATGCATTAACATTTCCTTTAAGAAGCAAAGAGGTATTCTATGGAAGTTAATTTTCCAGATAACTGATATTTACTCCTTTAAGCAATAAAACTTCAACCAATTTCATCTTTCTAAAATGCACTTCTTCTCTTTCTTATTAATATTCATGAATGTGTTCTTACCTTTTCTTGCTGACCCAAATCATTACTTTGCACATTAACTATACACTTGAGGTTAACATGTACAAACTTTAACTTCTTTAATTTTTCATTTAGAATGCCAGAATACTTTTTGCTCCTCCCTATTACTTAATGCCCTTCCTAGTGTGCAGGTTTCTGGAACTACTATATTGTCCAGAGTGATTAAAGGACAGTCAAGACTTCCTTTCTCAAAATGTAAATACCATCATCTGCTGGTAAGAATAGGGTTTGACTTTAAAAAGTCATAGGTAATTTTCTCAGATGTTTTTATATAACCTCCACTGGACACGGAGTCTCAAAAAGTGTTTTCCCTGCAAGTTTCAACTTTTTAAACATGGAGCAACTTCTGCCCTTTTAATGTTTTCTTTTACGGCCAGGAGCCAAATCATGTGCTTCACTCTCTAGTGTAAGGCAAGTGTCTAAAATAGCTTCAGCCTATCTTCTAACAAGGAAACTGCCCTCCAAAGATGGCCCTCCAAAGGGCCATCTGCCATAGCCTGGTACACAGAATTGTAGAGTATTGTATTTTTTTTTATCTAACTACACTGTGTTCTCTAGTGGGAGTTACTAATGGGCAAAAAAGAGTTCTGAGATAGAATACAAGTATAAGAAAAACTAAGCAACAAGTAGACTAATCTACTCCTAACTTTTAGTCACTAAGGAACATTAATAAAAAGCTGTAAACACAGAACCACAGTGCTTCCTACTTCCATAAGTGGCTAAGGGACTAAGTATTGGGTATAATAATATAACAGAAGAACTGAAGAACTTGGATATGCCTGAACTCACCAGTCATCTCAGTTTCACTTTTTTGAGCTGAGTTTTTAAGGGGCATCCATAAGTAAATATTCACTGAACTACATACTGGGCATTGTGCTTAGTGCTGGGCATAGAGGTGAACAAGACAGACAAGACCTCAATGGATATTCTAATGAGGGACGAGATGATAAACACAGAAGATAATCATAG
Source organism: Procyon lotor (assembly GCA_028646535.1). Taxonomy (NCBI): domain Eukaryota; kingdom Metazoa; phylum Chordata; class Mammalia; order Carnivora; family Procyonidae; genus Procyon; species Procyon lotor. The sequence goes on from CM053609.1 coordinate 48,054,309, forward strand.
ATTCTGATAAAGTAAGGAAGGAAATAAAAAGTGTGATGAAATAAAGGATAAAACTTTAAGGTAGTCAAAGAAGGCGGGTCTGCACACACATACTAATTATTTAATGGTCTTCTCAAGTTAACTCAGTGTAAACTAAATGTCCTTCAAACATGTTAGGAAAGAACTTTATTTCCTAAGACCATATTTCAGGAAATGATTTATGAAGAATCCATGTGTTGTTCATTATGCTCTCAAGAGTCTAAATGACTCCATTGTCAAAATTCTCCAAATATCCTTTGGCAGATTTCTCCACAATCTCAGGTTTCCTGATTGACTTACCCAGTGCTGTATACAGGGTTAGCAATAACACAGAATAGTAGAAGATGTTTAGTTTGCTCAGGACGTGGAGGGAAAAGGAAGTCAAATTTATAAATCCTGGAGACCCTAAACAGAATAAATTTGAAAAAACCCAGTGAGCACATGCAAAGTTCGGTTTTTTTTTTTAATTAGTTTCTGAGGCAGTTTAGTGATTGGTCAGTTGCATACAGCACTCAGTGCCCAGTACATCAAGTGCCCCCTTAAGGCCCGTCACCCAGTTACCCCATCTCCCCACCCAACTTCCCTCCAGCAACCCTCAGTTTTTTTCCTAGAGTTAAGAATCTCTTATGGTTTGTCTCCTTCTCTGATTTCATCTTACTTTATTTGTCCTGCCCTTCCCCTATGTTTATCTGTTTTGTTTCTTAAATTCTACATTAGTGAAATCATATGATACTTGTCTTTCTCTACGTTCAATTTCTTTATAACATTTTCTAGAAGACTTCTATGGGCTATCTTTTGTTATATGGTAACCATACAGATGACACCACTTTAAATTCAGAAGTTGGCAGGAATCCTGATGAGCCAGTCCAATTAGAATTGCAGGGGTAGGAAGTTCAAGGCAATGGTGTGGTTGGGAGACACGCATGTGCACACATACACACATACTTGTAAATGATTAAACATGTAGGTTTGAAATATAGTGCTGTGCTCAAAGTCTCTGTTTTCCATGGGATTTAGTATCCAAATGTACAAACTTCCAGATGGCATATAAAAATATATCAAAGAATTATCAAAATTTCTCTAGTCTAATCTTAAGCATGAATATCTGTCCAATATTTCTTTCCCATATGTGACAAAGCTCTTAACTCACAGCTATCCTCTTACTCTAACTGAAAGGGATTCCTAAAGCTCTTCAAATTAACTTCTCTTAAAAATATAGTGCCAAAAATGCCAAGCATATGGGCTTCACACAGAGAAGCTCCATTCTGTGGCCACAAACTAAAATATCACAGATCCTCAACCTCAGCTAGGCATTTCTCACTCGTGTGTGGCTGGTCACAAACCGGTCAGCAGAAGACATGACCGGAAGCTCGGTACACACTGAGCACCCCTAGAGGCGAAAACTATTGAAAGAACTGGTCCCGGGGCGCCTGGGTGGTTCAGTGGGTTAAAGCCTCTGCCTTCGGCTCAGGTCATGATCTCTGGGTCCTGGGATCAAGCCCCACAACAGGCTCTCTGCTCAGCAGGGAGGCTGCTTCCCTCTCTCTCTGCCTGCCTCTCTGCCTACTTGTGATCTCTCTCTGTCAAATAAATAAAATCTGAAAGAAAGAAAGGAAGGAAGGAAGGAAGGAACAAACGAACGAACGAACTGGTCCCAATGAAAGACAGCCTGATGTAAGTTAAACAGTATGTCTTTCCTAATAGGCTAACATATCCATTTTGTATTTAAAACACTGTTCAGTCTGACAGTTGATTTTGTACAAAACCTGATAATGAATGATCTTTCCCACTTTGTGACATTTTTGCTACTCATTCCTCTCTTAGATTCTTTCTTGTTCTAGTCTGGTACTTCTCAAAGTAGTCATCTACATGTCCACCTTTAATAATTAATTTATTTTAAAAGATTTTATTTATTTGAGAGCAAGCAAGTGAGCACAAGCGAGGAGTGAGGCAGAGGGAGAAGCAGGCTCCCCACTGAGCAGGGAAGCCTGACAGGGCCCTCAATCCCAGGACCCTGGAATTAGGACCTGAGCTGAAGGCAGACACTTAACCAACTGAGCCACCCAGGCATCCCAATAATTATTATTTATTGTAAATAAATAATCCTTTAGCCTTGGAGACAGTTATGCTCCAAATTTTGAGCATAAACTTTAAAGGTGATTTTCTATTTTGGCTCCACATTAGAATACCCTGGGGGAACTCTGAGAAAATAATCATGCCCAGGTCTCACTCAAAAGAGATTCAGATTTAATTGGCCTGAAGGACAGGAGAAGCTTGGGCTGCAACCCATGTGATTCTAAGCAGCCAGGACTGAGAAATATTGCTTTAGTCAGAGTTGAATGTCTGAGCCATGACTGCCCATTAGAATCATCTGGGGAGCTTTATAAAATACTGATGCTTAGGTCCTACTTCTAGTGATTCTGATGTGATTGGTCTAGGGTGCTGTGTAGACATCGAGATTTTAAAAGTTTCTCAGGGGATTCTAAGGTACAAAGTTGAGAAGTGTTGTTTAAAAAAAAGAACTGACCTGGGGTCAGAAGACTTAGGTTTTGAGTCTCTCCTTTGTCTCTCATTAGCGAGGAGACTTTGAACAACTTTCACAACCTTCCCAGTCCTTAGTGTCCTAATCTTTAAAATGGGGACAATAATACCTATTTTATATGATTGCTGTATGGATTAAGTGAGATAATGCAGGTAAAAATATGTTGTAAATTTTAAATAACTACACAAAGATATTGGTATCCCCATAGAATGAGGCTGGGGGCCTCCTTTAAACATTTATTTATTTACATTATATGCAGGAACACATATGTGTGCAATAATGGTATACTCCCTCTGTAGTTAGCCATCCTGCTGTTGAGTCATTGCTACGGTACTCCCCTCCCTTACAATCAGTCCCTGATCCCAGGGATTTCATCCAAGCCAGGAAGGGGTAAAGAAATTTCAATACAATAAGTATTTATTGTCTGTTATGCACACAGTGCTGGTGCTGTGAGAAACAGAAAAGATGTAGAAAACAAGAGCTCCTATAATGAGGAACTTACAGTCTGGTTGAGGAGAAAATATACATATGTATTTGGGGTGGTTACGTAAAGCAAGGGGACTGACTGGCCAAGTATAGCATTAATTGTCAAGAAGGACTACAGGGAATCAGAGAAGCTCATTATGACCTGGAAGGGATGGAGAAAATGGTAATGGAAAAAGAGGGTTATGGTGAGCCCTAAACGAGGCTAAGATTTAGATAAGTTTAGAAAAATAACTTAGAGATAATAGCCGCGGCAAAAGCACAGAAGCAGAAATGAGTACGGTGTGTGTAGGGAACAGTGGAAAATTATCTAGGCTGAAATACAGATAACTGGTTGTTGAAGATGCGGCTAATTAGATAAGATCCAATTGTGGAGGATCTTTAATATCTGGCAGGTATGTTTGGTCATTTTTAGCTATATTGTGATTTTCCCCCATTTCAGTTTGAGTTTCATATTATTGCAAAATAGCAGCAAAAACCTGAATTTTTAAATTTTTAAAAAAATTTTTTAAAGATTTTATTTATTTATTTGAGAGAGGGAGCGAGAATGAGAGAGAAAGGGCATGAGAGGGGAGAGGTCAGAAGGAGAAGCAGGTTCCCTGCCAAGCAGGGAGCCCAATGTGGGACTCGATCCCAGGACTCCAGGATCATGACCTGAGCTGAAGGCAGTTGCTTAAATAACTGAGCCACCTAGGTGCCCTAAAAAGTGAATTTTTTAAAAAAAGATTGAGTACTGTGGTAAAAATATAGTAAGTTTGAAGAATGCACCTCAAAGAGCTAGGGCAAAGATAATTTATATTGATATTTTCACTTGGTAATAGAATATTATGTGACACTTTAGAATGAAAACTTCTGGGAATAAAAGGAACCATGACTAACCTTTATGCTCTGGGTATCCTCGGTGCCTGAAAGTAATGAGAATGATGAGCTGGATCAGCACAATTACCACAAAAAGGACCCGGGCCTGCAGAGAAATTGATGTTACTGTGAAGCAGATACATGAGTACAACGACAGATAAGGTTTTTAAAATGGCCTCATTAACAAAAATGGAAATGACATCATTACCAGAAATGACTATGCAAGAAAAAGAAATGATCAAAGAGAAACAACTGAGCCACCAAAAAAGAAAATTATAAATTGCCTCAACATTACTCTTTCAGGTTTGGATACTGAGACCAATACTGAAACAAAGTAATTCATATTTATATAAAGTGATCAAAGTGAAACAGTCTACCTTCACTGTCCTAGAAGTAAAATTGGTTTTATTTCAAGTTGTAGAAAAGTAAAGAAAAGCAGTACACAGTGCACTGCAGGCTGAATGAACTGTCATCATTTTCTTTTGCTTTCTCTGTCAGGGCGCGATTCACTTGGAGACATAACTTAGCTTCTGGTTTCTCAAAATATGTGATAATTGGGGTCTCCTTGTGCCTGTTGGGAAGGCAGAATCTCAGGCGTCATCTCAGCCCTACAAAATCAGAATCTGTCCTCCTACTAATGTTTCCTGGTGATTCATAACTACCTTAAAGTTTCCAAAGCCTGATTTAGGTGACTACTAAAAACCTCCAAAAGGGGCAGCTAGGTGGTTCAGTGGTTTAAAGCCTCTGCCTTCGGCTCAGGTCATGATCTCAGGGTCCTGGGATCAAGCCCCAAATCCCCCAAATCCCCAAATTGGGCTCTCTGCTCAGCAGGGAGCCTGCTTCCCCTTCTCTCTCTGCCTGCCTCTCTGCCTACTTGTGATCTGTCAAATAAATAAAATTAAAAAAAAAAAATAAAAAAAAAAACCTCCAAAAGAAAAACAAATGACACAAAAGGAACTTGTAAAACTGAGATACAAATGCCCATTAGTCATATTTACAAAAAGCTTAATCATACAAGTAATGCAAGTAAATGAAAATAATAATAAATTTACATTGTAAGTCTGTGAAGATATATGTAAAGCCATGTCTGGAAGGTGAAATTAAAAGAGGCTTAAATTTTCTTCCCAACATCATAATGTGTCTTTTTGGTGTGTTTTATGTCAATACCCGGTTAACAAAAGATAAATGGTTAAATATATTAAGGTATATTTACGCCAATCAACATCATTTCTTAAAGTAACATAAACTGATGTTAGAAAATAGTCAAAACAAATTCCTCAGTAGAAAAAAAAAATACAGACTGCAAAACAAAATGTAAATTACTATTTTACATTAAAAACTCATATACCAGTATATGAGGAAAAAATAAACAAGTATCATAATGACAAATACAATGGTTATAATAAGTAGTGTGATGAAAGAATACTGTGGGGCTGATTTTACTTTAGTTCTAAATTTTCCAAGTTCTCTACATTACGCATGTATTATTTATGTAGAAAGAAATATTATTATTATTATTTTTTAAGATTTTATTTATTTATTTGACAGAGAGATCACAAGTAGGCAGAGAGGCAGGCAGAGAGAGAGAGAGGGAAGCAGGCTCCCCGCTGAGCAGAGAGCCCGATGGTGAGGCTCGATCCCAGGACCCTGAGATCATGACCTGAGCTCAAGGCAGAGGCTTTAACCCACTGAGCCACCCAGGCGCCCCAAGAAATATTATTTTTAAAAGATCCTTAGTCCAATTTTATGCAGTTCCTTTAACTCCCTTAGTTTGTTTTGGTTTTTTTTTTTTTTAAAGATTTTATTTATTTACCTGACAGAGAGAGATCACAAGTGGGCAGAGGCAGGCAGAGAGAGAGGGGGAAGCAGGCCTCCTGCTGAGCAGAGAGCCAGATGCAGGGCTCGATCCCAGGACCCTGAGATCATGACCTGAGCCAAAGGCAGAGGCTTTAACCCACTGAGCCGCCCAGGTGCCCCTAATTCCCTTAGCTAATATGGTTTTATGGTTTTGGTTAGAACCAGGTTCCAAAACAGGTATTACTTGTCAATACCTTTGCTTCTTTTAATTTAGATCAACTTTAAAGCATTGTATTCTTCTAGACAAATAACTAACTTAATTTTATAAGATTCGTCTTTCTCGCCACATGATTATTACTTTGGACCCACCACTAGATTGCACCTAATCTCCTCAAAAGCTGAATTTACTCACCACGATGCAATGGTCAGTAAGGAGAATAAATGATGCCAGGGGATCAAATCTGAGGTGAATATCCTCTTGAACAGAAAATAGGTGGTGAACACTCTTACTTCTTCCAGCAGAATCCTAGTTATAAGCACAGCAGTGACTCTCATGCACATTTATATGTATAATGTTCCAAGATTACAATAACATTAGTCCATTATCTCTGAATAGCTGTATTTTTCTCATTTATTTTTGCTTCTTCCTATAAGCACTTTAAATATAACTTCTTTTAAACCCTGTAATTCTAGATTTGATCTGGAAATATCAGCATGTACTCGCAATATATTTTCTCCTAAAGAAAATTTGTATTTTCCCTCTGCTCACTGAAAAGGCCTAAAAATAGTAACAAACCCAAGAGCAAGGAGCTAGCTGGGCTAGTGCCCAGACTGTACTCTCAAAATAAAATTTCTCATTATAAGATCAGTGCTCTTTAGAGAAATAGCTGATTCCCATTCCTGAACAAGAAAGACACAGGGAGGGCATGGAATATCTTCATGCCAGGAAGCAAGAACACTAACAAAGACTACTGGAATTATATCGAAAGACTTTGTGGCCAACTTGGAGAGGCTCCCACTAGCCAAAGGTAGAACAACTTGAGCATCAAAAAATATAAATGCCATGGATTGAAACATACCAAATATATGTATTTTTTTAAAATACTGAATTCACAAAGATACTAAAAAATAAAAGATTCATTTGGTTACCTTTGGCAGATGCTAGGGAAGCAAATCATTATTCTGAAAATTGGTTTAGAAAAGGGAGGGTGGGGGAAGAATTAAGAATTTATCCTACCTTTCCTGTAAGAACTTCTCTGAGTACCAAATAGATAAGGGAATTTTTTTCTTTATGGGACTGTTCTAATTGGCACTCTTTATAAAAGGAGTGCCAATTTGAATACCACCATTGTAAAAGCTAATGAAATAACGGATCTAGGCCAAGACCATCAATAGTTGCTGGAAATCCTTCAGTGAAAAATTGGTTAGCTACTTCATAACGAATGGAGGGAAAAGCCAGCAGTGTGCTGGAGCTGGCTTGACAGGCTCACAAAAGCCAATTGTTAAATTTTCAGGAATTTTGCAGGCCAGTTGATACGTTGTTAGCTTAAAACCAGCTATTTTATATTATGGAAACTGGTCTAAATCAGGGAAACAAAACAAATCAGGGTTTCCGCTTCAAACCTGTCCCAAGCTGGTTGTTAAGATATTTACCACCACACCACTGGAAAAAGTTAATAACACCTGAATACGATGATCAATACTAACATTACTAAAAGAGAGACAACCAGCTATCACGGACGTCTGATAAATGTGTAAAACACCAAATCAAGTATTCCTGCCAAAAAACAGACTCAAATCTGATCAAACCCCTAATCTAACTACCAGTTATAGAAATTATAGGGGGGCAGAGGAAGATGCTAAATGATACAACATGAATGTAAACAACATAAATCGAGAATACAGAAAACTCTGCAGGATAAAAGATTCAGTTTCCAAAGTTTTCCAAAAAATAAACTGCAAGGGGGGAACAAAAAGGAGGGGAGAGAGGGAACCTGTAGATTAAAAGAGACTGAAGAGACAAATCAGCTAAATGCAGTATTTGAGCGGTGTATGGATTCTGATTTGAGCCAACCACATAGGTTATATATACAACTAATTGGGGAAACTGAACACTAGCTAGTTTGATATTAAGGAATTATTACTATTGATTTTTCAGGTGTGTGATGATATTATGGCTATATTTTAAAGAGTAGTTCTGGGGCACCTGGGTGGCTCAGTGGGTTAAAGCCTCTGCCTTCGGCTCGGGTCATGATCTCGGGGTCCTGGGATTGAGCCCTGCATTGGGCTCTCTGCTCAGCGGGGAGCCTGCTTCCTCCTCTCTCTGCCTACTTGTGATCTCCCTTTCTGTGAAACAAATAAATAAAATCTTTAAAAAAAAAAAAAAAGTAGTTCTTTTAAAATTACATACTGTCATATTACAGATGGAATGACATCATGGTGCAAAGGTATAGATGAAATAAAAATGGTCATGAGTTGTAACTGTTTAAGTCAGCTAATGGATACATGGGAATTCATTATAGTATTATCTCTTGCATATTTTTTAAATTTTCCAATCATACAAAAGTTTTAAAATAGCAAAAAGATTTTGCATCAAACTTTTACTGCTCAAAATGTTATTTTAAGTTGTACGTTCTTGTTTTAAAGCAGAGTTTGTCTTTAATTTTTAGAGTCTGCTTTCATTTGGCAAAGTAGGCACAATAATCTAAAGTTCTGGTTCTCAAACTTTAGTGCACATTGGAACCACCTGGATGGACTGTTGAAGCAGATGGCTGCGTTCCATATCCAGAGTTTCTGATTCAGAAGTTTGGTATGGGACCTGATAGTTTACATTTCTAACAAGTTCCAGGTGATGCTGATGCTACTAGTTCAGGGACCACACTGAAAATTGATCGAAAGGTCTAGTTGCTACTAGGCTGCTCAGACCTACAGACATTCAATAAAAATAGTGAGTGGGTAAAATATAAGATAATAAATTGATGTTGTGTCTCAGATTTTTCTCAGACTTATCTATAATACACTATATTTGAAAGAGTAGAACTTGTGGTGCCTGGGTGGCTCAGTTGGTTAAGTGTCTGCCTTGGCTTGGGTCATGATCCCGGGGTCCTGGGATCAAGTCTTACATCAGGCTCCCTGCTCAGTGGGGAGTCTGCTTCTCCCTCTCTCCTTGTCCCTGCTCATGCTCACTCACTCTCTAATAAATAAATAATCTTTAAAAATAAAAATAAAAGTACTTTCCCATCGACAAATGAGGGAACTAAGTTCCCTATTTAATATTTAATATTCAGTAGACTAATCTTTTAAAGTTGTGTGTGTGTGTGTGTATATATATATATATATATATACACATATATATGTATATACACTATATATATATATATATATACACTATATATATATATATATACACACACACACACACATACAGATCAGTGGTTTCCTGGACATGAGGGTGGAAGGAAGACAGCTGCAAAAAACTCAAGAAAACTTTGAGGGTGATAAACTGTATTGATTGTAGTAATGGGCAAGGATATATATGTGTGTCAAAATTTACCAAAGTATACTCTTTAAATATGTAGTCTTTTTGTATGTAAATTATCTCAATAATGTAAGAAATGTTAAACATGGGAAAGTATATATAATTTCACATTTCTACTAAGAATTTAATGAAGCAGCCAGAAATGTTTCAAGGAACATGAGCTATGGTTTTTTCCTCATAAAATTATAGAAGCTGGGGTTTTCGAGGCAATCCAAGAATCTGGGAGGTCCCCATTCCTACAGTGAGCACATCTTCTATGGTTGTGCCTAAGTCCTCCTCATAACTGTAAATAAAGAGAGGGAATAATTTATTCTAGGTGCACTTTTACCTTCAGGTTTTCTTTTAGTGATCTACCTTTTAACAGAAAGAACATTAAGAGTTCATTCCCCAGTCATTCTTCCTTCCACATCCTCCCTGTGAGTTTCTGCCTCCCAAGTAGAACACTTCAAAGATGGGTGGCATTGCAAAGTGCCTTTTCTTGCTTCCTCCTCTATGAACTGGGGGTAAAATTCCCTACCAGAGAGAGCTGTTTTATGGACTATAAGAAATTCTAAGGGTTCAGCATTTCTTTAGAAGGAGCTCAGTAAACAGCTCCTTCCTACTCAAAATCCTTCTCTGTGATACACACACACACAAAAGATAATGAAAATAATTACATGTGTTTTCTGAAGGATTACCTGGTAATCTTCAAACTAAGACTAAAACATTAGAAGACTATTAGACTAAAACATCTTCTAAAACATTAGAAGATGAAATAGTTAAAAACTGTCAAGTCATAAAGTTGTGGAAATTGACAGAAACTAATTCCTGAGCACAGTCTATCTCCTAAAAAATTTCCTAATGTTGATGAAAGTCTTCTATTTTGGTAAAGAATGACCACTTAATACCCTGGCAGGTGCTAGTGAATTAAATGCCCCAAGCTGAATTGGAATGGCAGGCAGCCTGTTACTACATATGCCATCAATGCATACTCCCAAAACGAACAAACAAAAATCCTCTGGATGCCTTGAAAATTCTCTATCCTAGCGCTTTCCAAAATAGTGACACAATTTTCCTGAATTTGGAGACAGTAAGCAAAGGCATGGGTACATAAATACATGTTTTCTGACTTATTCTATTATCTTTGGGTATGTTGGAGAATTTGCTCCCATTATTAAAAGACTCTAGCCAAAGTTGAAAGAAAATAAAAGGATGATTCCCTGGGGCCCAAAAAGAGGAGACTATGGCCAATAGCTGCACACTGAGAAGTCTAGTTGTTTGTCTAATAGAATTAGAGTGCTCATTTTCAGAATATACTAAATCCAGTGTATTCAAGGTTTTTGTTAAGATTTTATTTATTTGAGAGAGAGAGATAGAGAGCACATCAGGGAAGGGGGCGAGGAGCAGAGAGAGAGGAAGAGAAACAAGCAGACTCCACCTAGAGCACAGAACTTGATGCGGTGCTCGATCCCACAACCCCGAGATCATGACCAGATCCAAAATCAAGAGGTGGATGCTTAACTGACTGAGCCACCCAGGTGCCCCTCAAGTTTTTAATTAACTTAGTTTCATTTCTACCAGTTGACTGAAAAAAAGAAAACCACAGCAGAGTTTAGTGTGGTTACAGCCAAATCATTTATATGGCAAGTTGAAAATTACTAACTTACCTGGACAATTACTTCTATGTTATGTGTCCTATTACTGTAGTTTCGTGGGTTCCACTTCAGTATGAAAATAGGACCAGACAAATGAATAGCTTGCCCTAAATGAACTCCATCGATCTTAACTGTGACAGAAGTAATGGAGGATAAGGAAAAGGCCAAGACTCTAAAATGAGAACATACATAATAAGCATGTGGTTTTAGATATTTTTACTGCTTTTAGAAAGGAGAATAACTCTATTATAACCTGAAAAAACATAAATGTAGACAGAACCATCACACTGCATAACTGCTTATATGAACACTACTCATAATCTGGTTTCTTTCTGAATGGTGGCTTTTGGAGTGTTATAATTTAGCAAACCTAACTTGGTGAGAAATTAGAAACTATTTTTGTACATTTTAGAAAGGAAAATCAATTTTCTTTTGACAAATAAAGCTGGAGTACATCCAAAGTTCTTTCTGATAAACTCCTTAAGTCCTGGTTTTTTTATACAGGAAAAGAATATTGGTTAGACATCTTACTTTGTTAATCTCATGTTAATCCTACCATCCACTCATTTGGTTCCCAACATATCTGTCCACAAGAAGCAAGATCACAAACAGAGCTAAGGCTACCAGGCCCTTTCAGAGAGTAAAATGTCTGAATCAGATATCCAGTATCTATCAAAAAAACCTGAGAGTCACTTCGTTGCTGACCAAAAAAAGAAATCAAAACAGCTCAATATCATTTTTCCAGATTGATTAGTACAGCTTTTTAAAAGTACAGCATCCAAAAATGATAAGAGTGCTGTGAAATTGGTACTCATTTGCCTGGAAACATTATAAATTAGTATCTGTTTTAAAAAGTAATTGGGTACCTTATGCACTGCTTGTAGTAATGTAAAATGGTACAGCCGCTATGGAAAACAGTATGGTGGTTCCTCAAAAAATTAAACATATAATTACCATGTGATCCAGCAATTCCATTTCTAGATTTATACCCACAAGTACTGAAAGCAGGGATTTGAACAGAGTATACTCACGTTCATAGTAGCATTATTCACAATAGCCAAAAAGTAGAAGCAAAAGTATCAACAGATGAATAAACAAAATGTTGTGTATGCACACAATGGAACATTAGCTTTAAACAAGCAGAGAAGTTCTGACGCACTTTACAACATGGAGGAACCTTGAGGATATTATGTTCAAGAAGCCAGCCAGTTAAAGGACAAATGCTATAGGAGTCTCCTTATATGAGGTTCCTAGAGTAGTGACATTCATAGAGACAGACCAGTAGAATGGGGGTTGCCATTGGCTGGGGAAAGGGGAAAATTGGGGAGTCATTGTCGGTTGGGGACAGAGTTTCAGTTTGGAAAGATGAAAGTTCTGATGACAGCTGGTGGTGATGGCTACACAACAATATCGATGAACTTCAGCGCCACCGAACAGTACGCCTAAAAGTTACTGAAATGGCATGTTGTGTGTTACATGTATTTTACCACAATTTTTTAAAAGAATAATGATTTTAGTTTTAAAAAAAGTAATTGGGCAATCTTTATCAAGAGTCGTAAAGGAATTCATATTCTTTCACCAAGACTCCCACCTCTAGAACTTTAACTAAAGAAATTATTCAAATGGAAAAAGAATCTATGTACATCAGCTGCTCATTCCCAAGTTAGGAAAAAAATGGAAAAGTTCACCAATAAGACAGGAAAATAGAAAAAATTGTGGATCATTCTCTCTGGTGAGAGAAAAAAAGTAGGAATTAAAACAGACTGTGCCCTATCTTTACAACTATGTAAAAACATGCCTCAAAGAGAATGCCTGAGAAGGAAAAGTCAGAAATGTCAATAACGCTCTATCTGGGGTTAGAGGGATTATAGCAAATGTAAAACATGAAAATACACAAAAATTACCGTGGTAGGGTTATGGGTTTCTGGGATAAATGCTTACAGCTTAAAAATTATTTTTTAACAGTATGGGAATGAAGCAATAAGCATTTTATCTTTATATAATGTTTAGATTGTTGGGAAAATTAAAGTCGGGCATCTTATAGCTTTCACATGGGATTATAATCACATTGACTTATTCTCCATTAATATCAAACTGAAAGTAAATTCCAAGAAACTGCTACATACCTGATATGTGTTGAATGAAGGAGTCTTTCTAGTGGTTCATGTCTAGCACAACTATATAGGAGTGACTTAGGATTAGTGATAAGCACCACAGGCCACTCTCCAAAGACCAAATCTGCAAAGCTAAAGAGGTCATGATCAAAAGCAAAGATCCGGTACCTAGAGACCAGAAGACAATAAGGTAATTTAGTCACTTCATGTTATACACAGAACAAGTGTAAAAATATAGAACTATACTTTCTGAGATCATGAATTTATACAAAGTAAATAATATTGTTTTTCTGTCCTTCTTCCCTTGCCCCTATCACTTTATAGTTCACATTTGTCACAAATGGGATCTCATTGAAGACATAAATTTAACTGTGCCCTAGAACAATGCCTGGTACATAGCATGCACACTTTTATTTTTAAACAAACGCTTGATTCATTTGGTTACTGTACTTTAAGACTTTTGAACCTAAGACATTCATCATAAGCTTAATACCTGATATTCCTCATCTCATCAAAAATGCTAATATTAACATGAACACAATCAGAAATCTTTCATTCTTCTTTTAAACCTTTATTTCTATAATTTGAACAATTCTATACAATTTCTATATTTGAACAATATTGAACAATAGTTAGAAAAATTATTGTTATAATGAGAAATAGTTAAATAGTTAGAAAAACAATATTGAACAATATTGTTCAATAGTTGAACAAATTCAACAATTTATTGAACAATAAATTCAAAGAAATTAACAAAACTTATTTTGGTTTTCTAAATGGGTGGTGAGAGGTATAAATTGTCATTAAAGAATAACCAAAATTTTATATTTTCTACTTTTTGAACTGAGAAATGATGAAATATTGCAGAAACTACAGTGCTCACCAAATATTCCACATGCTCCCCTGCATTGCCCAGTCTCCCTGGTATTAGGTTGGGACCATGTGACTATTTCTGGTCAATGGGCTATGAACAGAAGTGCCACGTATCACACTTCTGATCCAAAGTACTTAAGAGTGGGTGTGAGTTCTCCATGCTCTCTTCCCTGCCCTGGAATTGAGGTGTTAAGATGGAGAAAGTCTGAATCCCTGAGTCACCCCATGGAAGAGAGATGCCCTGGCTCATTCCAGATTTACATACATGAAAAAATAATCATTGGTTGTGTTAAGCAAACTGACATTTTCCAGATTTATCTGTATCCACAACAAAGCCTAGCCTAATAATACTAATATACTTTTTAAAGCTCTTCTATTATCCTAACAACTTAAATATTTAAGGACAGGTAAAGGTTCAGTCCTTTCAGTAAAACTCCAGATAAAACCCCAGGATTGGAACAACAGGAGAGCAGGTGGGAAGAGAAAGAGAGGAAATAGTTTCACGACATCACTTAACTTGTAACTATAGCATTTGTAAGAAATAAGGAAGCTGATCAAGGATTAGGAAGGCGATCTGGTAAAAGGCAATCCCAGCCCAACCCACAACCTCATAGTCATGAATAGACAGGTCTTAGCTCAAAGTAATTACAGTTGCCAACTAATTACAGGCTTCAAGCATAGCTTTTAGACAGTTTCTAGCAGAGCCAACTGAAATGAGTAAGTACCTTCCAAGATGTAAAGCAATCTTTTAATTAATGGAAGAAGTTAAAAATAGATAACATATTCAGCTCGAAAAATATTTACTGAATAACTAAAATCTTCAGAGAAGTGAGTGTGAATCAATTAAACCATAATTGATAAACATTCAACAATGAGATGATACTCATCTATATTTAAGCTACTGTACTTAAATATTCTCAAAATATGTATTTAGTTCTTGTCTCTATATATTTAATTATACTATATGCTTTTTTTTTTTAAGATTTTATTTATTTATTTGACACAGAGATAGAGATCACAAGCAGGCAGAGAGGCAGGCAGAGAGGGGGGGGAAGCAGGCTCCCTGCTGAGCAGAGAGGCTGATGCGGGGCTCAATCCGGAGATCATGACCTGAGCTGAAGGCAGAGGCTGTAACCCACTGAGCCACCCAGGTGCCCCTATACTATATGCTTTTGATAAACAGGTTATGTTCTCTCATAGAAAGACTTTAATCTTAAAAAAACCAACTACTGTGTATTTGAAGAACTTAAATCACTAACACAGTAATAACTACAAAGTAGATATAACATTCAGAGGGTGATACATTTGTAGTTCTAATGTTTCTCTAAGTGTGGTCCATAGAGCACCTGGTGGGCTTTAAAAAAAAAATGCAGTTTCTTGGGTCCTAAACCAGACAAGCACAATCAAATTCTCCGGAAATATGGCCTCCAAAAATGTTATTTTTAATAAGCTCCTCCACATTCCTTGTGCACCCTAGAGTTTGAGATCCATTTCCTAATGGATGCATCTTGAAATTCCAGTGTAACTCAGTGATGGCAAACGTAACTGTTGCAATGAGGTTTTTACACACCAACGCACATAATATCTATATTACTTTAAAAACTTGAGATCACAAGTTTTTCCTTGACTGGGATCACCCATGATAGCAGTAAGAAAACTATTGTTGTTTTAGCAAAACTTACATGTGTAAGTTTTATTTTGTGGGGTAGTTCCCTTACCTTCTGTTATCCTTCCAGTCTCCCACCTCAAGTTCCAAAGTGCCCTGGAGGTGACGAGTGTGCAAAACAGGCATCAGTCCACCAAGAGTATGGAGGTGCCCACACAAATATGCTGTAGCTGAACTAACCGACAAAAAATGAACAGAATAAATGAACAGATAACTTGTGATGCCAGCTAATAAAAAGATCTCTTCAGGAGAGCAAGAGTAACATAAAAGAATTACAAGCAATTAATTTTGATTTTGGAAGCCCGCCTCACCTCATTATTGACCGAATTCCAGGTGATGGAGAAAGGATAGTGGATGTTGTATAGTGTCCAAACCAAATACTGTGGTTGCTCCGACTACTTTCCTTGGCCAGTAGGAGAAGTTCCTCCATCCGTTTCTGAAGTGGGAGAAAAACAGAAGGATCTTTAATCAGGGCTCAGGCTGAAATCTACAGATTAAACATCTCCCTTGAAGTTTTATAATAAAATTATGTCTAAGGCCTAAACGCTACTAATTAATGACCTGTACGGACCTGTATAAATTTCAAACTGTTTTCATTTACATTATAATTCATTTGGTCCTAAAAATAACCATGCTTCATAGGGTTTGACAGACTTGATAGATGAGGAAATTGAGAAATAGAGAACAATCTTTAAATGAGGTAAATTTCTTTCTTTTTAATATAACAAATTTCTTTATAGAATATAAGAAGAACCACTAATCTTTTCAGTCCTGCATACTACATTGCAATTAATAAAGAGGAACCTGCAACTAAACTTCTAAAATAAGATGTACATATGCTATACCTGAATGTTCACAACAGCTCAACTCAGAATAGCCAAAAACTAGAAAGCATCAGTAACCCAAACAATGGAATGCTATGCAGTGATAAAAAGGAAAGAATTACTCAAACACACAACAGTATGGATGAATCGTAGAAACATTATGAGCAAAAGAAGCCAGACACAAGAGTACAAACCGTATGATTTCATTTACATAAAATTCTAGAACAAATGAAACTAATCTATACTGACAGAAAACCCATCAGTGGTTCTCTAGGATTAGGGTGAAGACTGACTACACAAGAGAACTTTCTGGGATGACAGAAATGTTCTGTCTTGATTGTGGTGACAGTTACACCAGCACATATATTTTTTGTCAAAACTCTTGAAACACTTAAAATGAGTGTATTTTATTGTATGTAAATCATCCCTCATAAAGCTGATTTCAAAAATAACTTGTTGGGGGCGCCTGGGTCACTCAGTCAGATAAGCAACTGCCTTCGGCTCAGGTCATGATCCCAGGATCCTAGAATCAAGCCCCAAGTCAGGCTCCTTGCTCAGCGGGAAGTCTTCTTCTCCCTCTGCCTTTGCCCCTTGGCCCTGCTTGTGTGTGTGCACGTGCTCTTCCTCTCTCCCACTCTCTCAAATAAATAAAATCTTAAAAAAAAAACACACACACTTGTACATATATAAATATACATTAATTAATTATAAAGTGCTTATAGCAATGAATTCCTGGACCATACCCTCAGGATTTCTAATTTGGTAAGTCTGGGGGAAAGCCTGGGAATCTGCATTTTATAAGAGTCCAGTTGATTTTCATGCAGATGATCTTTGAATCGTATCTTAAAAAACACTGCTCTAAGGAGTAGGCTTTAAAATAGTAAGTTAATAAACTGTCTAAAGACAGCTGGAAGATAAAATATACCTTCATTAAATAAAATGCATAATATAACACAATGCTTCTATTCACTTGATTTCAAGGTCTTCTGAACCCCCATATCACTTTGAATCTCTTTCAGCATTGAGCAAATTCTATCCTTTATTATAGTTATTTCTGCCCTAGTCTTATGCCCCTCCACTAGATTAAATAGTCTAAGAGGCGAGTGACTTGATCTTATCGCTCTTGTATTCTAACATGCAGGCACATATGTCTTGCCTATGGGCATGTGCTCATTAGTGAGCTGTTGCTGTTGCAACATTTGTTGCACTAAGAAATAATGAGAGAGTCTCAGATACAACTTTCTAGACAGTTTTAATCCAGCAACGGTTTTCACCTAACTTGCTTTAACAGAAATTTATTTATTTCAGTGGTTGCCCTTCTTTCACTAAAATAAATATAGTCCATTAGTTAGAAATGGCAACTGTGGGGATTTAGGAATATACCCCATAGTATAAAAGCTGCCCTGCACCTTGCAAAGTGCATGCTGCACTTAGTAAATATGTAATAAATGTTTACTGAATAAATATAAAATATGAGGTACTTCTTTATGAGATTTTGGGACCAAAACAGGGATAGCAATGGTAGTGCTGAAGTAGCCAGTGATTTCTTCTAGTCATACTTGTAACACAGAACAATTTTTCTCAAGAATTTCTAGATAAGAATGGGTTTACCTAGGATAACCTTAAGTGAGCCACATTTATCCAAGAAAAAACAAAACAGGTTAGCTACAAAGGGAAGAGAGATTTTTACTGTACCTCATCTAAAATTCCAAAGAAATTATAGGGTCTCTTGGGCCCCGGGTTTGGGGTGGCATCCAAAGAGATGAAAGAATAGTTGCCAAAGGGAGTACTGTAGACATAATGGAAAGAGCCATCCCTACGTACGGCAGAATATTTCCTAAAAAATACAAGACAGGAAAGTTGCAGTGCAATCATAAAAAAACAGAATGAGTTTAAATTCTTCCTCGTATATCACAGTATATTTTGCCTCCCTTTGAAAATTTCCTAATCTGGGGCGCCTGGGGGGCTCAGTTGTTAAGCATCTGCCTTCAGCTCAGGTCATGATCCCAGGGTCCTCGGATCAAGCCCTGCATTGGGCTTTCTGCTCAGTGGGAAGACTGCTTCTCCCACTCCCACTCCCCCTGCTTGTGTTCCCTTTCTTGCTGTCTCTTTCTCTGCCAAACAAATAAATAATCTTTAAAAAAAAAAAAAGAAAGAAAATTTCCTAATCTGACAGAGAAATGTATAAACTAATCCGCAATAAGCTGATTAAAAGAAATTTTAAAGATTTTTTTCCCATTGTCTACAAAGATTTAGGCAAACTAATTCATAAGTAACCAAACACAAGGTCACCAAGCAAAGTAGGGAAGGAGATGGCTATTTTAGGCAGTCCACTGAACATTTAAAGAGAGATCAATCAGATCAGAAGCCAGTGAAATGGTACTATCCATCAGTGACAAATTTAGTGAGGACATACTGAAGTACCCAGCAGAATTCTTGGAGTAATGGGATATAAAAGGTGTTTGCATCTTGAAACAGGATTACAGAGGCTTAACTCACAATAAAGCCTTGCAAAGATAAAGTCATCAAGCCAGGAGAAAAATGTTAGTTCCGTCTGGGTCAGTAAATCTTTCAGTTCCTAAAAATACATATACAGGGTATACATTCAGTAATGAAAGTCCTCACTACGTAAGTATCAACAGTGTTCAGGTGTTTATAAGGTTGGAGAGTAAAGAACAAGGGGGAGAGGGTGGATAACATAGTCCATAGTGTAGGAACTCATTAGTATTTGTTGAATAAATGTGAAGGAAGTTATAGATTGGGGACATACCTATATTATTCAAATGTCAAAGCATTATAAGAAAATAGATAAGCACATATGGAAAAATACAAATAAACTCCTGAAACCTAATATGCTATCAGGGAGCAATATTTAAGCCAGGATAGCCATCTAATATATCATAAAATAAATACAGTATCACAGATATTACAATTAAAAGTCAATTAGTTCTATAGCTTCTCTTCCTGGTATTTTTAAATTTTCTATTTCGGGGGGCACCTGGCTCAGTCAGTTAAGCAAGTGACTCTTGATTTCAGCTCAGGTTATGATCTCAGGGTCATGGGATCCAGCCCAGCACTGGGCTTGGCACTCAGCACAGACTCTGCTTATCCCTCTCCCTCTGCTCCTCCCCTGGTCGCGTGGGCTCATGCATGTGCACATTCTCCCTCTCTAAAATAAATAAATAAATAAAATCTTAAAAAAATTTTTCTATTTCAAGTTTTTTCTCTCATTAAAATTTTCACGTATATTTTTCCTGCTTAATTTATTTTCAGTTATCCTGTAGGATTTTATAATCTCACATATATTGTTTCCTTTCCTATACTTTTAACACATTAAAACCCACTATCTAAAAATAAACAAAGGGATGCCTGGGTGGCTCAGTTGGTTAAGTGGCTTCCTTCGGCTCAGGTCAGATCCCAGGGGCCTGGGATCGAGCCCCGCATCGGGCTCTCTGCTCTGCAGGAAGCCTGCTTCTCCCGCTACCATTCCCTCTGCTTGTGTTCCCTCTCTCGCTATGTTTCTCTCTGTCAAATAAAAAAAAATAAAAAAAAAAATCTTTAAAATATATAATAGCTATTAACATTTTTTGAATTCTGGATTTTGGCATTCTCTGGGGCATTCTTAAGATCAAGATTTAGCTTTAAGATTTTTTTTCCTTCAGGGACACCTGTGTGGCTCAGTCAGTTAAGCATCTGCCTTCAGCTCAGGTCAGGATCCCTGTGTCCTTGGGCTCCTTGCTCAGCAGGGAGCCTGCTTCTGCCTCCGCCTGCTCTTCCCCCTGCTTGTGCTAGCTCTCTTGCTCCCCTCCTCTCTGACAAATAAATAAATAAAATCTTAAAAAAAAAAAAAAAAAAAGATTTTTTTTCTTTAAGGTTGATATATGTGTAATGTCCGTATCTCTGGCTGTTAAAATGCTGTTTATTAAAAATTCAGATAAAATTTAGGTGGTTAGAAACAAAAATATAAAGGTAAGAAACTTTCAAGTGACTAATAGCTTTACCGTCCAGATAACCAGTTAGACCCAAAGTCCTGTTAATTCTTCTTTGAAAATGTTTCCTAGTTCCGTTCCACAGTCACCATCAAAGATAAAAATAGATAATAGAAAATGAAAGATTTTCATCTCTGACCTTTTCCTTTCTCACGTTTGACCTGTTTGACCTGCCACTCTACAGCTGATGACATTGTCCCCATATCTATGGACTTTGTTAGATAGGTAGGTCTCCTATTCATTTCAAGGCCTTCTATATCTTGCCTGGACTATTACAGGACTCCCCTTTTTTGTTCTACAAAAGTCCAATCTCCCTTTTTTTATTATTATCCCTATCTTTTTTGTTTTTTGTTGTGTGATTGGCCTTTATAAAATATTATTTCATTATGTGGCTTGTCTCCTTAGGAATCTATACTGGATTATGAACCATTACTAAATTTCTGCACTTGTCACTCAAGACCTCCATTAATTGGCCCTAAGCTACCTAACCAATGTGATACCAGGCCTCAAAATGATCCTTTATTCTGCTGATACGTTTCCTTACTGTCCCTAAAAGTTCATTCTAGCTTTTAAAACTCTGGGGTTTTGCCTAAAATATACCCCCTCAAAATTTCTTACTTCTCCAAATGCAACCCTTCCTTTAAGGCTGGACACAACTTTCACTTCTTTTATAAAAACCTAACTTGCAACTTGCAGATATATAAGTGCTGGAGATCCAATGCACAGCATAATTGTAATCAACAATACCATTTTATAAACTCCAAAGTCACCAAGAGACTAGATCTTAATTATTCCTACCACAAAAAAATGATAATTATGTGACAGTAATTGAGGTATTAGCTAACTCTATGGTGGTCCTCATTTCACAATATATAAATGCATCACACGAACATGTTGTATATCTTAATCTTATATTATGTTATATGTCAATTATATATCAATAATAAAATAAAGTCTCCTCTATGTCAGCCCATACTAACTTCTGCCCTTTCCAATTTCTCATAGTGATTATCATGTGTACCAAATAATGTAGCATTTCATCAGTCATCCCTTCATGTTCTTTTTGAATTGTTTCCCAAACAATTCTTATCAACCTTAACTGGACTTCCTTGAGGGTAGAGGCCATATTTTTAAATATTAGCTCTTGTATCTCTCATGCTATCCAACTAATGATGGGCTCTCAACAAATTCACACCACTTGAGTGATGGTCAATGTAGGACAAAGCTGTGGAATACCCTAGCACTGGAAGTGAAATTGCAACTAAAAGAATCCCAACACATTGTCGAGAGCTGGTTTGTTAACTCAAAGAGCTTTTCATATTCACATTCACAGCCTTTTTCACAAAGAAAATTTTAATATTTCTGAGACATACTGGGATAAATGGACAAAGCAACCCAGGTGAGCAACTGGGCTGCTCAGCCACTGCAGAGGCTGAGACAATCAGTTTCTCAATATTCCTAAAATCCACAGTACTCTCGTAACAAGCTCTAATCTAAGTGACTTCTGCTACAGCATGGTGAATACAGTCAAACACACTCAATTGTATATTTGAAAATTGCTGAAAGTAGATTTTTAAAGTTTTTATCACAAGAAAAAAAAAGTTTTTTTAACTATGTATGGGGATGGGTGTTAACTAGACTTTTTGTGGTTACCATTTCACAACACATACAACTATTGACTCATTGTGTTGTATACCTAAAATGAATATAATATGTCAATTATATCCAAGTAAAAAAATTAAAATTAAAAAAATGACTTCTGGGGCGCCTGGGTGGCTCAGTGGGTTAAAGCCTCTGCCTTCAGCTCAGGTCATGATCTCAGGGTCCTGGGATCGAGCCCCGCATCGGGCTCTCTGCTCAGCAGGGAGCCTGCTTCACCCTCTCTCTCTGCCTGCCTCTCTGCCTACTTGTGATCTCTCTCTCTCTCTGTCAAATAAATAAATAAAATCTTAAAAAAAAAATGACTTCTGCTATGTATGAATAGCAAGAAAAAAAAGTTTGTATGAAATACTTAAAGTATCACTAGCCAACAAAAAGCATAAAGTATATGAGATAAAAGGAATTAAAGGAAAGAAAAAGTCCTGGCGAGAAAAAAGGAACCTAATATGTCACATACACATACACAAAAATTCTACGTTACTAGAGGTTCTTCTGTTAAAAAATTTATTTTATTCATTCATCAATAAACTCATTCATTTACTTGACTACTTGACTGCACCTCCCTTGTACTACTTCATGGTCTATATTCTGTTCACTACAGTACCTGTAATAATTCTCGACACTCTCCAGACTTGGAATGTTGAATGCATCTAATTAAAAAGAAAAGAGCAATGAATTACTAAATTCTACTCCTGAAACCAATATTACACTATACGTTAACTAACTGGAATTTAAATAAAGATTCGGGGGGAAAAAAGCACATTAAAAAAAGAGCAAACATCATCTACATTAAAAAGAAAAATACAAACATTTCTTTGATGACTAAAGAAAAATGACAGTATTTTCATAACACTTTAAATGGCAGAATGCCAATAAATTGGCCTGATAGTTTTTAAAACTTGGTAACAGAATTCAGTTTATCTGGAAACTTATTTGAGGCACCTAGTATACTGGAGAATAAGAAATACTTTATATTATGTGCTATTCAGAATAAATCAATTTGTAGTTATAAGACTGGACGGTTGTTGGGACGCCTGGGTGGCTCAGTCGTTAAGCGTCTGCCTTCGGCTCAGGTCATGATCCCAGGGTCCTGGGATCGAGCCCCTCATCGGGCTCCCTGCCTGGCAGGAAGCCTGCTTTTCCCGCTACCACTCCTTCTGCTCGTGTTCCCTCTCTCGATGTGTTTCTCTCTGTCAAATAAATAAAATCTTAAAAAAAAAAAAAAAAAAAAGACAGGACGGTTATTGCTGTTTTAATCAATCATGACTGATATATGGATCTATGCCAAGTGTTTCTAAACAGGTGATCACTTTGATAACAGGACATAAGACCATCCCTTCTTAAATCTTTAAAAGACTCAGTAAAAAAAAAAAAAAAGATTCAGTAAGAAAGGAGTTATATAATGATAAGGGGCAAGGTAAAAGAGGTCATAGAACACTTATCTGGAAATATAATGATTTCATAGAACTTGATTGCCTGGTTGCAATAACTAAAATTACTTACAGCTTGGAATTCTTTTTTTTTTTTTTTTTTTTAAAGATTTTCCATTTATTTGACAGAGAGAAACACAGCGAGAGAGGGAACACAAGCAGAGGGAATGGTAGCGAGAGAAGCAGGCTTCCTGCTGAGCAGAGAGCCCGATGCGGGGCTGGATCCCAGGCCCCTGGGATCTGACCTGAGCCAAAGGCAGACGCTTAACGACTGAGCCACCCAGGTGCCCCACAGCTTGGAATTCTAAGAATCCACTACATTTCTAATAACTTCAGAGAATAAGCTGTTAAGTCCAATGTAGGCCAAAAGAATTATTATTGTGTATGCAATCCTCTCACTAAGAGAACAACACTGTTATAGTTAAATCTTAATAAAAATTGTTTCTTCCAATCTTAACACAATACATAAACATATATATATAAACACATACTGTAAGCATTTGTGCTTATTAAAGTCAAATTAGATTATGAACAAAGGACAAGCTCTGTTCACAAGATCTAATCACAAGAGTCTGATATTTATTACTTGAAATAAATCAGTAGCTTGGCTTGAAACACTTTTTTATTACATACAGGCTTGCTTTTCATTACAAAAGAATTTGACTTGTACCATTAATCAGGATCAGGAAAAAAGGGAAATGTAAATTCAGATCTTCCTCAACTTACAATGGAGTTACATCCAGACAAATCCTTTCTAAGGGGCAAATATTTAAGTAGAAAATGCATTTCATACACTGAACCTATTGATCATCAGAGCTTAGCCTCACCTACGTAAAACATGCTCAGAATGCTTACATTAGCCTATAGTTGGGCAAAATCATCTAACACAAGGTCTGTTTTATAATAAACTGTTGAATATCTCATGCTGAAGATCTGAGAGTGAAAAACAGAACGATAGCATGCGCACAGAATGGTTATAAGGTTAATGGCTCTTTACGCTGGTGGTTGTGTCCAGCATCACGAGTATCATACTGCATATTGTTAGCCCAGGAAAAGATAAAAATTCAAAATTCAAAATACAGTTTCATTGAATGTGTATCACCTTTATACATTGTAAAGTTGAAAAACTGTAGGTCAAGGGGCGCCTGGGTGGCTCAGCTGGTTAGACGTCTGCCTTTGGCTCAGGTCATGATCTCAGAGTCTGAGGACTGAGCCCGGCATTGGACTCCCTGCTCAGATGGGAGTCAGCTTCTCCCTCTGCCACTTCCTCTGCTCATGCTCCATCTCTCTCTCTCACTTGTTCTCTCTCTCTCTCTAATAAATAAAATCTTAAAAAATAATTGTAGGCCAAACCATCATAAGCTGAACCATCATAAGTTGGGGACCAGACTTACAGGATATACCAGAGAAAGCTATAAGCCAGATATCCTATCAATTAATAATTCCTAGCTGCTTTGTAAGAACTATTTATAAAGAGGGCATTTTCTGATCAAACCAAAACTATGTATTTCACCAGACAGAATTTTCTGTTTAAAATGATAGTGTTAAAAATATTTATAATTGGGCACACAGCAGCAATTAATAATCAAATGAAGCAAAGTACTTAATAACCAATAAGAAAGTCAACCTTTATAAAACAAACAAATCTACTGTTAGGACATTTTGCTGAAGAATCCATTTCCTTACTAACACTACAGTAATAATGTAAAAAATGTGAAGGTATTATTCATTTCCCTCCTCATAGAGATTTATTTCCAATTTTAATTTTTTAAAGTATACACAGTAAAATTCATTCACTGTAATGTACAGTTCTTTGGGTTTTGACAAATGCACAGTCATGTACCCACTGCAATGGAACAGTTCTATCATCTCCCAAAATTCTCTCATGATGCCTCTTTGTAGTTGGCCTATCCCCCCACCCTCAACCCTTGGCAATCACAATCTGTTCTCCATAGTTTTGCCTTTTCTTAAATGTCACATAAATCATACAGTATATAGACTTACTATATAAATTATAGTGGCTTCTATTAGCGAAATGTTTACCTATCGATTTATATATATGTACTTATGTATGCGGTGTGAATGTATATATATATGGACTGATTGATTGATGATAGGCTCCATGCCCAACATAGGGCTTGAACTCATGACTCTAGATCAAGGGCTGCATGCTCTACTCACTGAGCCAGCCAGGCACCTAAATGGTTATACTTTTAAACACTCTCCAGTACAGGTTTGGTAGAAGCTTTTCTTCATGTAAAGAAGGACGATCCCAACTTTTCCCTCAAAGGCTAAAAGTGACATCTGAAGTTTTAAAATCACATAATATAGTTGTATTTCAGAGTTGTGGCCTTTGGTGTAACTAAGCCTTGTTACAAAGTTCCCATTTTACAATTTTATATTCCAAGTTAGAGACTCTAGGCTCTTGGAGGAAAAAATATCTCGTTTTGATTATATATGGGTCTTGGATTCTTACCATGATTTCCTTTAACATCAAGCCACTTGGTTTTTTCCATGACTCTTGTCTTCTTCAGAATACCCTGGTAAGTTTGCCATTCTACTTCATGCTGCCTGGATCCCAAGTATTCCTTTGTTTTGGCATCAGTCAGGTCTCCTGTAGATTTATATAAGACTTGAATCACAAGGCAAAATAAACCCAAGGGGGTTAAAAAATGTTTTTAAATGCACACTGAATGAACAAAGATACTTAAAGTACTCAACATGTATAACAACTTATAAGTCCATCTATGTCCAAAGCAAGACACATAAAATAGGATTTTCTTATTTTAGAAGGACTTTGTTTCTTATATAAATAGCAAGTACCTATTTAACTTCCTGTGATATTAGAAATGGGTTCTGAAAAAAATTATCTTTAAAGAGAGCAGTATAAAATGCATCATGAAACTCATTCAGGAGTAGAATGAAACTCTGACAAAAATGAAAACTATAAGAAATTCCAACACTCTGGGCAGATGCCTTATATCTATGACAACCATATTTTCCACACCCAAAATCAGGATATGTAATCTGACCAAGTGTTATTCTACAGCAAGAAGTAATCTGGAGGTGTGGCTGGGCAATGAAATACCAAAATTTCTGGAAGATGAAACAGACAGTTGAAATGAAGGTTTTCCAAAAAATGAGAACTGATAAGCCATCATATCAGCAGAGGTGTTTCAGTAAGGTGGGTAGGATATGAATCTCCGGTAGATGAGAAAGATGCTCCTTTAGCTTTTTCTCCAACACATTTAGGGAGCAAATAGGAGTTGGAAGATTCTAGAGAACCCAAGTCAAAAAAGTACCAAGAGATGAAGAAAAGTGTCCTAAATCACTTTAAGCCTCACACAATTGACAACATAAGATTGACTAATACTGTTAAAAAAAAAAAAAAAGGAAAAATTAGTTTTTTTAAAAAGATAACTTTTGGGGGCACCTGGGAGGTTCAGTTAAGCCTCCCACTCTTGATTTCCACTCGGGTCATGATCTCAGGGTCCTGAGATGGAACCCCAGTGGGCTCTGCCCTGGGCCTGGAGCCTGCTTGAGATTCTCTCTCCCTCTGCCTCTCCCCCCACCTGAAAAGAAAGAGAGAGAGAGAGAGAAGGAAGGAGGGGAGGGAGGAAAGTAAGGAAGGAAACTTCTGATTTGTGGTTAAAGGCCTTTCCCTAATTCTCTCTCAAATCCAGAACTATAACAACGACGACGAACAAATACAAATACAGCAGACAGCATGCTAACGAGAATCATGAGCCTTGTTTCTACTGCTTTGACAAAATCTTGCTATGACAAGTCATTTGTTTTGGACTCAATTATGCATGGGCAAAGGAAATTACGTCCCATCTCCTCTACGGGAGGACTCACCTGGGGCTGGGGCTAGAGTGTTCCCAACACCCCCCAGGCGAAAAGCTGCAGCCCTGGCTAGCATTCTACCATCCAGACCACAGAACAACGCGACAGCACGGCAACCCTCCCTACCTGTTGCCAGGACGAGAGCTGGTTGAATGATGCCAATAGTTTCTGAACAGAACTTCTCTAAGTCTACAGCTCTGCCTGGATCACGAAACCTGCTCAGGTGAATGTCGGATATCTGCCGAAAGCAGGTATTAAACAGAGATATCTGAGTCAGGGAAAGGCAGCACGGACAGCAGGCGACCCTGCAGCTCTCTCGCGGCGCAAGGAAATGGCTAGTATGCAGTGCAAGAACGAACCGCCCTCCAGGGAAGGACAGCACCCCCAGCCGGGAGTTTGGGGCCGCGGCGGTCGCAGCCCGGCGGAAAGTGCCCGCGTCTCGCCGCGTCGGGCCGGCTCTCCCCCCACCCACAGCCCTGCTCCCGCTGCGTCACCTGCAGACCCCAGAAGATATTGCTGACTCCCGGGCCCGGCGCGGGGTGCGGGCTCCTGGAGGCGCGGGGCTGCGGCAGCGGCGAGGGCTGACCGGCCAAGCCATAGTGCTCCAAGAGCACGGCCGCCAGCGCCGCTGCCGCCAGCCCCGCGACCACCCTGATGGCCAGCAGGGCAGCCATTGCGCCCGCCCGGGCGCTGCCCTCGCCGTCCGGGACTCGGCCGCCGCGGCGCCCCGGGGAGCTGCTCTAGCTGCACTTCCGGACTCTATGGTCGCGGGGGCCTAAAGCGCAGCGCGGCCGCGGCCGCCGCACCTGCACCTCGCCGGGCACCTGCTGCCCGCCCGCCGCCCGCGTCTCCGGGCTGGGTTGGCAAACGCAACGCGGGTGAAGTGAAGGAAACCGAGACCCCTCGCGCCAATCAAGGTTGCGGAGGAGTGGCGGGGAAAGAACTCTGGTCCGGGGGGCGGAGGCTAAAGTCCTGGTTCCGCCTTAGTCAACCATTCCTGACCCCGATGGGTCAGTTTCCTTACCCATAAAACGGAGCTAATGATGCCTCGCGTGCGTGCTTCACAGGCTTGTGGGAATCAAAGTATGTATGAGGACGCCATTTAAATTACAGATGTGACAGCTGGCGCTCTCTCGGCCCTTCTGATTATTAACAACGTGTTTCCACAGGTTTTCAATAGATGTAGTACGTATGTTTTGTAAAGCTATTTTTTCCTAAACCTGATTTCTTACGCACTAGGCTATGTAATAGCCCGTTGCCATGTTAGACCGTTCATTTCACAATACTCCCTATGGGCAGTCACAGGAGAAGAATTAGATTCGGGTCCTGCCCTTAATTTATCTCTAACCATTCTGTTATTGTTGAACTTTTGGATTACTTATGTTCAGAATGTTCTGAATAAACAGTTTGAATAAACATTCTGAATAAACATATCGCTGTTCTGAAAAAAAATTTTTTTTATACAAATAGCACCGTTTTTAACACTTCTTTGAGTTATTGGGATATGTTGCCAATATTGAAGTTATGCCAATTTTAATTCATTAAATACTTTTTGTGTACCTTTGGAAAGCAAGACATTGATTTCAGCAGAAAATATAAAGAAACATAAGTAGCTAAAGAACCATGGTTCATTATTTAGAAGCTTATGTAGGAAAGAGAAATATTCAAGTAAGTTTAATATAAGACCATTATGCCATTCGGCACAAGAGACAAGATATAAGAGGCCAGAAGAGGTTTAACCAGAACAGATCCCATCTATAGGATCAGGAAAAGTTTAAGGAGGTAGCATATAGAAGATGTATAGCATTTCTGAGTGCAGAGATTGGAGATAGTATTTCTGAGTGCAGAGATTGGGGATGGGGTGGGGAGAAGCACCTTCCACCAGGACCTAATATGAATCCAAAATATTAATATGAGAAAATGCAGGACATGTTGAGGAGACAATGAGTACTTCGGTTTGTCTGGGCTTAGGGATGCTTAGAGGAATAGTGGTAATTGAACCAGACCTTTAGTTTGGGCCACATTTTGGAAGGCCTGTATAAATGCCAAGAGTGAAGACAGATCTGGCAACAGCACAGGGAACCAACTGGACAGAGGAGAGGTATGGGAGACTCCGGTTGGAAGGATATTGGAATAATCTAGTGCTATGGTGTAAATGTGTCCCCACAAAACTTATATGTTGAAATCCTAATACCCAATGTGATGGTTTTTAGAGATGAGCTCTTCCCTTGTGAACAGAATTAGTGCCCTTATAAAAGAGATTCTAGAGAGACCCCTCACCCCTTCCACCATGTGGGGACACAGTGAGAAATCAGCAAATGCAACCTAGAGGAGGGCTTCAGCAGAATCCAGCCACTACAATTCCACCCTCTGGAACTGTGGGAAATACAGTTATCTACAACCTACCCAGTGTGTGATATTTTATCTTAGCAGCCCAAACAGACTGAGACTGCAGGCAGTGGGTAACTGCAAAGTCCTGAAGAAGGAAGATGGGAGAGTGTGACACTGAGATTACAAAGGAACGATCAGATGTAAAATAATTGTGAAGACTGAAACTACAAAATTTGACAGCTGACTGGATATTTGAGGGAAGAAAAAGAGATAGTTAAAAGTTAGTGCCAAAATTTGGAACCCAAATGACAAAAAAAACTAAGGCTATGATGTATGTGTGGAGAGCACTGGCCATATGAATAAAATTTTTGGTTTTGTCTAATACTGCACTAGAAAAATATCTATATGGGTAGCTTTAAACCAAATTTGGAAGATACGTTTGAGATGATCTGAGTTAAAACACAGGCAATATGGCATGTTTGATAGGCATTTGGAGAGGCCTTAGAGCAATTTTAAAAATATGAGAATCATTTTCCAGAAATGGAATACAAGAACTTACATGATAGATGATAGGAATAGACATGCTACTAAGACATTTTGGACTGAGAAATATGGCTTAAAGTCACAATGGCCAGCAGTCTGGATTGCAGGCATTGAACTGTAACCAAGCTGCTCCACTCAATGTGTTCGTAGTGAGTAGAAACAGGAATTATTTATTTAATGATGGTTAATGATTCTTTAGGGAATACAGCTAATACACCATACAAGGTGATTCTCAGTTCCTAACAGCTAAAAGAGAAAGGTAGATTTCTTATTTTCTCATAAGGAGGGCAAGCAGCAATGCCATCAAAGTAAATATCCTAGAACTAAAGTCAAGGGAGAATGCATCACTTGGGCATTTCACAAACAATGGACGTTGTCATCAACAGTCAGAAATTGAACTATGTGACTCTCACAAACATGTAGAAATTATCTTCAGGTTACTGTTTCTTATACTAATTTTGTTTAAAAGCCCAAAAATACTGAGGTGGCTCAGTCAGCTAAGCATCCAACTCTTCATTTCCGCTCGGGTCATGATGTTTGGGTTATGAGATTGAGCCTCTCATCAGACTTCACACTCAGTGCAGTTTGCTGTAGATTTTTCTCTCTCCCTCTCCTTCCATCCCTTCCCCATCTTGCATAGGCTCTTTCTCTCAAATAAATAAACCTTTTTAAAAATTCCAAAAATACAATATTTAATAATTGTTCTGTGAAGTTATTTCTGTGGAGAGCTAAAGTAATGTAATCAAAGTAGTTTTTCGTGTATGTAAGGATTTTTAAATTTCAAATTTGTGATATATAAAATTTACCATCTTATCCATTTTAAGTATATAATTTAGTGCCATTAAGAACATTCATATTGGGGCGCCTGGGTGGCTCAGTCGTTAAGCGTCTGCCTTCGGCCCAGGTCAGATCCCAGGGGCCTGGGATCGAGCCCTGCATCGGGCTCTCTGCTCTGCAGGAAGCCTGCTTCTCCCGCTACCATTCCCTCTGCTTGTGTTCCCTCTCTCGCTGTGTTTCTCTCTGTCAAATAAATAAAATCTTTAAAAAAAAAAAAAGAACATTCATATTATTGTGCAACCATCATCACCATCCATCTCCAGAACTAAACTAAAATGCTGTACCCATTAAATACTGAGGATGATGCCTCATCCTCCCCTCTCCACTCCCTAATAAATGTTTTCACCTATGTTACAGCATGGGTCAGAATTTCCTTCCTTTTTAGGGCCAAATAATATTGCATTATATAAATATGCCACATTTTATTTATCCATTCATCTGTCGAAGGACATGTGGATTATTTCCACTTTTTGGCTCTTGTGGATGCTGTTACTATGATCATCAGTAGGTACCGGACAGTTTTTCAGCTTTTTAGGGAGCCCTCCATTCACCCCTTAGGAAAACAAATTTGAGGAGAATTTCATCTAGGTAGTTAAGGCTCTGTATAAGGAACCTGAAACACAAGCAAAAGTAAGAAATCACAGATCAAGGAAATTCTCACACATGTTATAATATGATGAACCTTGAGAACATTATGCCAGAAAAATAAGCCAGTTGTAAAAGTATAAATACTGTATGATTCCACCTATATGAGGTACTGAGAGTACTCAAATTCACAGAGACAAAGTAGAACAGTGGCTGCCCAGGGATGGAGAGAGGGGGAAATGAGGAGTTAAGGTTTAATAGATACAAATTTTCAGTGTTGCTAGATGAAAAAGTTCTGTAGATGCATGGTGATGATGGTTGCACAACAATGTGAATGCATGCAATGCCACTGTACAGCTGCGTCGGGCTCCCTGCCTGCTTCTCCTTCTCCCTCTGCCCCTCCCCCAGCTTGGGCGTTCCCTCTCTCTCTCTCTCTCTCAAATAAATAAAAAAATCTTTAAATATATATAAATACTAATTAAAAAATAAATGTGGGAAGCCTGATCTTAGGTTACTATTTTAAAAAGATTTTATTTATTTGAGATAGAGCGAGAGTGAGAGAGCACAAGCAGGGGGAGCAGCAGGCAGAGGGAGAAGGGGCTCTTCATTGAGTAGGGAGCCTGATGCCGCTATGCTCAATCCCAGGACTCCAGGATCATAACCCGAGCTGAAGGCAGCCGCCCAACTGAGCCACTCAGGCGCCCCATCTTAGGTTACTATTAAAATGATCACCATTTAGGGGTGCCTAGCTAGCTCAATCAGTAGAGCACGTGACTCTTGATCTTGGGTTTTTAAGTCTGACCCCCTGTTGGGTGCAGAGACTACTTAGAATCTTTTTAAAAAACACGACCACCATTTATATGTTATTTTATGATTGTGTAAAAGAAACAAGGACCACACAGCCACTTTGGAATGAGACAATCATGGCACGTTTGGATGACATCAAATCCAATCTTTACGTGTGTCTAAATGTATATGATAGATGGAGAAACAGTCATAAGGTTGTCAGCTTTCACATTCCTGAGATACAAATGCTACTTTGCCATCCCTGCAATGAAGCACGAATCCAAAAGCCTTAAAAAAAAAGTTATCAAAAGTTTGAAAAAGCACCAAACTCAGCAATTAAAATTAAAAACTCCCAGAGAAATATGTTGGTCACATTATTATTACTATTACTTAAGATTTTATTAAGATTTATTTATTTGAGAGAGAGAGAGAGAGCATAAGCAGGGGGGAGTGGGGAGCGGGGAATAGAGTGAGAAAGAATCCTCAAGCAGATTTCCTACTGAGCAGGGCTCAATCCCAGGACCTGGAATCATGACCTGAGCCAAAATCAAGAGTTGGCTGTTTAACTGACTGAGCCACCCATGAAACCCTTAAGATTTTATTTTTAAGGAATCTCTACACCCAGTGTGGGGGCTTGAACTCACAACCCCAAGAACAAAAGCCATACACTTCACTCCACTGGCTGAGCCACCCAGGTGCCCCTCCCCGTTTTTATTTTTTTAATATTTAAAAGTTAGCCTTTATTTCTTAAGTCGATGGTGGATACACTGGTCTTCATTTTATTTTTATTCTTTAACATGTACCTATGTTACATGTAACCTTTAGTATTATAAAGTATTTACCAGAAATTATTGAGAAACATTTAATAAAAATGCAATAAATGTTTACTTATCTTTCCATTAAAAATATGAAAAATATTTAAATGTGCACTCTATTCAACCTGGCATTTCTACTTAAAATAATTTATCCTAGGGAAATATATGGATGTTTATAGGGACTTACCAATAAGTATATTTATTTATTTATTTTTTCAATAAGTATATTTATTAAAGCAAGTTTATAATAGGAGAAAACTGAAGATAAAATATGGTGAATGTTCTACAATAAGAGTCTTAAAGATAAAATGACAGCCATATAAGCCAATACCATGCAGTAATCTTAAAATTATTTTAAAAAACATTAATAGTATGAAAATACATTGATAACATGTTAATGGGTATTTTGTAAAACTGTACAGCATAATGCTATTTTACACACACACACACACACACACACACACAGAAAAAAAACCTGGAAGCATATACACCAAACTGTCAATGATGGTTATTTGGGGATTCTGAAATTATATGAGATTATAAGTTATTTATATTTTCTCCTCTTTGCATATCCATATTTTCTGAGTTTTCAATAGTGACAATGTAAAGAGGGAAAAAAACCCTTTTATTTTGTTTCAGGTTAGCAACATTTTTCTATAAAAGACCAGATAGTAAGTGTTTTAGGCTTTGTGGACCAGGGTGTCTCTATAGCAACTGTTCAAATCTACCATTGAGCAAAAGCAGCCATAGTCAATATACAAATGAATAAGGTGGCAGCATTCCAATAAAGCTTTATTTATGGAAACTGAAATTTGAAGGTTATGCATTTTAAATGTATTATAATATATGCTTTTGACCTTTTTTCAACCATCTAAAAAATGTTAAAAGTATTCTTAGCTTGAAGACTATATTAAAATAGACAGCAGGTAGAGATGGGGCCATATTTTGCTAACTCCTGTTAAGGACAAGCTGTTCTTTCCTTGCACAACTCATTTTCCTGCACTGGTAAATTATCTTGATTTTTCTATGTGTTGGTTTTCCAAGCTCTTATCACTGATTCAACCTTAAATTCTTCCAACAGTTGTCTAAACCTCTACCTGGCACTTTTTAAAACCCTGAAGTATTGTGTCTTTTGTATTTTTCAGAAGCAGCCTCCTCCCAGAGCTTTCTGACTTCTAACCTGGCCTGTTTGCTCACCACATTGGTGCACAGCTTAACAGTTTTATCTAGTATCTGCTTTCACTCTGTGCTTAGGGATGGATTCTTTTTCTGTTCATCTGTTAGTAATACAGTGTTCCATGTATTGCTCATCTACCATTTAATACAACTTCTGTTGAAACTTTTCTCTGAAGTGCCTAGCACAGTGCCTAGAAAAACAACATTTAAATATATTTATTTATTATTATTACTATTATAACGTCTGGAGAGAATATACAGATGGTTGGTAGGCTGTGTTGACAGGTGCTCAAATTATCATGGGTCCAGCTTGGGTCCTCTTTCCAGAATTTACTCAGATCCTGGACCAATAAATTTGTTCACTTTTTTTTTAAGATTTTATTTATTTATTTAACAGAGAGAGAGAGAGAGAGAGAGAGAGAGAGATCAGAAGCAGGCAGAGAGGCAAAGGGAAGCAGGCTCCCCGCTGAGCAGAGAGCCTGATGTAGGGCTTGATTCCCAGGACCCTGAGATCATGACTTGAGCCAAAGGCAAAGGCCTGATTCACTGAGCCACCCAGGTGCCTCAAATTTGTTCAGGTATATTTAATCTGTTCACCAAAGCACTTGAACCGTATCACTGATGTAGCCTGCTGCAAACTGGGGCATACAACTCTCCCAAAGTTGATAGAAGGACCCACTTTGTCTCTCTCCAAGCCAGATTTTATTCTCCTGGTAGGTTGAGCCATTTCTTGCGTGTCTAAACAAAGTTCCTTCCATTGAGCATTCACTCTCACTTCTTCTCAGTCATGTGCACATTTCCGTGTCCTGGCTCCTCTGTGAAGGGCATACTCCTTGGAGTTGCATGGCTCTTGATCCACATCCCAATTCTCTCTGTATTACCTTCTGCAAATTATTTATCTATTTCTCTTCCCAGACTTTTCTCCCCTCTACCAGAGCTGAAATGTATTTGTGGTTGATCACTTGCACAGACAGGATTATCTGACCAGCAGAGCCCTTAAATGAAACCTTTGGATCCAGGGTGGAGGATGAACCCAAGATCCAAGCCTATTTGGACCCCTAATCTAGGTCTGACTCAGTTTGAACCAGCCATCTGAGTTTCACTCCCGAAGTGACTCCCTAAGTTTGGATATCCTTATTTTTAAAATGAAGCCAACCCTGGGGCACCTGGGTAGCTCAGTTGGTTAAGCAACTGCCTACAGGTCAGGTCATAATCTTGGAGTCCTGGGATGGAGTCCTGAATCGAGTTCTGCATCGGGCTCCCTGCTCAGCGGGGAGTCTGCTTCTCCCTCTGACTTCTCCTCTCTCATGCTCTTTCTCTTTCAAATAAATAAATAAAATCTTAAAAAAAAACCAAAAACAAAAACAATGAAACCAACCCCAGAAATGAAATCTCTGAACCCAGGATTGATTCTCCTAAAACTAGCACTGAAGCATCCAGTCCTGACTACTTTATCACATTCTCAGGACTTTTTCAGTTCTAACATAGGGCTGATCTCCCCACAACTGTGAGAATGACCTTCTTCTGAGACTGAAAACTTCTTTTCTAATGAAGACCATCCCCTCTCCATTCTGGACCCTAAAGACCTTAATGATCCCTGCTTCTCAGCTCAATATGGGAGCCTTTTTCTTCAAGTATAATTTGCCCCTACATGGGGTTGCCATGGTCCCAGACTTCCTGAGAGGACCAGAGAGCCCCAGGCTCTTTCCTTAGCTCAGAAACCAGCACTCTTGGAATAGCAACTTATGAATAGCAGAAGTAGAACTTCTGATGAGGACAGTGGTACCATTTTCTATTTTTGTTTGTTTGCCTCGTCTTTAAAATTTGTATCTTTTAGAAAGTATGGAATTCAGTTTGGCTTTACATTGTTTTGTTCTCTAAACTAATCATGTAATAGTAAGTATCCTCCCGTCGGAAGGGTCTGGGTTAACTTTTCCACTGAAATACCCCCCGAAAAAACAAGCATCAATCTAACCAATAAACATTCACCATACTGTGAATGCCTTTTCAAATTTGCAGAGGGTACACTGGACTGTCTCTGAACATGCTTCATTTTTATAATCAAGTTGCTGCCATTTAAAAATCATGCTCAAGGGCTTCCCAATAGCTACATTTCCAACAGACCAAAGATTATACAAAATGAAAAACAGTCTCTAATGTTAAAAAGGGAATATTTCTTGACAAAGAATGTGCACGGCCCAACTGAGATAAGCCAGTACCTCAGTCAGTGAATTAGACAAATAAAAGGCTAAGAATTGCCACACGTGTAAATGAAAGAATAACTAATATGTATGTATGTATATATTCCGCATCCAGGTTGAACTGAAGGTTTCTTTTTGTAAAAGCTGTCAAATTATTTTTGCAATTTTAGCAAACAGTTTCCTGTTATTCTTTTATTTCAAGTGCAATGAAATCACAGAGGGAACAATTTTGCCTGTTGGAAAATGAGAATCAGAGGAAGTCATATGTAAACTGAGCTCTAAAAAATAAGCAGAAATCTCTTTATATAAAGAGGGGTTGTGGTGGGAGGGGGGCATTCTAGGCCAAGGGACTAACCTATGCAAAACCACAGAACAATAAGACTGAATGGGATGTATGGGAAAAACAGTGTGGATAGTTTGAGGTGAGGGGTGGCCAGGTTGTTTCAAGCCAGATTGAGGAGGGCTTTGGATGCCATGTTTAAGAGTTAAGTTTTATGCTATAGGGCAGTTGTCTAATTTATATTTAGATAAGAGAGTCTCAAGACCAGATTTATATTTGCGAATAACTCTGGCAGGAAAACAAGTGATGAATATGAGCAAGAGAGTGGAAATAGGGAGATCAGATGGAAAGGTTGCTCTCCTCTAATCTGGATGAGGATTATCATAGATTTGTACCAGACAGGTGGAATCATGTAGGCATTACTATCATTCACATAAGAAAACATCCCAGAGAAAGAAGTCTATTAAAATAGAATCACTGAGGGTTTCTCAACTCTGATTGCTATTTAAAAACACTTGGGAGAGTTTTTTGTTTTGTTTTGTTTTTAAGGCCTATTCAGGTCTTACTTCTTTCTAATTAAATCAGAATCACTAGAGTGAGACCTGGTATTGGAATTTTTAAAAAGTTCTCAGGTGAGCCTAATGTGTAACCAGGGTTAAAAACCTCCAGCACAATCCATAAATGAAGAGTGTGTAAGGAAAACATAGTTCTGAGTATGGCTGTCCTAACTGCGTCATTCTGGGGCTTTGAGAAGACTAATTAATGTATATTAGCTGTTGATGATACTTCAAACAGTAAAATGACACCTGAAAAAATGACCTGTCAACTTACTCACAAAAGTTATTGCGAGCTGGTGCTAATTTAAAAAGAAACACGTATTTGCAGAAGCAGCAAAGAAATTCATAATCCTCCTCTAAAGCAGGTCAAGCCACACCTTGGTCTAGATCAGAAAGGAGCAATGAGGGGTGCCTGGGTGGCTCAGTGGGTTAAAGCCTCTGCCTTCAGCTCAGGTCATGATCTCAGGGTCCTGGGATCGAGCCCCGCATCGGGCTCTCTGCTCAGTGGGGAGCCTGCTTCCTCCTCTCTCTCTCTCTGCTTGCCTCTCTGCCTACTTGTGATCTCTCTCTCTCTGTCAAATAAATAAGATCTTTAAAAAAAAAAAAAAAAAGAGGGGCGCTTGGGTGGCTCAGTGGGTTGGGCCTCTGCCTTCAGCTCAGGTCATTATCTCCGGGTCCTGGGATCGAGCCCCACATCGGGCTCTCTGCTCAGCAGGGAGCCTGCTTCCCCCTCTCTCTCTGCCTGCCTCTCTGCCTACATATGATCTCTCTGTCTGTCAAATAAATAAATAAAATCTTAAAAAAAAAAAGAAAAGAGCAATGATAATTCATGAGTTTACATGTATTTTATCTGGTTCGTGCCCTATGAAATATCTAATATAAGCATACTAGGATGTTAAATGTGTGCCAGATACCTGATATTTTTGTTTATTTAATAATAAACATTTATATTACAATGTATGAAGTAGTAAAAGAGACTAAAAAATTTTTTTTATTGGAGGTAGGACAAAGTGGTTAAAGACACACATTTTGAAGCCAGATAGACCTAGGTCTTGAAGTGTTTGGGTTTTTTGTTTTTTTTTTTAAGATTTTATTTATTTATTTATTTGACAGAGAGAGAGATCACAGGTAGGCAGAGAGGCAGGCAAAGGGAGAGGGAGAAGCAGGCTCCCCGCTGAGCAGAGAGCCCGATGCAGGGCTCGATCCCAGGACCCTGAGCCGAAAGCAGAGGCCTCAACCCACTGAGCCACCCAGGCGCCCCTTGAATCCAGGTTTTGTCATTTAGTAATTGTTGATTTGAACAAGCAATCTCAGTTGTTCAAGCTATAACTTCCTTTTCTGTGCAATAGTGGTAATAGGAATGACATCATAGGATTGTTTCCAGAGTTATACTTTAAAATGCATTGGAAAACAGTGTGGAGATTCCTCAAGAAATTAAAAGTAGAGCTACCCTATGACCCTGCCATCGCACTCCTGGGCATTTACCCCAGAGAAGCAGATGTATTACAAATAAGGGCCACATGTACCCCAATGTTCATAGCAGCAATGGCCACAATTGCCAAACTGTGGAAAGATCCAAAATGCCCTTCAACAGATGAATGGATAAAGAAGATATGGTCCATATATACGATGGAATATTATGCCTCCATTAGAAAGGACTAATATCCAACTTTTGTATCAACATGGTTGGGACTGGAAGAGATTATGCAGAGTGAAATAAGTCAAGTGGAGAGAGCCAATTATCTTATGGTCTCATGTGCAGAGCATAAAGAAAAACATGGAGGGCCTTGTAAGAAGGAAGGGAAGGGGGAATGGGGGGAAATCAGAGGGAGAGATGAACCATGAGAGACTGTGGACTC
>CM053609.1:48093649-48112063 GCA_028646535.1 Procyon lotor
TGGGGCGCCTAGGTGGCTCAGTGGGTTAAAGCTTCTGCCTTCAGCTCAGGTCATGATCTCAGGGTCCTGGGATGGAGCTCTCTGCTCAGTGGGGAGCCTGCTTCCCTCTCCCTCTGCCTGCCTCTCTGCCTACTTGTGATCTCTCTGTCAAATAAATAAATAAAATCTTTAAAAAATTAAAAAATAAAATAAAATTCATCTCAAGTCTTTAAATAGTAGTTGACATCTCTAAGTATGTGTCTTGACTCCTGCACTCAAGGAACAAATTAGAGAAGGAATTAAATTAGCCATGAAAAACTGTGACACAAGGCAGCATTATAGGTTATAAATAATAATTTAATAGTTACATCAGATAGGAACCTAACAGCTTCAGATAATAAAAACCACCTTTAACTATCTTGAGGAAAAAAAGCATATCTATTGAAAGGTTATCAGAGACTCAAATATTCTACAAGAAGCTAAGGACAGGCTAGAAAAAAAGCAGAAACCCAAGGAACTGCCATGGACCAAGAAGCAGGAGGACAACGGTTTCTTAACAAGAATAGTAAGAATAGACATTGCTACTTAAGGATACTAGGCAGGCATGAATTCTAACCACATGTTTGGGGACACTGTTTCCCTCCAATAAGACTTCCCACAATGGAAAGACCTCCTGCACCCAATGGAGAAAGTGCCAAAAGATGCAGGACAGTCAGGAAACAAAACAAAAACAATGTCCATCTTGAATACTAACACGCATTGTCATGCACAATGCCAGTCATTGAGGGCTTTAGATAGAGTGTCTCATAAATCTTCACAACCTTTATATGAGGAAAATAGTCTTATTACCACAACTATTTTATAGATGAGGAACCCAAGTCTCAGGTTAATTTGCCTAAGGTCACACAGGCAGCAAGTGGCAAAAAAGAAATTCAAATCCAGAAAGTTTGATTCTAGACACTAGGTATATAGCTACTAGTTCCTCCAAGAGGAGGGAGAGATCCAACCACATATGGCTAGATAACAGAAGACATTATCAAGGAGGACTTTTGAGCTTTAGAAACTATCCATCCATTCAACCATCCAGCCATTCAAATACCCATCCAGGTATTTAGTATCTATTTTAAGAAATAAGCAGATAAATTTTTTACATAGGGCACAAGGGTGGCTCAGTCAGTTAAGCATCTGCCTTCTGTTCAGGTCATGATCTTAGGGTCCTGGGATGCAGCCTCACGTTGGGTTCCCTGTTTAGCAGGAAATCTGCTTCTCCCTCTTCCTCTGCCCCTCCCTTTGCTTGTGCTCAGGTGCTCTCTTTCTCTCTCTCAGATAAATAAATTAAAAAAAAAAAAAAAACCTAAAAAATTTTTTTACACAAGTACTAAATATTTGTTAGAGGAGAATTAGAAAATACCAGTTAGGAAGAAAGTAGAAAATTAAAATTTCCACATTTTTGCAATCCAGGGATAACCCAGAGTAGTATTTTGGTGATTAACATTCTTCATTAAATACACAGATGCATTTTTTGTCTTATAAAAATAGAATCATACTGTTTTAGGAATTTGCTTTTTCCACCTAACGAGATATAGTGAAAATCTTCTCAAGTTAATAAAAATGGCTCTACAACAATAGCTCTTAAATTTTATGGTCTCAAGATCTTTTTATATGCCTAAATATTGGGGACCTCAAAGATCTTCTATTTATGTAGGTTTTATCTATTGATATTTACTACATTAGAAACTAAAACTGAAAAAAAAAGAAAAAAGAAACTAAAACTGAGAAAAATTTTAAATGATCTTTTAATTTGTTCAAAATAACAATTAACCCAAACACATGTTAACATATACATTTTTAATGAAAGATAAGTTCTCCAAAAGAAAAATCTTATTGAAAAGTATGGCAATGTTTTACATTTTTGAAAATCTCTTTAACAGAAGACAGCTGGGTTCTCAAAGCTGCTTCTGCATTCAATGTATTGTGATATGTTGTTTTGGTTGAAATATTTAAGAAAAATTGGCCTTATACAGATACATAGTTGGAAAAGGGAGGAATATTTTAAGGTGTTTTCATATAATTGTGGATACGCTTTGAAACTACAGCAGAACTGTCCAAGGCTACATTCCTAAACATGGAACAGCTTTGAGTATTTTTGGGGGGGTTCTGGGGAACCACCGGGGGGACGTAGGGCGACAAACACCCCCAGACCAACACAACCCGGCCTGAACGAGATGCAGACTAGGTTCTCAGCCCCTGACAGTCTTCCTCCTTCCAAAATGGACGCTGAATTTATGTTTTACCTCGCAGATGCAACAGTTCGCAGCAAGGAAACCAGATGCAGCACCACTC
Organism: Procyon lotor; assembly: GCA_028646535.1. Taxonomy (NCBI): domain Eukaryota; kingdom Metazoa; phylum Chordata; class Mammalia; order Carnivora; family Procyonidae; genus Procyon; species Procyon lotor. Next base: position 48,095,972 of record CM053609.1, read on the forward strand.
AGGCACCGGGGACTACAACTATTAGGGCAGGAAAATCCTCCAGCCGGACCGGCCGTGACGCTTGCTTCCGGGAAGCGGACCGGAAGCCACTCCTCCATTCTGCGTCAAACCCGACTTCAGGGGCCGTCGTAAAAGTGTCGCCCCTCGTTTCTTGGACCGGCCACAGGTTTCCGCTGGTCTCCGGCCGGGGGTCTGGAACTGCGGGTGTCAGTTTCCCTCAAGATGGCGGACGACGAGGCTGGGGGTGCGGAGAGGATGGAAGTCAGTACGGAGTTGCCCCAGACCCCTCAGCTCCTGGCATCTGTAAGTCCTTGTAGGCAAGTTCCTTTTGTCCCCCCCAGTCCCTCCCTACCGCGCTCTGGAGGATGTCGGGCTTCACCCCTTATGGCGGCTCTGGGGAGGGGGAGTCGTATGGATTGATCTGGAAGGCAGCCATCGAATAAAAGTTAGTCATTACCCACGTTCCTGCCGACTAAGTCTGCGGAATATAATGATTTTATCATCTATTAGTCGTGACGAGTTCAAGCATGTCTCTATCCTTAAGTAGAAAGAACTGATGATGTTACTAGGTGGTCTGGTGTGGGGGCTAAAGCGGGATTAGAGGACAAGCCATTTTCCGATAGACGCAGCGCCAGCCCCTCTTGATGACAGGAATCCAGGAAGCTGCACCTAATGTTATATTGCTTAGCTGGCTGGGTGGGGCCTGATAATGGCAGGGAATACTGACACAGTCAATTCGTCAAGATATGGGGTGTAGGAATTGTAGTGCCTCATTCTGGTGTCTTGAGAACCCCAAGCCTAACCCCTTCAATGGAGAAACCCGGCATCTGTCGCTTATTAAAGGTGAAGAAGAAACTTCCAGACATTTTGAATCAGAGCAGTACTGTTAATTAATATCGCAATCTATACTTTGCCCTTGTATTTTAAAAGAATGGGAAGGGAGAGACAGTGAGCAAATTTGAGTCTATAGTCTGGCCACAGGGAGAAAGCAGATGAGGAGGATAAGAGCTAGGGGGCAATATTAGGGAATGTTCTGGATGTCTCTGGGCATCTAGTGGGGAGATATGCAGGAAATACTCAAATATTGATCCCTGCATGATATTAAGTTTTATCATTTTGTCTTTATTTGCTGCATATAGAAAAATGTGGGACACGCACCTCTTTCTGAAGTTTTTTGGTTTGTATTTTTAATAAAAAGCATTTTTGGACTATTTTAGTCATGCAGACTATATGCGAGAATAAAGTGAGATCCAGAATTAAGAATCCACCTCAGGAACTGGGGAGACTGGCTTGGAGATAGAAACCAGGTAGGGAGGGAGTTGGAATAAGGGTTTGGCCACAACTAGAGCAGTGCATGCAACCATCTTCTATCTCATACAGCAGTTCAACCTCACTTCACTGCCGGTATTGAAGGAGAAAAGCATCTATTTGAAATGAGAAAGTAGGCAAAATTGAGAAGCACCTGAAACATCTGGTCTTAACGGTAGTTTGTGCTTTCTACATCTTAGAAGCAGTACAGAAATTGTGTGGATAGAAGTGTTATTGTAATTTTGTATTGCCAAAGATGACTAGTGTTTATTTAAAGCTTTGATATATTAATTCCTTCCAGGTGGTTAAGTAAAACCTCATCAGTCTAGACTATGCTTATTTTTAATTGGAGATAATGGTGCAGAAATCAAAGTAGAATTAGGTTGCAAACTCTTTACTTCAAGAAATATTAGATTTCTTGGGGCAAGGCTGTAGGTTTTGCAAAGTAGTGGGTAGATGCCAAGAGAAGTGGAATAGCCTGAGGGAACTCACAGTTTAGTGACACAGATAAGACAAATGCTCAAAGAATTTAATACAAGATAGGGTGATGTAAGTGGATGAAGACCTGTGACAGACCTCATGATCACTTTTTTGGCTTGGATTGCTCTGTCTACTTGAGGATTCCAGATATGTCTTTACGTTCCTTTCCTTTTTAAAGCTACTATTTCAATTTTATTCTGACAGTGGAGTGAGATACTGGCTTTCCAGTTTACTACTTCTTTACTGTTAAGTAAAACAAGCTCAGAGATTTGTTAACATTTGAATGAATTGTACTTTAAATCACCATTGGGAAGCAGGGAAAACAAAAATAATAAATATCGGACAGTTGCAACGTTTTAGAAATCTTACCAACTCCATTAGAGCCTAGTCCTTGGTTGTACTTGCTGTTATCCTTAAATCAAATTTTTAAACCTCAGGTTATTTCTCTGTAATACTGCTATCAAAAACATGAAGGCTGTCAAATTCCTAATATCTAACATGCAATTAAGGTGAAATAATAGGTATGAATTACTGGACATTTATAAAAGTCATTGCTTAAGAATCATTAGGGGAGTAGATTTTGTAGGTCTGGGGTGGGGAATTTTCACAAGCATGCCCTGCTGATTCTGAAGTCCTGGTGTGTGAGCTACACTTTGAGTAAGACGTAGCTTAGACATTTGGAAATTCTCAATACAGAGTTGATGGTTGAGATTGTGGGAATGGTGAAGATCTTTGAGGAGAAAAGTGTGTGTGTGTGTGTGTGTGTGTGTGTGGGCGTGCATGCATGCATAATCACATACACACAAGTTCAGACACAGAGGGAGAGAGGGAAGGAAGAAAGGGAGAAGGACTGGGGACAGGGATGATTGAATTTCAGGAATAGGAGATGGAGGAAGAACCAGAGAAGGACCTAGAAAGGTAGCAGTCAAGCAAGTAGGTGAGAGTAGTATGGCGCCGTAGTGTCTAGTTTCTTGGAGAGGGTGGTTTATTGGGTCCAGAAGGTAAGGACTGAGAAAAACTGGGAATTCAGAGAGTATGCAGGGTGGTCTGACAGAACTTCTGCCTTCTGTCTACTTTGGATTTTCTTTCCTAAGTCAGTCTCAGAAGATGTCTCCTGGCTTAGCAGTAGGTCTTTTCTTTTTCCTGTCTACCCCCTCTGCCTATGTGATTTCATCCAGTTCTGTGGCTTTTAATACCGTTAGTATGCATTCTGTTTCCAAATTTATATCTCCAGGTCATCTCACTTCTGAACTTAAGATTCACAAATCAAACTACTTGCCTACTTGACATAGCCACTGGGATGTCTGATAAGTGTTTCAAACAGGGAGAGCAATTAGGAAGCTATTGTTTAATCTAAGCCTTAGCTGATGGTGGTTTGTGCTAGAGAGACATTACTGGAGATAAAGGGAAGTGGATAGATTTGAGAGAGATTTTGCAGGTATGGTAGAAGCAAAAAGATTTGCTAATGGAGTAGACGTAAGGATAAAAGGGAAGAAGCAAATGACATCTGGATCCTCAGTTTTTGGTTTAAGCATTCATGGCCATGGTTGTGTCATATTCTGAGAGAAAGAAGCAGGTTCGGAGAGGGAAAAGAAGGGAGGCTGATAAAGAATTATCCTTGTCTCATGACACTTCCATAATAGCTCTTGAACGCACACAACTCTGTCTCCACTCCACCTCTCTAGTCCTAGCCACCATCTGTTGCCGAGGCAACTAGAGTGGCCTCTTAACTGGTCTCTTTGCTTCCATTTCTGCTCTCTTCCAGTTTATTCTGCACAGATCAACCAGCGTAATCTTTTTAAGACTAGTTCAGATCATGTCAGCCTCCTGCCTAAATCCTGCAGTGGCTTCCCATTTTACTTAGAATAAAATCTAAAGTCATTACAAGTCTTTCAGGATCCTGCATGATCTGGCTCCTACATTTCCCCCTCATTTCCTGTTATTTCTCACCATTTACTGTTAGCCACATTGGTCTGTTAGTTTCTAAAACAAGCACAAGATCTGTCTTGCTCTAGGGCCTGTGCCTTTGCTTCCTGTTCTTTTTTCCAAGAGTGTATTTCTTCTGCTTTTTCTTGATACTTACCTAGTCTAAAAGATGGGTTCTTCTTATCCTTCTGTGTGTAAGCACCCTGTTTATTTCCTTTATTGTACTTATTACAATCTGTAATTACTGTGTTGTCTTTATTATTTAAATATCTGTCTCTCCCACCAGAATGTTAGCCCCGTGAAGACAAGGATCATGTCTGACTTGTCCGCTGATATATCCCAGTATGTGTTTGAAATAGCAGACATTTATGTACTCTTAATGAATAACTGAGAATCAACATGAGGGATTTATTTTAACAAGATTGGTGGTGATTGGGGGAAGGAGTTGTGGAGGGAGGATGGGAAGAGAAATGAGGGGGCGTATTAGGGTAGTGGCTAACATTGGAGTCTAGGTTGAAGTTGGGGGTATAGGAAAAGCCAGAACAGGAATTCTGTGGAGAATTGGTGGGATTTGAGTTATTAAAAGTTATGATGTTGACATAAATGGAAGAACTGAACATTATGGTCAGTAAGGGCTTTTGGAGTTTGAGAACATGGAGGCACATCAGATTTTGTGAAGGTGGATCCAGGTTAAAAGAGCCTCTGTGCATTCCTAGAGCACCCTTTTCACATTCCTGTTGTACACAGCATGTCTCAGGCTGTCCTGAGCATTATCTGTTTGCTGTCTGTCTTTCTAGACAAAAACTCCTTGAGCATGAGCTATTCTTGTTCACACCTGTATCTCCAGTACCTGACACATTGTTTCAAAATTTTTATTGGATGCATGTACGAATGAATGAATGAGAAGACAATAACTGAGGTGGAGTGAAAGTGGTTAAGGAGTTGAGGAGGTTAAGAGAAAATGAGGCTAAAACGTTTAAAATTGAAAGGGGAATTTACAAAAATTAACATTATCGAGTTAGATTTAAGTACGATAAAATGATTCCATTTTAAGTGTTTTGGTTGATGAGTTTTAATGAATGTATACACCTGTGTAACTATTACTAAATAGGGGTACAGAACATTTCCATTACTCCCAAACTTATACTGTCTCCAAATGAGGGGATTTTAGGGTTTTTTTAAGTTTAATATTAATAATAATCATGTGCAATAATCAGGAAAATCAAGAAAAAATTTGTCTACAATCTCATATGTGTAGTGGGTCTTTAAAAGGTAAGAATTTAGGGGCACCTGGGTGGCTCAGTGGGTTGAAGCCTCTGCTTTCTGCTCGGGTCATGATCTCAGGGCCCTGGGATTGAGCCCAGCGTCAGGCTCTCTGCCCAGCAGGGAGCCTGCTTCCCCCTCTCCTCTGTCTGCCTCTCTGCCTACTTGTGATCTCTCTCTCTCTCTCTGTGTCAAATAGATAAATAAAATCTTTAAAAAAATAAAAAATAAAATAAAAGGTAAGAATTTGTTTTGATAGTTGACCTTTAAATACTGAGATGGGGCACCTGGCTGGCTTAGTTGATGGAGCATGTGACTCTTGATTTCAGGGTTGTGCGTTCAAGCCCCATGTTGGGTGTACAGATTACTTAAAAAAATAAGAATCTTTAAAAAATGAGTAAAATACTAAGATATAAAAGAACATGAAGTTATATATTATTTTCAGTGGTAGTGCTATTTCTTAGAAATTGGAATCTGTATCATTTTGGCCAGAGCACAGCTTTCTATAGTAAGGGCACACTTACAATGAGAAAACCAAAATGGAAAACCAAGGTCTCTTGAGTCCTGACTGAAGGGCTTTGTCCCCAGATCCTAGCAGAGCCCACTTCATGTTGTTTTTCATCATTATCTCCTAATTTCTGTTGTGGACAGCTAAGGAAGATTCTGATTTTAAGTATCAGACTCTATAGACTCAAATGTGAAGTTGAGGTGTAAAACTGCAGATTATAGTGATAGAGTCAGTCCCACTACCTGTAATAGTCTAGGGAAGAATGGTAATTTAGTGTGGATAAGCTGGTGCTGAAGATGGACTGCTTCTGTTTAATAACATTGTCCTGCAAATAAAGAGGTTTTTGTCTTCAGTATTGCATGGAGAGTCTGGGTAGATATGTGTATAAATCAGTGATGTTGGATGAACCAATGCAGGGTCCTGACCAGCCTCTCTTCATGTGTGCTGGTGTTGAGGGTTATTTCAGATTTCCTTTGCAATCATTTCTCTACAGTTGCTAATTATACACTGTGCTCTGTGAAAGGTTTTTTTTTTTTTAAGATTTTATTTATTTATTTGACAGAGAGAGATCACAAGCAGGCAGAGAGGCAGGCAGAGAGAGAGAGAGGGGAAAGCAGGCTCCCCGCTGAGCAGAGAGTCCTATGCGGGGCCGAGCCCCTATCCCAGGACCTGGAAATCATGACCTGAGCCGAAGGCAGAGGCTTTAACCCACTGAGCCACCCAGGCGCCCCTGTGAAAGTTTTCTTTAAGCTTTTAACTCATTGCCTCAGGTGACTTAAGACAAAATACTAAGACCTCTTTAGTCCCAGGTGATTTACTGTGAACTCCTGTGTGTTCTTTTAAGGTATTCTGAGTTAACATGCCTCCTATTGAAGAAACAATTGTTATTTGATGAGTTTGGTTTTTTGAAAGCATTTGGTACAGCCCTTTTGTTCAGTGTTAAGTTGTATCCTATAATACGCTAAGTGCTTATGGAAATACGCTGTACTAAATAAATGTTACTGAATGATTCTAGGAGAGTTATTGTGCCTGTTTGCTATCCGGGAATGATATAGGACCGTTCCAGGATCGAGTCTGCTGTTAATCACTTGACTATAATAATTCTCCTTTTAATAGTTTATTTAATGCCATTCTTCAGAACAAAGTCTATTTGACTTGTTTGGAGGAGTGGGGCTTAACCACTTAACTGTGTCTTTATGGATTACTTTTAAAAATGCCTTTGAACTTTTGGTATTTATGGGTAAGCTAGAATGACTTGAGAACAGGAAGAAAAATCTGTTAAATTTATCCATTTATTTTTATATACACATATACTCTACCTTGTAGTCTAAGAAAGGATTTTAAGCCATTTACAAATATATATTCAATACAGTAGAAAGAGACTATGAGATGTGTATTCCACAGTTTAGGAAAGCAGATTTCATTGTTCCAAAGATTTCAAGGAGAGCTTAGAAAATTGGAGCATGAACCTATGATCAGAGAAGAAAAAGGAAGAGAATGACTTGGGGACAGAATGCTTTCAGAAACTAAATTCTGACAGTATGCTTGTGTATTATCTTAAAAGAGAGGGGCCTTATTTGTCACATGATTCTATATTTGACTCTGGCTTATTTTATCAGTGCCATGAAGACATAGTATACTTACTTATCATATTTACAAACAACACAAAGCTGGCAGGGATAAGAAATACGTTATAGGGGGTGCCTGGGTGGCTCAGTGGGTTAAAGGCTCTGCCTTCGGCTCAGGTCATGATCTCAGGGTCCTGGGATCAAGCCCCACCTCGGGCGCTCTGCTCGGCAGGGAGCCTGCTTCTCCTCCTCTCTCTCTGCCTGACTCTCTGCCTACTTGTGATCTCTCTTTCTGTCAAATAAATAAATAAATAAATAAATAAATCTTAAAGAAATACGTTATAGGACACATATACAAAATATCTCCTTAGTCTGAACATTGCCTCAGAACTAACAAAGTGAAATTTAACCGTGGTGAAAGTACAGCCTTGTACCTTGGGCTAGGTATTTGTGTATAGGACCAAGTCTCTCATATGTGATTGTCTGAAGGGTTATTGTTGTCTGCAAACTCACTAAGTCATGATATGATGTGGCTGCCAAAAAAAAAGAATGTGACCTTTTTGAGTGGTTAAGTACCCTGGATAAGGAAGGTAAGAAACAGTCCCACTTCTCTAGACAGAGGCACATTGTGCATGTTCCATAAAAGAGTAATCAATATAAAGAGTAGTCTAAATACCATGGCATTAGGGATGACTAAATGTCATTTCTAGGGATGGACAGATTTCTTTAATTTTGTGTTCCAGTGTAGCTCCAGAATAAAGAGATTGATGAGAGACTTAATAGTTATCTTCATTTATTTGGAAGGTTGTTCAATGAAAGAGCAGAGCAAATTGTATGGATTATTTCAGGCAGTATGGGATAAAAATTACAGGAGAGTAGATTTTGGTTTAATTATGAACTCTAAGAATGGACTTTGGCTGTAAGGAAGTGTTCAGACAGGCTTAGGTTACTAATCATCAGATATGTTATAGATAGTATTCCTCATGGGGTAAGCAGTTGAACTAGGGGTTTTGCTGTTATTGTTTGCTTGTTTTTATGAAACTTTATGAATCTGTCAAATAGTATTACAAGAAAACTGTGTAACCAAAAGATTTCTTGATGTCTGGAGATACTCCAATTACACTCACCCAGTACTTGTTATGAACAACCCTAGAGCCTCTAGGTTTTGTTCTACTTTAAAACAGAAGAGTTGGAAAAAGAGTTTCAGGGAATCTGAAGCCTTGTAGATGTCAGCAGTTGTCTAAGGAAGTGTAAGTTGTGATTTGAACAAAAGAAATGTTTTAAAAGTATATTCCTTTTTCAGAATGATGTTCCCAAACAGGCATCCAAGTCCCTCGGTCAAAGTTGAGAACATATCTTAATCTCCATGGGGATGAGGAAAATGTTTGGAATGTTTGGGAATTTAAATGTTGTGAGAACTTGTTTTTACCAAACAGTCAATTAAGAAAATCCTCTCTGAACTGCAAATGTTGAAAAAAAAATTTTCCCCCCTCTGGACACTGAAATTAAAAATGCTTAATTTTATTCTTATCTAAAGTGGGTAAAAATACTAAAAACAACCAAACAAATAAATAAGAAAATCAAGTCTATTCCAGGCACCAATAATTCCTGAACATGTCACCCAGTAAAATACATGCTGTATAGTTTTTCTTATTTGGAAAAAAAGACAAATCTTAGTTGAAAAAGATTTTTCATAGATGTGGCAGTCATCTAGGAAAACGTCTTCATGAAAGAGTGAAATTATACTTTATCTTCTATAAGAATTCTATAGTTTTAGAAGGCTTAATGTCAATCAGTATTTGCTTTGGTCTCTCTAGCAAGAAATCTGTAACATTCAGCAATGACCAAGAACATTGTTTTCTTTTAAGATTTTATTTATTTATTTAGAGAGAGAGAAAGTGCAGGCAGGGGGGGAGGGGCAGAGAAAGAGGGAGAGAATCTCAAGCAGACTACTCACTGAGCATGGAGCCCCATGTGGGGCTCAGTCCCACAACCCTGAGATGATGACCTGAACTGCAATCAAGAGTTGGATGCTTAACCAACTGAGCCACCCAGGCACCACCTCAAGAGAACTTTTTTTTTTTAAGATTTTATTTATTTATTTGACAGAGAGGAGAGAGATCACAAGTAGGCAGAGACACAGGCAGAGAGAGAGGGGGAAGCAGGGTCCTCGCTGAGCAGAGAGTCCGATGCGGGGCTTGATCCCAGGACCCTGAGATCATGACCTGAGCCGAAGGCAGAGGCTTTAACCCACTGAGCCACCCAGGTGCCCCCCCTCCCCGCCCAAGAGAACTTTTATTAAGGATTTAGAAGGCAGCGTTCCTCCCCTCAGGGAATTTATACTCTGGGTGAAGAGGCTAGGTGTACACATATGAAGATAATTAATGTAGGTACTGAATGAGTACCTCCTTCAGTAAGTGCTGTATTCAAGTTACAGGGGAGAGAAGTTTTCTTAGGCTGATCAGTGTAATAGTCAGAGAGGAGTGCCTTGAGTTTGATGGACCTTAAGGACTAATTCATGGTGGGGATAGAAGGATGGAGAGCTAGTGGTAAGATCAGTGGAGAGGGCATTTAAGGCATCAACACCCAGACATTCTGCCCACATCAACCAACAGTATAAAGAGAACATTTCAAAATATTAGTTGACACTGTGATGCTTGGGTGGCTCAGTTAAGCATCTGCCTTCGGCTCAGGTCATGATCTCGGGGTCCTGGGACTGAGTCCCACATCAGGCTTCTTTCTTGTTCAGGCGGGAGTCTGCTTCTACCTCTGCCTGTTGCTCCCCCTGCTAGTGCATATGCTCTCTCTGGCAAATAAATCAATAAAATCTTTTAAAAAATAAGAATAAAATACTAGTTCACAACAAGACATGTAATGACAGAGATATAGTTTAAGAATATTTGGGGCATCTGGGTGGCTCAGTGGGTTAAAGCCTCTGCCTTCGGCTCAGGTCATGATCTCAGGGTCCTGGGATTGAGCCCTGCATCAAGCTTTCTGCTCGGCAGGGAGCCTGCTTCCCCCTCTCCCTCTGCCTGACTCTCAGCCTACTTGTGATCTCTCTCTGTCAAATAAATAAAATCTTAAAAAAAAAAAAAAAAGAATAGTAGTACACAGGAGTGTTAGGCAATTGTTAGTGAAGAGGCTTCATTTGGAGGAAAAATAAAAAGAAAGCAAAACTATGTTTCTTGTTTTGTTTTACGATTAAAATGAAATTGATTAGTCTTAAGGGTAAATTTAAAAGTACTGTGTACTTTGTTTGAGTAGAATGAGCACTGAACTCTAGGAGTTAGGATACCTAATTTCTGTTTCCGACTATGATACTAATTGGTTATTCGATCCTGGAGAAGACAATTTACTTCTCTCTGTGACTGTTTTTCATCTATAAAATGAGAGACTTGAACCTGAAGATCCCTTAGGTTTTGGTGACTGTCAAGTTTCTCATGTTCTTCAAAGTATTCTTCAAAAACTTGAAAAGAACTAATTCTGTGCCTTCCATAATTAGATAGTACAGAGATTTTTTTGTTTGGTGTATAGCAGTAAATAAACAGGATTTTTTTTTTCATTTAGTACTGTTTGGAGAAAAGAACCTTAGGTATACAATAGAACATTAGATATTCTTTATTTCATAGTTAACAGTTGTTGCTAGATTTGTGGAGGAAACAAGTTGTTGGTCTGTGCATAACCTAGAGAAGTTGGGAGTTAGAATACTGGAAGGTATAATTGTTGTTGTTTTTTTTTTAAGATTTTATTTACTTATTTGACAGAGAGGAGAGAGATCACAAGTAGGCAGAGAGTCAGGCAGAGAGAGGGGGGGAAGCAGGCTCCCTGCTGAGCAGAGAGCCTGATGCGGGGCTCGATCCCCGGACCCTGAGATCATGACCTGAGCCGAAGGCAGAGGCTTTAACCCACTGAGCCACCCAGGCACCCCTAATTGTTTTTTTCTTTTTAAGGTTTTAGTAAAATATTTTTACAATTAATTTTACAATTAAAAAATTCCCCCCAAATATGGAAACTATCACCAAGAATATTATTCATATTAGGGAAGCAAATGTATAGTTTTTTTTTGTTTGTTTGTTTTAAGATTTTATTTATTTGACAGAGAGAGATCACAAGTAGGCAGAGAGGCAGGCAGAGAGAGAGGGGGAAGCAGGCTCCCTGCTGAGCAGAGAGCCTGAAGCGGGGCTTGATCCCAGGAACCTGAGATCATGACCTGAGCTGAAGGCAGAGGCTTTAACCTACTGAGCCACCCAGGCGCCCTGCAAATGTATAGTTTTTATGAAAATATGCTAAACTCTCACTACCTACTGCTGTTAACATTTTGGTGTATATTCCTCCTGAATTTTTCCCCTTGTGTAAAATATTTAGCCATAATGAGATTTTATACATACTGCTTTTGTAACCTGCTTTACCAAACTATATACTATTAATGGCTTTCTGTATTAGTAAATAATCATCTTCAGTATCGGTTCTTTTTTTCTTTTTCTTTTGAACTCATTTTAGACTTACAGAAAACTTGCAAAAATAGCAGTAACTGTTCTCTTACATCCTTCACACCTGCATTCCCTAATGTTAGCATCTTACATAACCATAATATAATTATCAGGGACAGGAAATTAATATTGATAGTAACTAAACTATAGACCTTATTTGAATTATAATAGTTTTCCCACTGACATTAAATATTTTTCTGTTCTAGGATCCTATCTAGGATCTCACATTACATTTAGTTATTTCTCCTTTGTTGCCTCCAGTCTGTAATAGGGTCTTATTTTCTCCGTAGTCTCTTCAAGTTTGTAACACTATCTTGTTCTTGCCTTATTTTTCATGACCTTGACATTTTTGAAGAATATTGAACAATTATTTTGTAGAATGTTCCTCAGTTTGGATTGATGTTTTCTCATGATTATAACAAAGCTATGCATTTTTGGGAAAAATAACACAAAAGTGGTACTATAGCCTTCTCGGTGTATCATATTAAGGGATTTTTGGTATCATTATTCTTATTACTGGTGATATTTATGTTAATCACTTGGTTAAGTTGGTATCTGCAGGGTTTCTCTACTTTAAAGTTATTACCTTTTCTCCTTGTAGTTAATAAATATCTTCGGGGAGATATTTTGAGACTATTTGACATCATTTTTTTTCTAGGATTTTTTATTTTTAAGTAATCTCTGTACCCCACATGGGACTCCAACTTATAACCCCAGGATCAGGAATCACATAATCTGCTGACTGAGCCACTCAGGGGCTCCAGTGACTCTTTTTTTTATCTTTTAAACTATGTACTTTGAAATTCACTTTTAAAATTTACATAAATTAAATAACTTTTTATTCTATAATTCTGTGAGTTCTGATATTTGCCAACAGTTGTATAGCCATTATGATACATGTGGAACAATTCCATTGCACTCCAAAATTCCTCACTTCAGGGCCACCTGTGTGGTCCGTTGGTTAAGCATCTGCTTTTGGCTCAGGTCATTATCTCAGGGTCCTGGGAATCAAGCCCTGTGTTGGGCTCCCTGCTCAGCAGGAAGTCTACTTCTCCCTAGTAGTTTTGCCTTTTCCAGAATGTCATATAAATGGAATCATACAGTATATATAGTCTTTAAATTTTTAAATTATTTTTAGAATATAACTTTAATGTGTACAAATACAAAATTATGTATAAATACCAGTTTTTACTGTGAGACAAACATGAAATACCATTAAAACCAGAGACCCAGCCCATTTCACATGAATAATACTAATTTAATTGGAAGGATGTTAAGTGCAACTAAATTGTCAGTGTTGAGTTGATAGTAGAGATCTTGTACACTCAACCTTCTGTTCATTTAAGCTTGCTGTTACTGAGTGCCATTGAAAATTGGTCAGGCTGGTCTGGTCGGATGGTTTAGGGTAATCATACCTCACATTTAAGCCCAAATGGCCAGTGAGTTATCCCCAAATGTCTTTTCAACAGGGCATTTCTTTCCTTCTTTCTCTTTCTTTCTTTCTCTCTCACTCTCTCTTTCTTTCTAATTATTTTTTAATTAAGAATAATGTATTATTTGCCCCAGGGTACATGTCTGTGAATCATCAGGCTTACACATTTCACAGCACTTACCATAGCACATACTCTCCCCAATGTCCATAACCCAGCCACCCCAACAGGGCATTTCTTGATACTTGGAAAGCTGTCTTGTTTGAAGATAAGGGTGGAATGGTGGTATTATCGAAACCTGCATATAGTGTCTATGAAACCCACATTTGATGGGAATCAAGAATTCGGCACGGCAATGAGCTCTGCTCAGTTCACGCAGATGCTGTCACTATGAACATGTCCCCATTTGCTAAGAGGCATTACATAGCCTTTTTATTATAGTATATGTGCTGCCAAAGCGAGCACTATGTAGCCTTTTCAGTTAGCCTGTATTTACAGTAATAGGTTTTGATGTTGCATGTATTGGTAACTTACTCTTCTTATTGCTGAGCAGTATTCCATGGTTTGGCTGTAAAAAATCAGTTTGTTTCTAATTCACCAGTTGAAGGACAATTGGGTCATTTCTGGGTTTTGGCAATTTAAAGCTGCTACTGTAACATTCAGGTATACTTTTTTGTGTGAACATAAGTTTCATTTCTTAGGTAGATACTTAAGAGTAAAGGTAAGTATATGTTTAACTTTAAAGCAACTACCAAACTCTTGTAAAGTGACAATACCATTTTTAGTTCCTACCAGCATTTTCCTTTTCTAGTTTTCTGCATCCTGTTGATACTTGGTATTGTCAGTTTTTTATTTTATTTTTTATCTATACCTTAATATAATAGGTTGTGTAGGGGTATCTCACTGTCATTTTAACTTGCATTTCTCTAATGACTTATGATGGTGAGCGTGGTTAGGCCATCTGAAATAGTTTCTTTTAAGGAGCAGAAGAGTTTAGGTTTACTTTTTGGTGAGTCTAATTTATCCATTTTTCTTTTATGTTTAGTACTTTTGGCATTCTACAAGCTCTTTTGCACTCGTTCATTTTGATCTCTCAGTAAATGTTATTCCTTAAAATAATTAAACTAAGAGTGTGAGGAATGCTTTGTCCCTACAGCACTTGACTAGTCATAGAATTGTCTTCACAGACCAGGAATTGCCCATTCCAAGAGGGAAGGGTAATTCTCATCCACTATAGCTTCTCTTCCTTTTTCCAGGTATATATGGGATGCGGGCAACCACTTATTTCCAAGGCTGCTTCTTTTAATTACCTTCTTTGCTTTTACCCACTTTCCTTTCATATCGGTGAGGGATAAAATAATATATTGTAAATCACTTTCTCTGAAATTACAGAACTGTGCCAATATTTGTCCCCCTATATATTCAAGAGGAAATTTGTAACAAAGTCTAATTTTCATTTTCTTTTCTTTCAGTGGTGGGATCAGCAAGTTGATTTTTATACTGCTTTCTTGCACTATTTGGCCCAATTGGTGCCAGAAATTTATTCTGCTGAAATGGACCCAGACTTGGAAAAGCAGGAGGAGAGTATACAAATGTCCATATTCACTCCACTGGAATGGTGTTTATTTAGAGAAGATCCAGATATTTGCTTAGAGAAATTGAAGCACAGTGGAGCATTTCAACTCTGTGGGAAGGTTTTCAAAAGTGGAGAGACAACATATTCTTGTAGGTAAGAATTAGAAATTTACGGGATTGGTTATAATTTCAGTTTTGGTATTTTGTACTTATGATATATTTTAGTTTGCTTATTACTCTTTATAATATACTTAATCATACTTAGTTTCCTTTTATTATGCACTTATAAATCTATTTTTGCTTGTATAGCTTGTTTTTGAATATATGACTTAGTTGTCTCACTTTTCTGTTCTTTAAAAAGTATTTAAGTGATTGCCTTGTTTATAATATAGTCCACATACTCTCATATGAAACCCTGGGGCCGGCTGTATTTCAGAGTTCTGAACACTTTCCCAGCAGTGTCAGGACAGGATCCTATCATCAAATATAGCATTTCTGTAAGAAATCTATCAATATTCACAGCAAGTAGTATAAATAAAGTCTACAGTCTCATGTCATTTCAGGTCACTTTTTGCTACCAAGTGAGATTTGGTGTCAAGGGATTGTGGACCTGTAGGAACAGTTGGAATTCAGTTGAGTAAAAAAGGCCAGTAGTAGGGAAACTGGAAGCAGCTTTAGGCTTTTTGTCTTTTCTAAGAGCAGTTGTCTTAAACATCAGGGTAGCACAGAGAACGTTTTTACTCCCTACTCCTGCCTGACGTTTTCATCTTTTACATCTTAGCTGTACTCTTAGTTTTAGTGGGGATTTTTTCCCCCTTTACTAGAGGTAGATCAAGTTAGGAGTGAATTTTTAGACTTCATAAATTCAGAGAATTGTTTTTGACTTCACTATAATTCTAGGTTTGACTGGTTTGCATACAGTTAGCAGTTGTTTAGAACACAGGATCTTTATCCTATTCTTATCTCAGGAAAAAGTCAGCTTTTGTATTTTGTGTACTATTTTACTACATATGTAGTATGGCTTGTTTATCTTACGTATATTTTAGCTGAAGCCCAGTCAGTCTCAGCTAAAGTGTAATAGACATTTGTAGATCTCACTTCTCAAAAGTGTCACGGAGACATTTTAAGTTGTCACAGCTGGGGAAATGGTACTAGCATCTAGAGGGTAGAAGATAGGGTTGCTCCTGTAGTATCCTGCAGTGCACGGAACAGTCGCCTCTATCTCCAGTAAGTAATTACCCAGTTTGGAATGTCAGTACTGCTGAGGTTGAGAAATTGTGCTCTAAGTAGGTCAGTAGATCATATATATTTTCAAGAGTATAATTAGGCAATCTTTAGTTCCTAATAGCCTTTAAATTAATTTTTTAAACTTGCTAGTTCCATCTCTTCAACTCTTCTAAATCAGATATTAAAAAACATTTATTTTGCACTTTTCACCAATTTATGTTGCTCTTAATGTTTTTCTGGAAATGTTAAATAGTGACTTTTAAGAGTTATTAGGTCAAGTCATGATCTCAGGGTCCTGGGATCGAGCCCCACATTGG
>CM053609.1:48112163-48127366 GCA_028646535.1 Procyon lotor
AAAGCTCAAAATAATGAGGATGACTTAAGAAGCAAAATCAAACCTACGTATTCAAATATGGCTAAAATTATTTGGAATTTAGTGTATGAGACATTTTCCTATTCAGCTTGTACACCACACAGGAAACTCATTCTCATTATATTATAGTCACATCTTAAACATCATTGGCGTCCTCTAAATTTTGGAATCTAATTTTTAATCTTTTTCAGGGACTGTGCAATTGACCCAACATGTGTACTCTGTATGGACTGCTTCCAGAATAGTGTTCATAAAAATCATCGTTATAAGGTATGAAAATAGATCCGTAATGTCTCTAGATTAGCAGGAACCTGGTGGCCCTCTAGTCTGAATTCCTACCAGCACTTGAATTCCTGCTGTAATAGCTCTGATATGTGAACCTTTAGCTTTGGTTATATATCACGTGATAGATCTACTACCTCAAGAGGCAGCCCTTTGTAATTTTTTTGTGAGATACATAATTTTTATACAAAAGATTATATAAAGCATATGAACACTTAGAGAATAACTATGATGAGAGCATCTGTGGCACTGTAAGCTCTCAGGGGCCTCTTGTTTATCCATTCTAGATCAGTCTTTCTCTATCCCATTGTGATAACATTTCTCCAGTGTTGTGTGATAATGGTTTCCTTGATTTCTTTTAGTTTATCACCCAAATCACATGAATAGTTTTATCTATTTTTGAGCTTTATATAGACAGAGTCATGCTGTGTCTTTTTCTTGTTGAGTAGCTTCTTTCACACAGTATTATGTCTAATAGCTATAGCTTGTCCAGTGACCTTCTAGCGTTCAATAATCCATGTTGTCTGTATTCATTGTACTATATATGTAGATTGTTTCTAGTTTGGGACTGTTATGAACAGTTGTGCTGTGAACATTCTTATTTGTGTATTTTGGTACACACATCTAGTAGTTTCTTTAAAGTATATATCTGGCATAGAATGCTGAGTTCTAGGGTATGTGAATTGTTAGTTATAATAAATAATGTCACATTGTTTTCCAAAGTGTTTGTACTAATTTATAGTCTCTCCAGCAGTATGTGAGAGTTCCCATTGCTGCACATTCTTGGAAGATTTGGTCTTGTCAGTCATTTTAATTTTAGCCAGTCTGGTGGGTTTATAATAGTATCACATTGTGGTCTTAATTTTCCCAATTACTAATGAGGTTGAGGGCTTTTTCCTTACTTGTTACATTTTTTAGACAACTTTGTTATTTTAAGCTGAAATGTAGTTCTCAAATATTTGTATTGGTTGCATACTCTGTATACTCTGGGCTTAGACAGATGTTGATGTTATTGATGGTTCTCTTTAACTCCTGTTAAACATGCTAAGGTCCTTTAAATGTGTATAACATCTTGAAGGTTTATCTGTGCCTTCTATAGAATTGAAAGCACTATTCATGTTATGAGACTGCCTCAACGTTACTACTAATATTTTAGGAGGTGATGGGCTACGGGTATAGGTTATAAGTATTATTTTTATTGTGCACAAGAATAAATAGATTAAGGAACCTATGATATAGTGTGATTAAAATATTTTCCCAAGATTGCAGAGCTAATCGCTGATGAGATTTATAAAATCAAGCATTTGTTAACTTTATTCCATATTTCCATATTTTCTCATCACCTCCATTAGTTATAGTATTTCTTATGCTGGAAAACCAAAGAAAGAATGCTGGAAGTAGAGACAGGAGGAAGTTATTAATTTCTTCTCATTTTTACTCTGAGAGACTGATGGTCTCCCAGAGATGCTAAAAGTCTTAAGACCAACGTTTTCCAGTTCCTCAGATTTAAAGATTTCTAAGCTTATGCTTTCCAAGCTTTGGGATTTTGTGGGTCAGTAAAGTTTGCAAAAGCTTTGAATGAGATGTAGGGTTTCAATTTTTCTTTGGCTAAAAGTAAGTTCGGTTTTAATTTTAAAAAGGACACATGGACAGCAACCAAATATACCTGCCATTTCCTATCATTTTATAAAGGAAAAGACATTTTAATTCCAAGAAAGTAGGATAATCCCAGAATAAAGACTAGTCCTCACTATATGTCTTGCTTTTCTGTAGACTGGTAGAAACTTGTTAAATTTTGGGAACATTTTCACCAAGCTACCTTCAAGTTTTTAAAGCTCACCAGTTTACATCACCACCACAAAGCACTCTTTTATGGAGCATACCTAGGTTTGGCATCTTGAGGTTGTGCAGAGTTCTTCTCACAGAAGAAGGTGCTTACCTTTGAGTCATCAGGATAGGCTGTTTTATGACTAATAAAAAGATGATGTCTATAAGCTTTAAAAAATATTACCCATCAAATGTGAGTGTGAAGGGAGCAGAACACTTTTGATGAGAGAATAAATTGATAAAATCTCTCTGGAAAGCTATATGTATGGTGAAATTTTTAAAGAAAAGCAAGTGAATGACTAATAAGCATAATGCAGGTGAGTAGTAACTTCTAGGGCAGGTAAGAGAATGGGACTCTGGATGAGTGCACAGGCAGTTTCAGCAGTATTAATATTCTCTTGGGTTGGGTGCTGGGTTCATGGGTGTTCATTTCATTGTTTTACTTTGTAACTTACCTTACTGTGTACATTCTTTTGTAATAAAACACTTCATAGAAGAAAACAGCCATTAAAAAAAAAAAAAAAAAGATCAGAAGAGATAAGAAGGGGTATGTGTTGCTCCAGAGAAGAAAAAGAAGAGTAATGACAGGGAACAGACTGAAGATTGGACACTGTGTGAAGAAGACAGAACCAAGAAGAACTTTTAGTGGCAGGGTAGTCCAAACAACTTGAGAACAAGAAAATAACAAAGTTGAAATTTTGAACTGTTTGTTCTGTTGTGTGAACGTGACTCTTCACGATCTCTAGGGTTTCCGTAATTTATCCCTTAACATACAATATGGTGACTATAGTTGATAGTTGAAATCTGTTAAAAGAGTAGAACTTAAATGCTTGTGCACACACTAAAAAAAGTAGATGTGAAAAAAAAGAACATACTGCAGTACTATTTTTTGAAATAACCTGAAGCTAACCTCTGCATTTCTCCTCAAACACCCACTGTTAAAGATTATTTTTGAATAGTAATGTTTCCTTTATTGAAAGCAAGGAAAGTGAGTTACAACCAACAGTATTATAGGCATACCTTGTTTTATTCCACTTCACTTAATTGTGTTTTGCAAATACCATGCTTTTTATAGTTGAAGGTTTGTGGCAACCCTGTATCAAGTCTGTTGGTATCATTTTTCCAGCGGCATTTGTTCACTCCATGTCTCTGTGTCATATTTTGGTAATTCTTGTGATATTTCTGTCTTTTTCATTATTATTATATTTGTTACGGTGATCAGTGATCTTTGCTATTGCTATTGTAATTGTTTTGAGCTATCATGAATTGCACCCATGTAAGACAGCAAACTTAACTTATAAAGGTTGTGTGTATTTTGACTGCTCCACTGACTGGCTGTTCTCTCTCTCTCACTCTCCTCAGGCCTCCCTATTCCCTGAGACCCAAATGTATTGAAATTATGCCAGTTAATAACCCTGCAATGGCCTCTAAGTGTTTGAATGAAAGGAAGAGTCACACATCCTTTACTTTTTATTTTTTAAGATTTTATTTATTTATTTGACAGAGAGAGAGGGGGGAAGCAGGCTCCCTGCTGAGCAGAGAACCTGATGTGGGGCTTGATCTCAGGACCCTGAGATCATGACCTGAGCTGAAGGCAGAGGCTTTAACCCATTGAGCCATCCAGGCGCCCCACACATCTTTTACTTTAAATCAAAAGGTAGAGATGATTAAGCTTAGTGGAGAAGGCATGGTGAAAGCTGAGTTGGGCTGAAAACCAGACCTCTTGTGCCAGTTAGCTAACTTTTTGAAGGAAATTTAAAGTGCTACTCCAGTGAACACATGAATGATTAGAAAGCAAAACAGCCTTATTGCTGACAGGAAAAAGTCTGAGGGGTCTGGATAGAAGATCAAATCAACCACAACAGTCCCTTAAGTCAGCCTAATCCAGAGCAAGACTGTAACACTCTTCAATTCTGTAAAGGCTGAGAGAAGTGAGAAAGCTACTGAAGAAAAGGTGGAAGCTAGCAGAGGTTGGTTTAGGGAAAGAAGCCATCTCTGTAACATAAAGTGCGAGGTGAAGCACCAAGTGCTGATGGAGAAGCTGCAACAAGTTGTCCAGGAGATCTCGCTGGGATCATCCATGAAGGTGGCTCCACTCAACAACAGATCTTCAGTGTAGACAAAACAGCTTTGTATTGGAAAAAGATGCCATCTAGAACTTTAATAGCCAGAGAAAAGTCACTGCCTGGCTTCAAAGCTTCGAAAGACATGCTGACTTTTTTGTTACGAGCTAATGCAACTGATGTCTTGAAGTTGAAGCCAGTGCTCATTTACATTTCTGAAAATCCTAGGGCCCTAGGATTGAAAACTGGTTGGCCTTTGCTCTATAAATGGAACAGCAAAGCCTGGATGACAACATTTCTGTTTGCAACATGGTTTACTGAATATTTTAAGCTCACTGTTGAGACCTACTGCTCAGATTAAAGATTCTTTTCAAAATATGACCATTTACTGACAATGCATCTGGTCACCCAAGAGCTCTGATGGAGATGTAGAATAATATTAATGTTGTTTTGATGCTAACACAGCATCCATTCTGCAGCCCATGGATTAAAGAGTCACATCAACTTTGAGGTCTTATTTAAGAAATACATATCACAAAACTAGTGATTCCTCTGATGAATCTGGGCAAAGTAAATTGAAAAGTTTATAGAGAGGATTCATCATTTTAGGATACCTTTAAGAATGTTCATGATTCATGTGAAGAAGGAAAAAACATGAACAGGAATTTGGAAGAAGTTGATTCCAACCCTCAAGGATGGCTCTCAGGGGTTCAGGACTTGATTGGAGGAAAATGACTGCAGATATAGTAGGAATAGCAAGAGAACTAAAATGAGAAATGGAGCCTGAAGAAGTGACTGAATTGCTGCAAGCTCATGATAAAACTGTATTGGATGACGAGTTGCTTTTGATGGGTGAGCAGCAAAAGTGGTTTCTTGAGACAATCTACTTCTGGTGAAGACTGTTGAATAACAACAAAAATTTAGAATATTCCATAAACATAGTTAATAAATTAGTGGCAGGCTTGGAGAGGATTGACTTCAATTTTCAAAGAAGTTCTAGTGTGGATAAAATGCTATCAAATAGCATTGCATGGAACAGAGGAATTGTTCCTGGAAGAGTCTGTCAATGTGGTATGCTTTAGTGTTGTCTTATTTTAAGAAATTGCTACAGCCACCCCTTCTTCAGCAGCCACCACACTGTGGTCAGTCAGCAGCCAACATCAAGGCAAGACCCTCCACCAGCAAAAAGATTGCCACTTATTGAAACCTTAAATGATGGTTTAATCATCATTTATGATGATTAAATATAATCAATATAAACATCATAAGTGATGTTATATATTTATATCAGTATAAATATAAACATCATAAATGATGTTTATCATTTTTAAATTTTTAAATTAAGGTATATACATCATTTTTTAGCTATAGTGGCACTTAATAATTTAGATACTTAATAGACTACAGTATAGTGTAAATGCAACTTTTATAAGTACTGGGAAACCAAAAAAGTAATTTGACTCACTTTATTATGCCATTTGCTGTATTTCAGTGGTCTGAAACTGAATCTTTATGATCTCTGAGATATGCCTATCTTTATACAGTCCTCCCCTTTAATCAGAAATAAATGTTTCCAAATGAAGTTTATAAAGTTGTGGAAGAAAAAAATTCTCATGATATACTTTTATATGGAAAAAGCAAAATATATAAATTATGCATTCGATTTTTGTGTTTCTTTTAAAACATATTGTATATATAATACTTAACCATAGTTTATTTTAACTATTTACCTATTATTGGAGGAATGTAATTAGGATTCAGTTGTGTTTCTTTATGGTAAGCAGTGTTGCTATAAGCATCTTTTTTTTTAAGATTAATCTATTTTAGAAAGTACACATGTGAACAGGGAGAGGGGCAGAGGAAGATGCAGAAAAACTCAAGCTGACTCCACACTGAATGTGGAACCCAACTTGGGACGCAGACTCTCCACCCTAAGATTATGACCCAAGCCAAAATCAAGATTCAGATGCTTAACCAACTAAGCCACCCAAGCACCCTGCTATAAACATCTTTATGTGCGAATCACTTTTTTATATGTAGGATTATTTGCTTAGGATAGGTTCTTAGGGGCGCCTGGGTGGCTCAGTGGGTTAAAGCCTCTGCCTTTGGCCCGGGTCATGATCTCAGGGTCCTGGGATCAAGCCCCACATCAGGCTCTCTGCTCAGCAGGGAGCCTGCTTCCCCCTCTCTTTCTGCCTGCCTCTCTGCCTACTTATGATCTCTCTCCTCTCTGTCAAAATAAAGAGAGGAGATCTCTTATTTGACAGAGAGAGATCACAAGCCGGCAGAGTTTAAGTACTCTTAAACAGTAAACAAATGAACAACCCACTTTAAAAATGGGCAAAAGATTTGAAACAGACTTCACCAAGAAGATATATAAATGGCCAGTGAGTTCATGAAAAATGCTTAGCATCATCTGTTATTAAAGCAGGAATGAAGTACCACTACACACCTATTTGAATGGCCAAAATCCCAAACACTGACAACACCAAGTGCTGATGAGATTAGGAGCAACAGGAACTGTTATTCATTCCTGGGGGAAATGAAAAATGGTACAGCTACTTTGGAAGACATTTTGGCAGTTTCTTGGAGAAGTAAACATACTGTAACCATATGATCCAGCAGTTGTGTTCCTTAATATTTACCCAAATAAACTGAAAACTTACAAAAAACTGCACAAGAATGTTTATAGCAGCTTTTTTCACATTTTCCAAAACTTGGAAGCAACCAAGATGTCCATCAATAGATGAACAGATAAATGCAACTTTGGTATACCAATACAGTGCAATATTCTTCAGTGATAAAAACAAATGAGCTATTAAAAGAGATGACAGGACCTTAAATGCATATTACAAAGTGAAAGCTACTGTGAAGGACTACATACTGTGTGGTTCTAGCTGTATCACATTATGGGAAAGGCAGTACTTTGGAGACTAAAAGGTTCAGGGCCTGACGGATGGTGGTGGGAGGGATGGAGGAATGAATAGGTGGAGCACAGGATATTTAGGGGAGTAAAACTATTCTGTATGATACTGTAGTGGTATATACATGTCATTATTAATATGTTAGAACCAAAAAAGTGTACAACACAGAGAACTCTAATGTAAATTATGGATTTTAGTTAATAATAATGTATCAAAAAATAATGTATCAACATTGACTCCTTACTTGAAACAAATGTATCACTCTAATACAAGGTGTCAATAATAGGGGAAACTGGTCGGGGAAGTAGAGGGATATGGGAATTTGATATTTTCTGCTTAATTTTTCTTTGAACCTAAAACTGTTCTAAAAAAGAAAGTCTGTTAATTTTTTTTTTAAAGATTTATTTATTTGACAGAGAGAGATTACAAGTAGGCAGAGGCAGGCAGAGAGAGAGAGGGGGAACCAGGCTCCCTGAGCGGAGAGGCAGGCAGAGAGAGAGAGGGGGAACCAGGCTCCCCGAGCGGAGAGCCCAATGCGGGACTCAATCCCAGGACCCTGAGATCATAACCTGAGCCAGAGGTAGAGGCTTTAACCCACTGAGCCACCCAGGTGCCCCAAAAGTCTGTTAATTTTTAAAAATGAATTTCAAAGTTTCTTAGTATATTTTGTGAAAGTGCTTCCTGAAAGAATTATACTAAGTGTACTACAAGTAGTGGTATAGAATCCCACAGAACCTGCAGAAACCTTTAAATAGAAATCCTTTAAACTAAAACCTTTCAGACTGAACCCAACTTAAAACGATTTTTTCCCCATTTCATTGAAAAATATTTTCTTGATTGTTCTTATGTTGTTTCTCTTTGCTTATTCTGGAATGGTGAATATGAAATACCCTTGCATTGCTACTTTGCCATCATCCTGGATCATAGGAACAAGGCTGTTTATTTTGCCATCATCCTTGCTGACAGGGCCAAGGTCATTGATTTGATAAGTGGATTAAATTCCAGGAAGCCATGATGATCACAATAATGTAGCTTTGATCAAACAGAACCAAAAGAGTGGCTGAGTTCACCTAACTAGGGTCTTTTTGTATCTTGGAAGCTGATACCAAAGCCAGGCCAGCTTTTAACACTGGTATCCTTTTATTAAACACATTGCAGGGTCAATTAGAATAAATCTGGAGAAGAAAACAAAGCCCATTACCAGTTTTCTTTTTCTTCTTTTTCTCTGTCCCTTTCCTATGTATGTCTCTATCTTCATTTACTAGATTGCAGTGATATGTTTATGTGTCCTTCATCCCCATCTGACTGTAAACTGCAGGACAAGGCCCAGGTCTCATGTACTTTACACCTCCTTTGTCTCGCATAGTACCTGGGATATAGAGGCTTCCAACAAACATCTCTTGAAATGAAGTGTTGAGATCAAAAGAACTAGAACATAAGTAGAGCTGATATCTAACATTTAATTATAAAAACAATCCTGAGGTTCTATTTTAACATCAGCCTGCTGTAATCCTACTGATGAGACTTATATTCTTATATTGTCTTTGAAACACAACAGCACTAAAAAATAATTAATATATCCAGGCTATACGATAAAACTAACTCTTAAAAAATTCAAACAGTACGGAAAAATATAAATAAAAATTATAGTTGCCATTCTGTCCTATTGTACTTTCTTTGTTAAACTGAATATGATTTAGTGTATATACATCCTTACAAATCTTTATGTATTTACAAACATGCACACACATTTATATGTTTAGGAGGGGTGTGTATATGTGTGTGTGTATATAAATAGGATCTTTCTATATATCCTGTCTTGCAGTTTGTTTTCAACCTAACAGTATGTAATGGGAATAGTTCTATGTTGATACGTATAACAACTCTCCTGCCTTATTAATTGTTGCACGTATTCCTTTGTAGGATTATATCACCATATATTTAACCCTCTCCTTTTTTTAGACAATTACGTTGTTTCTAGGTTATTTATTTGACCAACAAATATTGGAATGTACACATATACCTTTGTTTTCATATTAACCAGTGTATATATATTCAAAAATGCCTGAGGCTAGATATTTAGAGGTAGCTTTTTTGGATGGAAGGGTATATGCATTTAAAATTTTGTTAGATTTTTGCCAGATATTTTCCTTGAATTACCATGAGCTTACATTCTCAGTAAAAGACTATGAAAATGGGAGCACCTGTGTGGCTTAGTTGGTTAAGGCACAAAATCTTTTTTTTTGTTAAGATTTTGTGCCTTGCTTTTGTGCCTTAACAAAGGCACCTGTGCCTTTGGCTCAGGTCATGATCTTGGGGTCCTGGGATGGAGCCCCATGTTGGGCACCCTGCTCAGCGGAGAGTCTGCTTCTCCCTTTCCCTCTGCCCCTCATCCCCGCTTGTGCTGTCTATCTCTCTCAAATAAAAATCTTTTAAAAAAATATGAAAATGTTCTTTTTCCACAACTGTCCCCAATCTTTATTTAATCAGTCTTTTTATTACATTTTGGCGTCTGTTAGATTTTAGATTATTGAAGACTGTCATTATTTTAAGTTTGCATATCTATTTGTAGTATTAACATTTTTTTCATATTTTAAATGTATATTCAGTTTCTTTTGTGTACTATTTCTTTACTCATTTCTATTTTTTAACTTATTGCTATGTTACACACTTTACAAATATTTTCTTTATTCGTTTTTTAAAAACTTTTAAAGTGAGATTTATTGAGATATAGTTTACATCAAATAAAATCTGCACTTAAGATGTACAGTTTTAAGTTTTCATAAACATTATACAGTTCAGTAACCATCACCACAATCAAGATATGTTTGCCTATCCACCAAATTCCCTTTGGATTCAGTTGTCTTGCCTCCATACCCCTGGTTCCTGGTAGTCACTGAACCGTTTTCTGTCCCCATATTTTTGCCTTTTCAGAATGTCATATAAATGAAATCATACAGTATGTAGTATTTCCTGTTCGGCTTTTTTCTCTTAGTATATTGCCTTGGAGATCCTCTCATATATCAGCATTTTGTCCCCTTTTATTGCTTAAAAGTATGCCATTGTGTGGATCTGCTACAATTTACTATCTTTCATTAGTTGTGCACATTTGACTTGTTTCCAGCTTTTAAATAAAGCTTCTTTAAACATTCATGTACAGGTCTTTGAGTGGGCAAATGTTTGCATTTCGTTTGGGTAACCTAGAAGTAGGATTGCTGAATCATAAGTGTATATTTGATTTTATAAGATCTGTTTTCTGCCTTTTAACTTGATTTATGCTTTTATTTGTCTTGACATTTTAAATATGTATGTTGTTAAGTTTGCCAGATTTTTTAAAGCTTCTAGATTTTGTGCCTTGCTTCTATGCCATTCTCTATCCTAAGATGATGCTTTTACTTTTTTTTTAAAGATTTTATTTATTTATTTATTTATTTGTTTGTTTGTTTGTTTGTTTGTTTGTTTGTTTAATAGAGAGATAGGGCCAGAGGGCACAAGTTGGGGGAATGGCAGAGGGAGAGGGAGAAGCGGGCTCCCCACTGAGCAGGGAGCCCAACGCAGGGCTAGATCCTAGATCTCTGGGATCATGACCTGAGCCGAAAGCAGACCCTTAACTGACTGTGCAACCCAGGTGCTCCTAGTCTGTCAGTTTTGTTTTTTTTTTTTTAAGATTTTATTTATTTATTTGACAGAGAGGGATCACAAGTAGGCAGAGAGGCAGGCAGAGAGAGAGGGGGAAGCAGGCTCCCCGCTGAGCAGAGAACCCGATGCGGGGCTCGATCCCAGGACCCTGAGATCATGACCTGAGCTGAAGGCAGAGGCTTTAACCCACTGAGCCACCCAGGCGCCCTAGTCTGTCAGTTTTAATGGTATCTTTAATTCCTCTTATTGCCTGTATAATAGTTGATAATCTTATGTTACTTTTTCTTTTCCTTGTCCTAATATTTAATTGTAGCCCTTCTGATTGTTAGATCATACAATGTTTACATTCTTCATCCATGTCCTTACTTTTGATTTGTTCTTAACTCTCCAACTAAATTTGTAATATGTTCACCATTTGTCCTTTTTCTAAGGTATTCCTAGTCATCTCTTGGTCAGATGAAGCTCATCCTCTAAGGGTTGGTGAACTAGTTTGTGGGTCAGATCTGATTCACTGCCTGTTTTTTTATGGCCTGCAAGCTAAGTTTGTTTTTATATTTCTAGATGATTGGGGAAAGATAAGAAAAGTACTAATTTATGATACATGAAAATTATGTGAAATTAAAAATCCTATTTCATAAGAATTATATAAAATTAAAATTCCAGTACCCATAAATCAAGTTTTATTGAAATATATCCATGCTCATTTATGTATTTATTGTCTATGGCTCTTTCTACTACAATCTTAGTAGATTTGAGTAATTCAGCAGAGATTATATCACCTGAAAAGCCTAACATATTTACTATCTGTTCCTTTTTTTTTTTTTTTTTTTTAAAGTAGGCTCCTTGCTCAGCATGGAGCCTGACAGAGGGCTTGAGCTCATAACCCTGAGATCAAGACCTGAACTGAGATCAAGAGTCAGATGTTTAACTGACTGAGCCTTTCAGGCTCCCCACTATCTGTTTCTTTACACGTAAAGTTTGCTGATCTCTGTTTAAGTAGATTCCTCAGGAAGGGCTCATGTATGCAGTATTCCCGATATTCTGACATGTTCAAAATTGTATTTTTATAGCTTGGTTAGCGATAACATCCGTGGGGCACTTGGGTGGCTCAGTGGGTTAAAGCCTCTGCCTTCAGCTCAGGTCATGATCTCAGGGTCCTGGGATCGAGCCCCGCATCAGACTCTCTGCTCAATGGGGAGCCTGCTTCCCCCCCACCCTCTCTGCCTGCCTCTCTGCCTACTTGTGATCTCTTTCTCTCTGTCAAATAAATAAATAAATAAAATCTTTAAAAAAAAAAAAGAGAGATAACATCCTTGATTTGCATTTTCTTTCCTTGAAAAAACAGCTCTGCTATTGTCTTGTTTTATATGTTGTCATTGAGAAGTCTGATAACAGTCTAATTTTCCTGCTACTATTTTATTTCATCTTTTTGCCAGAGAGCCTCAGGACATTTATCTTTAAAGTCTTAGAACCTTAGTAGGATATACTTCAGAATTGATCATACTGGGTGAGTTTTAGTGACTCATGGGTACTGGTACTGTCCTTGTGTAGATTCAGGTCTTCTCTTAT
This sequence comes from Procyon lotor, assembly GCA_028646535.1. NCBI lineage: Eukaryota > Metazoa > Chordata > Mammalia > Carnivora > Procyonidae > Procyon > Procyon lotor. The sequence goes on from CM053609.1 coordinate 48,124,486, forward strand.
TTTAGGAAGTTTCCTTAGATTACAGTTTTAAATATCAGCTCTGTTCCATTGTTTAGATTTTCTTCTTTGGTGACTCCATCATGCCTGTTTTCTGTTGCAAACCCTTTCTCTCTGACCCTGTATTTTTAATTATCGCGTTTTCATTTCTTGACTTTTTTTTCCTGCTTTGTTTAATGTTATTTATTAAGTTTTCATTTGAATCTATTGTCTTGGGAACCTTGTAATTTAGAATTCATTTCTGATAAGATGTTTCCTGAGTTCAGTCACGTCTCATTTATTCCTTTTTTGTCCACTTGTGTTTTTAGTTTCTTTATTTCTAATTAAAGGTGCTTTAATCTGATTAAGGGCTTTCATATCCCCCAAATACTTGTTTGAGGCTATGTAATTAAGTTTGGAGCCTTATATAACAATTTCCTTCAGCTTTGTGATCGGGTTTTGTTCTTACTATATTTTTTGCCTTTCTCTTTTGGTAATATTTTTGTATGAGTATGGTCTACCTCTGTTCTTTGTTAGTTCCTGGACAGGGTCCACAAGTGTTCTCCTCTGTTAGTTGGTCCTCTTCTGTGTAATTTCTTTTATAGATGACGGTGGTGGTAGAGGTGAGGTGAGGAGAGTGTTTGGCCTGTGTTGTTTCTCTCATTTCAGTAGGATCCTTAATTTTACCTTTTTATCTCCTTGTTTCATTTACTGCCACACTGTTCAGGGCTTATCACCTTTTTTTTTTGTTTGTTTGTTTAACATTCATTTTCCTCCAAAAGCAGTGCTTCTCTCAGGTTGCCACTCCTGGTCATGCTCATTTTGATCTTTCCCTAGGAATTGCCGAGTCTCAACCTATGTTCCTCAACATTGGGCGTGGCTTTGTATGTCCTTCATCTAAGTCCTCTGTACCCCTCTGTTTCCTTTCATGGAGTCTCGTAAGCTCCTCTCTCATCTGCACTTGTGAGCTTAAAGCGATAGAAACAGGAACTCTAATGGAACAAGTCATTTGAAGGCTGTGGCATATATTTTTCATCTCTCAGTAATGCTGCAGACATGAATCCTGTGTGGTTTTATTGCTCTCCTTGTTTATTTTGTGTTTTGGAGAGGGAGGTTTTGGGGAAGATTCAAAATCAGGCCATGGTCATCATCCTCTATCTGGATTCATATATGTTGCATCATTTTTTTGTTGTTGTTTACAGGACCCCTTAAAGGAAAAGTAAAAAGTAAATAATAATAATAATAATAATAATAAAAGTAAAAGTAAGTAATTTTAGTTGCAGTGGAACATCAAATAGATGCAAATACTGTAAACATTTCTTAACTATATAAGTATTACAATGATTTTTAGAAGTGTGTTTAAGCAGAAAGATGTCATTATTCAAGCATTCTAGGTGTTGCATAGTGGGTTGGGTTTTTTTTGCATACTTCACAGTCTGTTCTCCATTAGTACACAATTTTAAAAGCTATTATTTAAAAATTAGATGTTTCAAAGCATGTTTGTTTCAAAATTTTGTCAATTTTGAAGGCTCATTTTTGTTGTGATTATTCAAGTTTTTATTTATTTTGGTTAACTAAAATGGATTTGGTTTATTTGGTTTCTATTATATTAATGGCAGTTAAGTTTTAAGTATTGGGGAGCATTTATTATTTGAGTCATCTTTATCCTTCTTGCTTTGTAATATGTTTTAAAGTCAAGACAAACTCATTTTTCATTTATCAGATGCATACTTCTACTGGAGGGGGATTTTGTGACTGTGGAGACACAGAGGCATGGAAAACGGGCCCTTTTTGTGTAAGTCATGAACCTGGAAAAGCCGGTACTACAAAAGAGGTAAGAGTACTATTTTAAAAAATTACTAATTATTTTAAGCTTGATGCAATTTAGGTAAAAAGAAATGTTATATGTATGGGTTAAACTCAATTCCATAAAGAATCTTGGTTTTTAATATTCCAGTATGTAAATGTGAAGAGTTTTATTCTACTTTTTATTTGTCTAAAGAGTGAATTTCTTTGTTCTATTTGTTAAGCAGTCAATTTGATAGGCAAGAGTAAATGATATATAAGGCTAAAAGGGCAAATGGAACAGTAGAATTAGCATTTAGTTACTTTTCTTAAAGAAAAAATAGTCAATAAATTGATTATCTGCTATACATCCTAATCAAGAAAAGTGAGTAAGCCCAGATAAAGGCTATTAGGAAGGAAAATGAGGAAATAAGTGTAGACCTGCAGATATAGAGGAAATTAAAAGGGTTATAAAAGACTCTTTATAAGACTGTGTGCAAATACATTTGAAAAATGGGTTATTTTATCAAGCTGTATAAAATTTCTTAATTTATTCATGAAATAAATAAAAAATAAAATAAGGGGCACCTGGGTGGCTCAGTGGGTTAAAGCCTTTGCCTTTGGCTCAGGTCATGATTCCAGAGTCGGGATCGAGCCCCACATTGGGCTCTCTGCTCAGCGGGTAGCCTGCTTCCCCCTCTTTCTCTGCCTGCCTTTCTGCCTCCTTGTGATCTTTCTCTCTCTCTCTGTCAAATAAATAAATAAAATCTTTTTAAAATAAATAAGTAAAAATAAAAAATAAAATGAATAAAAAAATAATTTATTCAAACACGGAGAAAACTTGAACAGTTAATAACCGATGAAGAAATTCAGATTGTTGTCACAAGAAAGTACTTACTAAAAAATACTTCCTATGTTCAAATGGTTTCACAGAGTAACTTTTTTCAAAAACTGAAGAAATGAATAGTTTTTATACTCTTTAAACTGTTCCAGATAATCCTCTAGCATTGAATACCCCTAATGCCCAGACTTTGATCTCTTTAAGTACCATTACCCACTAAAAGAACTCAGGGCTTGTAAAAATACCTAACCAGATCTGAGTCAAGGATTAGGTAAGCTT
>CM053609.1:48142016-48156773 GCA_028646535.1 Procyon lotor
TGTTATGCTCTTTTTAAAGATGGAAGAGGCGCTGTCATCTTAGCAAGATTAAAAACATAAGTAGCCTAAGGTCCCTCAGTCACATGATAGTGCTAGCACTTTCAATCTATACACCTTTTTTTTTTGTTAAATTTAAATATTCTGTAAAACCAGTATCACTTCAAGTAAGTAGAAAATAAAAGCAAAAATAAACTCTATAAAAACTAAGTGTTAATAAAATCTTACCATTTATCATGGCCTACCTGAAGGTCCTGAGCCCAGGGCTATCTCCCTTTGCACAGTAAGAGATTAGCAAGAGTTAAGAGTAGTGTTAAAAACATATTGCCGGTGACTTCTGGGTGGCTCAGTTGGTTACGCGTCTGCTTTGGTTCAGGTTATGATCCCAGGGTCCTGGGATCAAGTCCCACATTGGGCTCCTTGCTCAGTGGGAAGCCTGCTTCTCCCTCTACCTGCCAGTCTCCCTGCTTGTGTTCTTTTCCTCCCTCTCTCTGCCAAATAAATAGAATCTTTAAAACATACATACAAACAAACAAACATATTGCCACTAAAGTAATAATTTACATTAGATAATAAAAAAATGAAATGGTAATACTTATATGAGGGTTTTTAAAGTTTCATGGCACTGTAATACTTAAAACAACTTCCTTTATCAGTATTGCCGTGGTACTTTCTCATACGTAAGAAACTACATGGTGGTGCTTTGGTGCAGATGTTATATATTATTTTAGTCTATTTTTCACATTTTCCTTTATTTGTTTCAGTATCTGAATATATATCTTTTTTTTTTTAACAGGGAGAAAAATGAAAGATACTATTGTGTCCTTTTCAATGATGAACACCATTCATATGACCATGTCATATACAGTCTACAAAGAGCTCTTGACTGTGAGCTCGCAGAGGCCCAGTTGCATACCACTGCCATAGACAAAGAGGTTTGTGAGCTTCGTTTGAATTCTTGTGCTCCCTTACAACAGCTTCCTGGGAATTAGGTGTTGACTGAGCCCTTGCCAAATGCACTTTAGTAATACAATGTGTTAGGAATGATCATACTCTTCTTTTATCCTTATATCCTAGGTTAATTGGTTAAAATTGATTTTTCTGTATATCATAATTGTAGATAAACTATTAGCTTTCTTCTTTTATTCTAATTAATTAGAAAGTTGCTGAATATATTTGGCAAAAAAGTAGTTAAGAATGTCAGCTTTAGTCTGTTTCTGTAATTATTTATTAAAATAGCATTCTGTAATTATTGAGTGTATGAATAAATGCCTTAATTTAGACATTTTTAACATTATTTGTTACAACTACTTTTGTGGTTCAGCTTTTTAAAAAATATCTGTCCAAAGCAAACTGTGTTCCTCAGATACAGAGGGAATATTAACTTAATCCTTGTCCTTGAGAGGAGTGTAATACAGTGGAAGAAGCAGCATGGCATTAGTAATCAGTGTACTCGTCCTAGGGCTTGAGGAATCAGTATCCTGGTCACACCTGTCATCCACTAATGGATGTCAAGTGTGTTGTGGAACACATGTTGAGGAACTTGCAAATTTCATTCATGGCAAGTATTTGCTTACTTATTTATTTTTTAAAGATTTTATTTACTTGACTGAGAGAGAAGGTGAGAGAGAACAAGCAGGGAGAGCGGGAGTCAGAGGGACAGGGAGAAGGAGGTTTGCCTCAGCAGAGAGCCTAATGCGGGGCTTGATCCCAGAACCCTGGGATCATGACCTGAACCAAAACCAGAGGCTTAACTGACTGAAAAACCCAGATGCCTGCATGAAAAGTATTTAAAACATATACCAGGAGTTTAGTAAAAACATAAATTATTATTATTGGATAGAAATAGAGTACACTGTAGCAAGTGAAGGGCTGACATTCTTGCCAAGCAAGAAATCCAGCATCCTCAAGTATATTCTCTACTAGCAGTATCAAAAGTTCTGAAGCTGGGGCACCTGGGTGACTCAGTCGTTAAGCGGCTGCCTTCGGCTCAGGTCATGATCCCAGAGTCCTGGGATCGAGCCCCGCATCGAGCTCGCTGCTCTGCGGGAAGCCTGCTTCTCCCACTACCATTCCCTCTGCTTGTGTTCCCTCTCTCCCTGTGTTTCTCTCTGTCAAATAAATAAAATCTTTAAAAAAAAAAAAGTTCTGAAGCTTCATAAAGGTGTTAAACATTCTTATCTTCCAGGTATTGCCCATGTTATGACTTTTAGGCAGTTGACAAATGATTAATAATTAAGAGCTCAGTAGGCCTTTGGACTATGTATTACTTATTGATTGGGATTGTCATTCTACTACTTAATTCTCGTGTTTGTTTACAATTAGGGTCGCCGGGCTGTCAAAGCAGGTGCTTTTGCTGCTTGTCAGGAAGCAAAGGAAGATATAAAGGTAATTTTCTGAATTAGGGATGAAGGAGAATTGTAAGAGGAATTTACATTACAAGAGCCGAAGTAGAATAATTACATTGTTGAAGTGGTTTGGCATCCTAAGTAAAGGTAGGATTGGGCCATTTAGACCCAGAGATTTGAAGCTCTAAGTGTTACGTAAGTTTTTTTTGAAGAATAGGTTACTTAGTTAAAACAGATTTTAAAACTAGTGTTTTGTTTTTAATATTTCTTTCATTTGTAGAGTCATTCAGAAAATGTCTCTCAACATCCACTTCATGTAGAAGTATTACACTCTGAGGTTATGGCTCATCAGAAATTTGCCTTGCGTCTTGGCTCCTGGATGAACAAAATTATGAGCTATTCAAGTAAGCATATTGCCTAGTTTTCTTATTTCTCATAAAAATATTGGTTTTTGAAATAGCTACGCATTTGAAAATGTCGTTGAGTATAAAACAAAGTTTCTTTTTCATTTTTGGTTTATACATTTTGATTAATTTTCAGAATTGCATCTTAAATGCTATAAATAATATTTTATTGGCTTTTGATTCTTTGATGTTGACAGAATTACTCTTGATATCAAACTAGGAAGAGTAATGTTAATTTTTTTTCACATGTTACTGTAGGAAACATACTTTTGGGTGGAATATTGTGAGAATAAAAGTTATCTGACTTCTTTTGTTTGTAGGTGACTTTAGACAGATATTTTGCCAAGCATGCCTTAGAGAAGAACCTGGCTCTGAGAATCCCTGTCTCATAAGCAGGTTAATGCTTTGGGATGCAAAGCTTTATAAAGGTAGGTAGATTGATCTTTGCTTATGCTGCTTGCCTAGAAACATGACCTTAAAGTGATGCTATAATCTTTTTTGTTTATTAAATCAGTGATCTTGATTGATAAGATACTGTACTTTAAGAAAAAGTTAACCAATCAATATGTATTCTTCTGTATTAAAACCTAGGGAAACTGTCTTTTAATTATAATGTCTTTTCGTTTAGTCAGGGCCAGTAAAAAAGAGTATGTATATATTCATGTAGTAGTGGCATTATTAAAGCTATGTTAATTTTTATTTTAAAAGTCCAAATGCAGAACAAAAAGCAAAAGATGAGAAAAAAAGCCAAAGGGAATGGAAAAGGGAAGACACAGAGTAAGAGTAATTTTGAGTAAAATGGAATAAAAAGGAATGGAGAAAGCTTGGACAAGGTAGAGTGAAGTAAGGCAAAGTGGATGGGCAGAAAGAGAGGGAAAAGGCATATATATATGTACTGTAAATTCTAGCTATTAATTATTAATGGGTTAAATGCTACTCATACTTGAATCCTTGAGGTCTATTAATATGTGAAATATTTTTATAATATTCTGCCACTTCTAATAGCTGGAATCTTTTTTTTTTTGGCCTTCATGACACTCTTCCACTTCCCCCCAAAATGATCTGTAGGTGCCCGTAAGATTCTTCATGAATTGATCTTCAGCAGTTTTTTTATGGAGATGGAATACAAAAAATTTTTTGCTATGGAATTTGTGAAGGTAATTACTCTTTATAAATAGATATCAATAATAGAAAAAGAAACCATTTTGGAAATGAAGTTATAGAAACAAAGCAGATAATTATGAATCAAGAATTTAATTTTGTAATTTATTTCTTTGTCAAAAGTCCATTTATTTTCACATTTGGGAGTATGGAAGCAGTAGTCTCAGAGAGAAGATAGATGGAAAATGACCTACTATTTGCCTGGACAGAGCAATTGGAAGTTATCACATTCACACGTGCATTCATTCTTCCTAATCATTTGTTTTATAACAAATAAAATTATAACAAGTAGAAGTGACTGGTTGAAAGGCATAGCATGGAAAGGAACATGTATGCATGCTAACGGGAGGCAGAAATTAGATGAGCAAGAGTTATACTTAATTGAGGCTAAAACATAAAACGTACAGCTTTTTAATATTGTTCTATTTATCTGTGGTCTATCTCTTACATCGTTTTATAGATATATATATGTATTTTTTTTTTCAAGGGGTAGAGTCTATCTCTCAAGTTAGATTGCAAGGTAATATGTAACAGGAACTTCTTGAATCTTTAAGTTTGCCTTATCCAGAGGTATCCAAGGGGTACCTGGCTGGCTCAGTCAGTAGACCATGTCACTCTTGATATCAGGGATGTGACTTCAAGCCCCACGTCGGGTGTGGAGCCTACTTAAAAAAAATGTGTGCGTGTATATAATATGTGTGTGTGTATATATATAAAATAAAACGGAAGAAATAGAAGAAAAAGGTATCCAATAAATACTTATTGGTTTCCTCTGATTTTGAGTTACAGGCAGTTCTGTAAAAATTGAAACTGGTTATGCAATGACGTGGATGGAACTAGAGGGTATTATGCTAAGCGAAATAAGTCAGTTAGAGAAAGACAATTATCACATGATCTTCCTGATATGAAGAATTTGAGAGGCAGAGCGGGGGGTCGTGGGGGTAGAGGGGAAGGGAAATGAAACAAGGTGGAATCGGGAAGGAGAAAAACCATAAGAGACTCCTAAACTTCATGAAACAAACTGAGGGTGGCTGGGAGGTAGGAGGGGTAGGGATAGGGTGGCTGGGTTGTGGACATTGGAGAGGGTATGTGCTATGGTAAGTGCTGTGAAATGTGTAAGCCTGATGATTCACAGACCCATACCCCTGGGGCAAATAATACATTATATGTTAATAAAAAAGAATAAAGATTCAAATAAAAATATTATAACAACAACAACAAAAAAAACTGGTCAGAAGTAGGATCCAGGATGAAATTGTAAGCGAAGAATGAAATAATGACTGTTGAAAGCAAATGATATTGTGAGACAAGATACCTGCACTATCTGGATTTTACAAGTAGAGTGTTAAAAGTAACACATTTCATTTATTGAAAGATAGTAACAGCTCAAGCTATTTAACTCTATTTTTCTAAAACTCTTAGAATTTTGGACCGTGTCTATGATCTGAAATGAATATTCTTTTTCTTCTACAAAAGCACTTCTCCCTACTTAAATGAGATTTTTTTATACCATGATTACTTCTTTGTAGGAATCCTAGTGGATAAATTAAATATGTAGGTCAAGGATCTAACGCTGTGCTTGATACATGACTGAGTGTATTATTTTTCTTTCCCACTATGTCAGGGTTGATTTTCAGCTGGTATAGTTAAGCCGAACCAGTATACTTAACCAGCTGCACCAGTATAGTTAAGAAGTTATTTGTAGCCAGCATCCATTCTGTCTAAGGTTGGATTAGATCCGATTGGTTGGTTTTCTGGGTCCTATCAGTTTTTAAATACTTCAAATATTGCCCCTGCCTTAGACCACTGCAATAGAATCTGCTAAAGATTGTCCCAGATTCTGTTTAGCGAAAGGTTATACGGCACTACCACAGTCCTCTATGACTCTTACATGGGTATATGTTTGGGTTTTTTTTTTGTATATGTGTAAATTTTTGTTTTTGTTTTGTATATGTGTAAGTTTTCACTTACAACTCTGCTAGATTAGGTGTCTGAGTTCATATTTGGTCTTTCGTTTGTTATTCTCTAATACATTTTCGTTCCCTATATTGTCTTCTGTGTAGAAATAGGAATTCTAGGGGCACCTGGCTGCCTCGGTCAGTAGAGCAGGCAACTCTTGATCTCAGGGCTGTAAGTTCAAGCCCCACGTTGGGTGTAGAGATTACTTAAAAAATATGTATTTAAAAAAATAGGAATTACATTACTTTCATCGTATGCATAGAAACAAATCTGCAGCTGCTATTAAAATTGGGATTTTAAAAGTTTTCAATAATATATCATTGATTTTCAACCTACTGTTATATCTTTCAGTATTACAAACAGCTGCAGAAGGAGTATATCAGTGATGATCATGACAGAAGCATCTCGGTAACTGCGCTCTCAGTTCAGATGTTTACTGTTCCTACTCTGGTATGTATTGATCATTTCTTTGCAACCTTTCCAAGTAAAACCTGTTTTGCTTTTTAAGAGTTTTGCCTAGTATTGAATCAAATTAAAACAATGTCGGAGTACAATATTGGGCTAATTTCATTTGGAAAATTGAATAATACTTCAGTGGTATTTCCATGTGAAATATACGTTAGTGGGACCCAAGGACAAGATAGCTTTGGAGTGGGAGTGCTGGCATGACCGTTGTCCAGTAGTCCTGGTCCCTGCAGGTGACGTCCAGAACTGGTTTCTCAGATTCTAGACTAACTTGAGAGCTGTGTCTTTTCAATACCCAAACTACTTTTTTTGCTGTTCTTTTATTTTTTAGTTAATTGTTTGGGGGCAGGGGTATAGATTAAGATAAAACAAAGCAGGAGGAGAGAGTACTCTCAATCATTTGCATGAAATAGGTGCTGATAAGGTACTGTATATTGGTACTGGTACTGGGAGGAGAGTGGAGAATTTTTTTTTTTTTTTGTACTACTACTTTTCATGTTTCTTCTGGATAGTTTGATTAACTATTCTCACTTTCCCATGTCAAAGGTGAGAGAGAAGGGTGGAGAAGAGACAGTGGATTAAGAGTGACAGGGAGAGAGTAATAGGTAGTAATATGATAGAATAGATAGTAATATGATAGAAGTCATGAAGTGTGTTCTTCCTGTTCTACTTTGTTCTACATGTTCTCTGCTCTACTTTGCTCATCATATGATTATCAGTGGTGCACATTTATGTAGATAACCTGTGTGATGGGCTTGGACTGTCCAGACAGGTGTTACCGAGGAGTAGGGAATTATTACTTTTAGAAAATAATGTCTCAGAGAAAAAAAATGAAACAAGATGGGACCAGGGAGGGAGACAAACCATGAGACTCTTAATCTCAGGAAACAAACTGAAGATTGCTGGGTGTTGGAGGAGGGAGGGATAGGGTCCCTGGGTTATGGACGTTGGTAGGGTATGTGCTATGGTGAGTGCTGTGAATTTGTAAGACTGATGATTCACAGACCTATACCCCTGAACTAAATAATACATTATATGTTAATGAAAGGAAGGAAGGAAGGAAGGAAGGAAGGAAGGAAGGAAGGAAGGAAGGAAGGAAGGAAGGAGGGAGGGAAGGAAGGAAGGAAGAAAGAAAGATAATGTCTTAGAATTTGCTGTTCTATAAGACTAAGGACTATGTTTGATGCATTTATTTGAAACTTTTATTTAAAATTACTTACCGACCAACCAAATGAATGAAAAAATTAAGTCCATACTATTATGAGTTAATACTAAAGAATATTCTTGAAATATTCTGCAGGCTCGACATCTTATTGAAGAGCAGAATGTTATCTCTGTCATTACTGAAACCCTGCTAGAAGTTTTGCCTGAATACTTAGACAGGAACAATAAATTCAACTTCCAAGGTTATAGCCAGGACAAATTGGGAAGAGTATATGCAGTGATATGTGATCTAAAGTAAGTTGTTCAAATCAAAAGGTAAGGGTACCTATTAATCACAGTGTGCTTATGTATTCCATTTTATAAATAAACTTCTGATCCTTTTGGTTATTTTGGATTCTCCCTGTAATGATGGCAATTACAAGGAACTGTTACTGTCTCATGTCAACAAATGTTTTAAGTGAAGGCTTCTAATATGGAGTTATAGCTAGGTTAACAAAAAAGGTATTGAGGAGGGCCCTGTTACAGGAACTTTGGTCTCTTAGGGTCACTAAATGTATCTCCATCATAACTACCATGCCTTCCACTCACTCTCATTCATGCACTTTGGTTCTGTCCCTTTTACATAGTCTATTTGTACATGGTTACAGATAATCTTTTTGATCTGAGTTTCTTTTTAACTCCCTTTTTCTTACATACAACCAAGTTATTGATGCTCATCAGGAGTTTCTTAAGTTTTCTTTGCTGAAGAGGGTAGAATTTCCTTTTATTTATTTATTTTATATTTTATATATATATATATTTAAAGATTTATTTATTTATTTATTTGACAGAGAGGAGAGAGATCACAATCAGGCAGAGAGGCAGGCAGAGGGGAGGGGGAAGCAGGCTCCCTGCTGAGCAGAGAGCCCGATGCGGGACTCTATCCCAGGACCCTGAGATCATGACCTGGGCTGAAGGCAGAGGCTTAAACCACTGAGCCACCCAGGTGCCCCTAGAATTTCCTTTTAAACTAAGGTTGGAATCACATGATAGATCACTTTTGGGATTGTTGAACTTAAAAGGAAATAAGTTTCCATTTATTTCAGAATTGGTGAATATTATAAGGGTTGTGATATATCAAGTATTCAATAAATTGTAAGTTTAAAAAAACTCTCTTAAGAATATATTAAAACAAAACACATTTCATTTAGTTTACTATTTAAACTGCTCCAAGGTGTGTAGGACTAATTATTTCTAGTCCCCAGGGGGGAGAAATCATTCTAATTTTGTCTACTTCTTTTAGTGGCCATTTAGGGCATAAAGAGGTGGAAACAGACTTCTAAACTAACCTAGAAATAGTTTAGTTTGCTTAAAAATACATTTGACAAAAAAAAAAAAAAAAAAAAAATACATTTGACAGGGGCACCCGGATGCTTAGTCAGTTAAGTGACCGGCTTTTGATTTCGGCTCAGGTCCTAATCTCAGGTTCATGAGATGGAGCCCTGCATTGGGCTCCAAGCTCAGTGGGAAACCTACCTCCTTCCCTCTCCCTCTGCCCCTCCCCACATTCTGACCTTCTCTCTCTTTCTGTCTTTAAAAAAAAAGAGTACATTTGACAGATTTCTGGAATTATGCATTGGATCCTTGATATTACTAAGGAAAAAGTTTCCAGACCTTTTCAAATTCCTCAGTTTTTAAATGTGATTATAAATCTTTCTCTAGAGGCGCCTGGGTGGCCCAGTGGGTTAAAGCCTCTGCCTTTGGCTCAGGTCATGATCTCAGGGTCCTAGGATCAAGCCCCACATTGGGCTCTCTGCTCAGCAGGGAGCCTACTTCCCCCCCTCTCTCTGCCTGCCTCTCTGCCTGCTTGTGATCTCTCTCTCTGTCAAATAAATAAATAAAATCTTTTAAAAAAATAAATCTTTCTCTAAAATTCAGCAAATTATTACTATCATAACTTCAGTACCGAGATGGTAGGTGAATTCAGTAGTGAATTACCAGTTAGCCAGTGTGCTTCACAAATTATGCATAAATTAACATGTATGCAAAACAAGAAAAAAATGCACAAAAAGCGAAATGGCTGTATTTAAACATATCGGTGTTAAATCAGTATATTTATTATTCCTTGTTATACGTACAGGAAAAATCTCTTTACTGTGGCCCTCATTACTGTGACATATTCTTGTAGCTGAGTTATTTTTTTAATCCAGGGAAGTAGTGCATAATCACCTCATTGTTTTATCACATTTTATTTTGTTTTATGCATTTCTGACTATAGTTATTCTCTACAATGAATAATTTAGAGTCAGCACATCCCTAGATACTTTACCATATGTTAAAACTTTAGGATTGCTGGGTTGGATGTTAACTTTAAAGTTTTCCCAGTCTTCGGATGGTTATTAACAACTTCTCTCCTATATCCTTACCTAAATAGAGAAATCTCTAATGACAAGGAGAAGGGGAAATTCACATATTTTGAGCACCTAGAAAATCTGTATTGTGGTTATCCATCTGTGATAGGCTAGGTTGCTTCCAAGATTCACTTAAGCAGAACAGCTTCTGAGTAGAGAAGTCAGGTTTAACATTGACGACTGCCTCTCATAGAGCTTTCACATTTTGCTGGTATAATCCTAGCTCTGCCCAGAGCTTCTAATTATTTTAAGAAATTAGAATCCATAATGTTGATGAATCAACATTGTCGATAGCTCTAATAACTAAAATTCTCTTGGAATGGGAAAGTGAAATATTTCTTTGTCTTTTGAAATGATAGGTATATCCTAATCAGCAAGCCCACGGCATGGACAGAAAGATTAAGAATGCAGTTCCTTGAAGGTTTTCGGTCTTTTTTGAAGATTCTTACCTGTATGCAGGTATGATAGTTCTTCTGTACATCAGTTAAATAAATTTATTTTTAAAAATTTAGCCCCAGTCTTTCTTTGTTTTAAGCAAATATTGGTTGTTATTTAAGGAAGACTATATCTAGTAAAGTAGAAATAAAATTTAAACACTGCCTCACTGATCCTGCTTTAATAGATCTTTAATAGGTATAATTCTGTATGCTTTAGTTAACTACTGCTGTTACTCTTTAATATTTATTGAGTGCTTACTATGTGATACGGTAGTAACCACTTTACATGCATTATCTCTGCTGAGCATCATAGCAGTCTTATGAGGTAGTCACTGTTATTTTCATTTTCCATATAAAGGAATTGAAGTCTAGAAATAATTTGACCAAGGTCACACGCAGCTAGAAAGTGACAGCTGGGATTTGAACTCATACATTCTGACCTTGCATAATAGTCATGTTAAAAAAGCTATGCATATATGAATATGAATCCTAGCAATTTTATATTTTGACAGTAGAGCAGCAAAGAAAGAGGGCCCACTGTATACATATATAGTAATCACTCTTTTTCTCATAGGGAATGGAAGAAATCAGAAGACAGGTTGGGCAGCACATAGAAGTGGATCCTGACTGGGAGGCTGCCATTGCTATACAGATGCAATTGAAGAATATTTTACTCATGTTCCAAGAGTGGTGTGCTTGTGACGTAAGTAAAATTTTTTAGTAGGATCAGTGCCTTTTTAAAGTGCTCTAATGTTCATCAGTAGTAAAGTTTTATGTAGCAACTTGCTTGAGGTAAAATTTTATTATTTAAGTAGTTGTGTGTTTGAATTTGTCTTATTAAATTTATTTTTCAAAAAAATTTTTTTTAAGACTTTTATTTATTTATTTGACAGAGAGAGAGACAGACAGAAAGAGACGGAATACAGGCAAGGGGACTGGTAGAGGGAGAAGCCGGCTTCCTGCTGAGTAGGGACCCTGATGTGGGACTCCATCCCAGAACCCTGGGATCTTGACCTCAGCCGAAGGCAGACACTTAACTGAGCCATCCAGGCACCCTTGTCTTACTAGATTTATTTATTTATTTATTTTTGGTCTTACTAGATTTAGAAGGAAAATCCAGTATTTGTTTTTTGTTTGTTTTTAAAGATTCTGTTTATTTCAAGAGAGAGAGCATGAGCAGGGGAAGGAGCAGAGGGAGAAGGGTTGAGAATCTCAAGCAGTCTCCCTGCTGAGCGTGGAGCACAGCACAGGACTGGATCTCAAGACCCTGAGATCATGACCTGAGCTGAAATCAAGTGAGATGCTTAACCAACTGAGCCACCCAGGCGCCCCAGAGAATCCAGTTTTTTATACTTAATTAAAAAATATGCCCCATGGTAGTTTCATTTACCTCTGGGAGTAGGACTGTCAAAATAAATAAATAAATAATAAAATCTTTAAAAAAAAAGAAAACACACAGTCCTACCCTAGATGACCTCATTTATTTCTGTTTTGAGAAAGTTGTCATTATCTGGATCAAATTCTTTTAATTTCTCAAGTTTCTCTATTCCTCTCACATAGTCTATTCACTAACTTTCTTTATGTCTTCACACTTGGTCCCATTCTTTTCATTTCTTTCTTTCTAAAACTCTACCTAGGCTCTTGGTCCCGAGCTACTTCTTCCAGGAATTGGCTTCCTCATTTGTCTCCTCTGCTATTTCCCACTCTTTCACTCATATGCCTATACACACACAGGACTCCTCTTTCCTTAAAATCAACAAGAATAAAAACCCATTAGTTGTCTCTGCTACCTCTGTGAACTATGAGTTCTGTTTTTTCCTCCTTTCTTCTGCTTCACCATGAGCAGTTGATCACAGGTTCAGAGTAGCAGTCATACAGACATGACAGGATTTAATCTAACACTGTAGCTTTGTAGAACAATGAGGGCAGGAAATACTGTCTAGCAGCAACTCATCTCACATATTTTTTGGCAACCCTCACCTTATGGAAGGCATGCATAATTATTTAAGATGAGGTCAAAGTATGCATTGCTCATCTTGACATTTACCAAACTTTCTGAAGTCATCTACATTTGCTCTTGTCACTCTAGCTTCTGAAACTTCTTTAGGGTCTGCTTTCTGTCCTTACCAATTGATTGGAACTGCTTCTTGAAAAAAATTTCAAAGGATCTATATAGTAACCAAATTCAGAGTCTTTTCTAAGTTCCCATCTTCCTTCAAATGTGTATGTCATTGTATTCTGTCGAGTACCTTAATATTTTCTTTTTTAAGATTTTATTTATTAATTTGAGAGAGAGAGCACAAGTGGGGATCGGGGCACAGGCATAGGGAGAAGCAGACTCCCCACTGAGCAGGGAGCCCAACACGGGGCTTGATCCTAGGACCCTGAGCTGAGGGCAGATGCTTAACCGACTGAGCCACCCAGGCGCCCCTGCTGAGTACCTTAACCTTTTTGAAACTTTCCTTCCCCCTGATTTTTACAAACTACTTATTCTCATACTTCTGTTACTGATTAAAGATTTCAGTGATTCCTTCTTTTCCCCCCTAATTCCTTCTGCCTGCTAAATGAGACATTCCTAATATTCTCTTCTTACAGGTTTTTCATTCCTAAGACGAGTTAAAACTGCAGAGATGACTCTTCTAAGCTATAATATCATTTCTATTTATGTGCTAGACATTCTTGCTTAGATCTTATATTTCAAATTCAGATTATATTAAATTGGTTTGTCATCATTTCTTTCTAATTCCATCTTGCACTTTCCCTTCTCAACTTCCCTTGTTCACTGTGATTCATACATTCATCCACACAGAAAAATCTCAGAGCCACTGCATTCTGTGTGTTACATGTTAACAGATTCTTCAGGGAAAAAGTTCTGTGTTCACGTAAGATTGAGAAATGCTAGGTTGAACATGATCAGATAGGATTTTTTTAAATGCCACTGAACTTTTCAAACCATTTAATTAATCAGTGTGCTAATTTCTAAGTGGAATACTCCCAAAATTTGTTTAAGCATAGAATTCCTTTTTTGGTAAAAAATTAGTGTGAGAAACGCTGTGTTGAAAAGTCAGTATGACTCTTCTCTCCCTGGCATACTACCCCGATTTGAGTTTTCCTTATCCTAAGTTTATTTTATAATCCTAACTTATTCCTGTGAATTCTTTCTCTTTTGCCTTGACTGCCCCTACCCTAATTAAGACCCTGTCCCCTTATACTTAGACTTCTTGGTAATCTTTCTCTTGGTTCCCTTGTCTCCTAACATTACCCTCTCCAATCTGTCATCTTCAGTAACACCCATTAATTCTTTCTGAAGCAGTGTATTGACATTGTTAACTGCAGACACAATCAGTGTTTTCACGTACTGATGCCAAGGCACATTTCCAGCTTAACTACTCATTAATTTCATCCATAAATCCTTTGATTTATCTAGTTTTTATTCTTCCACGATGACTGAACAGGAGTTAGACTTCCCCTATTTCTGTTTATCCTCTTATAAATAGAAGATATATGTTTGCTTATAATGCCACTGTCACCTCAGTCAGTAGAGCATGCAACATTTTTTCTTAAGATTTTATTTTAGAGAGAGAGTAGTCAGGAGAGTACGTGACTTTCTCTCTCTCTCTCTTTTTTAAAGATTTTATTTATTTTAGAGGGCAAGAGCATGCAAGAGCATGATCTCAGGATCATGGGATCAAGCGGGGCTCCAGGCTCAGTGGGGAGTCTGCTTGAGATTCTCTGCCCCTCTCTCCCTCCCCCTCTGCCTCTCCTGCCACCAATTGTCATCTTTTCCCCATACTTAAATTCTGCATATTCTTTTAGACCCCTCTCAAAAATGCTTTCATAAATATGTCTTCCCAGTTATTTGTAATTCTTTTTCCTCCCTCTTAGAGTAATTTGTTTGTACCATTTACATGGTACTTAAAATGTTTTACTTTAATGGTGCATGTGTGTGTCTGTGTCTGTCTGTCTTATATTTCCACCTAATTTGCAGATCCTCTACAGGTATCCCTTTTATACATAAAATAATTTTGTGCTTTTATTAATTGACTATTTATTGAATGGTGTGGAAAAGCAGAAAACTTGTTAATCTATTTGTATTTTTACTTTTCTTTTAGGAAGAGCTCTTACTTGTGGCTTATAAAGAATGTCACAAAGCTGTGATGAGGTGCAGTACAAGTTTTATATCTAGTAGCAAGACAATAGTACAATTGTGTGGTCATACTCTGGAAACTAAGTCCTACAGAGTATCTGAAGATCTTGTGAGCATACATCTGCCACTCTCTAGAACTCTTGCTGGTGAGTGTTTGTTTTTTCTGTGTTTCTGTTAGCTTTGTTTTTTAGATATTCAGGGTAGTGGAATTATTTCTATTTTTGTTCTGTGCTCAGTATGTACAGACATACTCAGATTAGATACTACAGTTAAGAGCTATCATTG
>CM053609.1:48156873-48233894 GCA_028646535.1 Procyon lotor
GCCTGGATGGCTCAGTCGTTAAGCGTCTGCCTTCAGTCCAGGTCAGATCCCAGGGGCCTGGGATCGAGCCCCGCATCGGGCTCTCTGCTCTGCGGGAAGCCTGCTTCTCCCGCTACCATTCCCTCTGCTTGTGTTCCCTCTCTCACTGTGTTTCTCTCTGTCAAATAAATAAAATCTTTAAAAAAAAAAAAAAAAAAAAGAGCTATCATTGTCCTTCAAAGAACATCTATCTAAGGATGCTTATTTACCTAGGCCTTTTTTTAATCTGGATCAACTAATGGATCCTTATAATACAAACTTAAGTATTAACTTGGTAACTCATCTTCCACTCAGATTTAAATATAGCAATCTTGTTGCTGATTTTGTTTTGTTTTTTTGTTTTTGTTTTGTTTTGGTTTTTGTTTCAAATTTTTAAATTTTCATTTTTTTTTTAATTGAAGTTAAAGTTGAAATTGAAGTTAACACACATTGTTACTGGTTTTTAACACTCCTCTCTGCCTAATTACAACAGTGTGTTGTCTGTGTCATTGTTCTTTCAACACTAAAAGAAAGAAATGATAAATTTTCTTTAATCATTCTTTGATTTGCATTTACATGTAAATTGGCCCTGTCAGGTTTTTTTAAACAACTTTATGTAATTGCATTTATTTATTTTTAAACAATATTGATAGCAACATTCTAATTTAGTTAGTTAGTTTGGAAGTCAGGAAGCTCTACTCCCAATGTGGGGCTTGAGCTCACGATCCTGAGATCATGAGTCACATACTCAGAGAGCCTGTGCGGTTCAGTCACTTAAGTGTCTGACTCTTGATTTCAGCTCATGTCATGATCTCAGGATCATGGGATTGAGCTCGGCTGCAGGCTCAGTGGGCTCAGCGGGCTCAGCAGGCTCAGCAGGGAGTCTGCTTGAGATTCTCTGCCCATCTCTCTCACTCCCCCTTTACCTTTCCCTCCCCCAGCCCCTGCTCTCTTATGCTTACCTCTCTCTCTTTAAAACAAATAAAATCTTTTTTTTAAAGATTTTATTCAGTTATTTGACAGAGAGAAAGAGATCACAAGCAGGCAGAGAGGTAGGCAGAAGCAGGGGGGAAGCAGGCTCCCTACTGAGCAGAGAGCCCAATGCGGGGCTCGATCCCAGGACCTTAAGATCATGACCTGAGCTGAAGGCAGAGGCTTAAACCACTGAGCCACCCAGGCGCCCCTAAAATAAATAAAATCTTAAAAAAAAAGTCACCAAAAAAAAAAAAAAAAGTCACATGCTCTACTGACTGAGCCAGCTAGATGCTCCTACATTTATCTTTTTAATTGTGGCAAAATATACATATAACACCAAATTTATCATTTTAACCATTTTTAAATGTGTAGTTTAGTGGCAATAAGTATGGCACATTGTTGTGCAGTCATCACCACCATCCGTCTTCAGAATTTTTTTCATCTTCCCCCACTGAAATTTGGTACTTATTCAGCATAACGCCTCAATCCCCACTCCCTGCAGTACCTGGCAGTCACTTTTCTACTTTCTATTTCTATGACTTGACTACTCTAGGTACCTCACATAATTAAAATCATACAATATCCTTTATAACTGGCTTGTTTCACTTACTACATATCCTTAGTTTATCCATGTTATAGCATCTATCAGATTTTCCTTCCTTTTTGAGGCTGAATAATATTCCATAGTATATATATACTATGATTTGCTTATGCATTCATCCACAAATGGATGCTTGGGTTATGCCCACCTTTTGACTGTTGTAAATAATGTTGCTGTGAATATGAGTGTACAAGTATCTGTTTGAGCCCTTGTTTTCAATTCTTTGTGGTATGTATCATAAGTGGAATTGCTGACTCATAAGGTAATTTTACTTTTTAATTTTTTGAGGAACCACAGTACTCTTTTTCATAGCAACTGCACCATTTTACATTCCCACTGGCAGTGCCCAAGGATTCCATTTTCTCCACATCCTCACCAACATTTCTTATTTTCTATTTTTTTTAAATAGCCATCCTAATGAATGAAGTGGTAGTCCATTGTGGTTTTGATGTGCATTTCCCCAATGATTAGTGACTATTGAGCATCTTTTCCTTTGGCCATGTTTGTATCTTCTTTGGAGAAATGTTTAACAAAGTCCTTTGTATGGTTTTTTAATTATATTTATTTGTTCTTGGAGTTTTCTATATATTCTTGGTATTGACTAGGTATCAGATATATGATGTGCAAATATTTTCTCTCATTCTGCGCATTGCCTTTCTACTCTTTTGATAGTGTCCTTTGAAATTATTGCTAAATCTAATGTCTTGAAGCCTTTTCCCTATGTTTTCTTCAAAGAGTTGTATAGTTTTAGCTCCTATGTTTAGCTTTTTGATTAATTTAAATTTTGTACATGGTATAATTGACATGATTTTTATGTAACTTCTATTTTTATAAAAAGAAATACTTAAATTAGTTTTCATTTATTTTGATGCTTATTTAAGAGCAGAATAAGAGGGGCGCCTGGGTGGCTCAGTCGTTAAGCGTCTGCCTTCGGCCCAGGTCATGATCTCAGAATCCTGGGATCTAGCCCCGCATCGGGCTCCTTGCTCCGCAGGAAGCCTGCTTCTCCCGCTACCATTCCTTCTGCTTGTGTTCCCTCTCTCGCTGTGTTTCTCTCTGCCAAATAAATAAAAAAATCTTTAAAAAAAAAAAGAGCAGAATAAGAGTATCTGGAGAGGCAGCATATTATTTTTACATAATGTATAAACACACCTTGCACAATGTAGGATGTTATATAGTAGTAAAATATTACTACTATAATATTTTACTATGTAGTAAAATATACTATATATTTCATGTAAATTTCATATATAGTATATTTTATATATTTTTTAGATTTTTATTATATATATTTTATATAATTTTTATATTAGATTTTTATTATATATATTATATATAAAATACTATTTAGTATTTAGTATTATAGTAGTAAAATATTACTACTACATAACTATATACTACTACTATAGTAGTAAAATATTACTACTATATAACATTATTATATAACTATATACTATGTATATACCATATACTATATAACATATTACTGTGTTTCAAAATTAGAAATCAAAAGTTTGCATTGCTAAACTCAATAAATGTATATTCCCATCTCACAAGATTCTAAACTTGAGTTAATGAGACAAATTAACTGGTTTTATTCTTTTTTCATTTTTCTCTCTCTTTTTTTATAACTGTTAGGTCTTCATGTGCGTTTAAGCAGGTTGGGAGCTGTTTCAAGACTGCATGAATTTGTGCCTTTTGTAAGTGATTCTATTAAGTTTTCTATTCTATTCTATTTCTATTTCTATTTCTATTCTATTATAAATTTACTTATATCCTATTTCTAAACACATCTTGGTTGATGAGAGGGAAGAAAAATTTTGAAACCTATCTGAATAATTCCCAATTAGTCCTTTTATGTCTCTCTATAAGTACATTGAAATCTGAATCACAAGAACTTGGAATTATCTCATTCAGGTCCATCCATTTTACAGATGAGAAAACCGAGGACTGTTTAGTGCCATAACTTTGAGACACATCCAAGCCCTCTGAAAAATAACAAAATTGCTCATCTGTTTCAGGAGGACTTTCAAGTAGAGGTACTAGTGGAATATCCTTTGCGTTGTCTGGTATTGGTTGCCCAGGTTGTTGCTGAGATGTGGCGAAGAAATGGGCTCTCTCTCATTAGCCAGGTATGGCAAGGCCTGTTTACATTTATGAGTGTGTTCATTCTCAGATCATTTTTTCTTTTATATAATTTTACCTGTGTCTCTGGATTTTGCTGACTATTTACTTTCTGTTATATAAACTCAGAAATGAAAGTTTGTTGTTTTATCCTATTGAGTGGATAGGTTATGTGAAAGCCAGTAGAAACCTCTCCATTAATATAGGTCTTTTCTGAAGATTTCCTTACTTGGGGACCTGTAGTCTTCCCACCACCTTTCTTTCTTTCTTTTTTTTTTTTTTTTTTAACATTTTGGTTATTTAACTGACATGAAGAGAGCATGAGCTAGGAGGAAGAGCAAGGGGAGAGGGAGAGGCAGGCTCCCCTCTGAGCAGGGAGCCCAATACAGGATTCAGTTCCAGGACTCTGGGTTCATGACCTGAGGTGAAGGCAGATTCTTAACCGACTGTGCCACCCAGGTGCCCCAATTTAGAGCATTTTAAACTCTGAAGTATTTTCATGCCATATTTCTGTAAAAATCTCACAAATCCCTTAAAATAATTCAGAGATTTACAATTTTTTCCCCACTAAAGAGTTCTTGGAATTTTTAGTTTTGAGAAAATTTTCAAAATAGTTTTTGTTGAGAAATCTGTTTAAAATAATTCTTGTAGCTTCTATTCTATCTTTTATTTTATAGGTATTTTATTACCAGGATGTTAAATGCAGAGAAGAAATGTATGATAAAGATATCATTATGCTTCAGGTACCTATTGAAACTACTTTTGATATTTATGTCTTAACTTTCCTTCTTAGTTCCTTTGTAATGAGAAAAGATACTATTAACTTTATTTAATTATTTTTTATTTTTAACTTTATTTAAAATTTTAATTATTTTTAACTTTATTTTAAAAATTATTTAAATTATTTTTACGTATTTTTAACTTTAAAATTTAAAGTTTTAAACTTTAAACTTTTTTTTTTAAAAGCTTAAAGTTTTAAACTTTAAACTTTTTTAAACTTTAAACTAAAATTTAAACTTTAAAGTTTTCTCACTGTTAAAACTAAAAATGGAAGGAGCTACTACATTATCTTCTGCAGTCTTTATACTATTTCTGAAGTCCTACTAGAGACAAATGTTTCTTCATTTAATACATGTAGAACTGTGATGCTGCATTTCTTTCACAGATTGGTGCGTCTTTAATGGATCCCAACAAGTTCTTGTTATTGGTACTTCAGAGGTATGAACTTGCT
Organism: Procyon lotor; assembly: GCA_028646535.1. Lineage (NCBI taxonomy): Eukaryota > Metazoa > Chordata > Mammalia > Carnivora > Procyonidae > Procyon > Procyon lotor. The sequence goes on from CM053609.1 coordinate 48,161,823, forward strand.
GATGCTTTTAATAAGACTATATCCACAAAAGACCAGGTAAGCAACAGAAGTGGACACGTGAATTAATTCCAAAGGAAATATTTTTGTTAACAATTTTAAGCATATTTAGGATTTTTTTCTTTAGGTATATTTGTAAAAATCACACATATACGTACAACATGCATATATATGTACATATGCACACATATACTCTTCAAAAAATTTAGAATATATAGATTAATAATAAGAAAAATTACATGAAACAGCCTGCCTCCTAGAAATGATTGCTTTTTTTTTTTTAATGTTGTTAGTTAACATATAGTCCAATATTGGTTTTAGGAGTAGAATTCACTGATTCATCACTTATATACAATACCCAGTGGTCATTACAAGTGCCCTCTTTAAGACCCATCACCCATCTAGCCCATCCCCTCCATCCATCTCCCTCTGTCAACCCTTTGTTCTCTGGCATTAAAGATCACTTATGGGGGCACCTGGGTGGCTCAGATGTTGAGCATCTGTCTTGAGCTCAGGTTGTGGTTCCAGGGTCCTGGGATTGAGCCCCACATTGGGCTTTCCGCTCTGTCAGGAGCCTGTTTCTCCCTCTCCCACTCCCCCTGCTTATGTTCCCTCTCTTGCTGTATCTCTCTCTGTCAAATAAATAAATAAAATCTTTTTTTATAAAAAGAATCACTTATGGCAGGGCCTCTGGTGGCTCAGTCAGTTAAGCATCTGCCTTTGGCTCAGGGTCCTGGGATCAAGCCCCATATTGGACTCCCTGCTTAGCGAGGAAGCCTGCTTTTCCCTCTTTCTCTGCCTACTGCTCCCTCTGCTTGTGCTCTCTCCCTCTCTGTCTCTCTGTCAAATAAATAAAATCTTAAAAAAAAGAGTCACTTATGGCTTGTTTCCCTCTCTCCTTTTCTTTTCCACCTTCCCATATGCTCATCTATTTTCTTAAATTCCACAAATGAGTGAGATCATATGGTATTTGTCTTTCTCTTACTGACTTCATTTAGCATGATACACTTTAGCTCCATTGACATTGTTCAAATGGCAAGATTTCATTCTTTTTGATGGCTGAATAATATTCCATTGTGCATCTTTTTTTATCCATTCATCAGTTGATGGACATTTGGGCTCTCCACAGGTTTGGCTGTTGTTGATAAGGCTGCTATAAACATCAGTGGCTCAGTTGGTTGGGCGACTGCCTTTGGCTCAGGTCATGATCCCAGATTCCTGGGATCGAGTCCTGCATCGGGCTCCCAGCTCCTCGGGGACTCTGCTTCTCCCTCTGACCTTCTCCCTTCTCATCCTCTCTCCTACTCTCTCTCGCTGTCTCAAATAAATAAATAAAATCTTTAAAAAATAATGTTTTAAAAAGTCAAGGTGCATATACCCCTTGAAATCTGTATTTTTTATCCTTGGGGTAAATACCTAGTAGTGAAATTGTGGGATCATTTGGTAGTTCTATTTTTAACTTTTTGAGGAACCTCCAAACTGTGCTCCGGAGTGGCTGTACCCATTTGCATTCCCACCAACAGTGCAAGAGGGTTCCCCTTTCTCCATATCCTTGCCAACACCCATTGTTTCTTGTGTTATTAATTTTAACCATTCTGACAGGTGTGAGGTGGTATCTCATCATGGTTTTGATTTGTATTCCCCTGATGATGAGTGATGTTGAGCATCTTTTCATGTGTCTGTTAGCCATCTCGCTATCTTCTTTGGAAAAATGTCTCTTCATGTCTTCTGCTCATTTCTTAACTGGATTATTTGTTTTTGGGGGGTTGAGTTTGTTAAGTTCTTTGTAGATTTTGGATACTAACCCTTTATCAGATATGTCGTTTGCAAATATCCTGTTCTGAAAGCTGCCTTTTAGTTTTATTAAATGTTTCTTTCGCTGTGCAGAAGCTTTTTATCTTGATGAAGTCCCAGTAGTTCATTTTTGTTTTTGTTTCCCTTGCCTTTGGCCACATGTCTAATAAGTTGCTATGGCTGAGGTCAGAGAGATTTCTGCCTGTGTTCCCCTCTAGGATTTTGATCATTTCCTGTCTCACATTAAGGTCTTTGATCCATTTTGAATTTATTTTTGTGTATGGTGTACAAAAGTGGTCTCGTTTCATTCTTCTGGATGACGCTGTCCAGTTTTCCCAACACCATTTAAGAGACTGTCTTTTTGCTATTGGATATTCTTTCCTGCTCTGTTGAAGATTAGTTGACCATAGAGTTGAGGATCCATTACTGGGTTCTCTCTTAATCTATCTGTTAATCTATCTGTCTTTTTGTGCCAATACCATACTGTCTTGATGACAACAGGTTTGTAATATAGCTTGAAATCTGGAATCATGATACCTCCAGTTTTGTTTTTCCTTTTCAGAATTGCTTTGGCTCTTTGGAGTCTTTTGTGGATCCATACAAATTTTAGGATTGTTTGTTCTAACTCTGAAAAATGCTCGTGGTATTTTGTTAGGGGTTGCATTAAATGTGTAGATTGCTTTGGGTAGTACAGACATTTTAATTATGTTTGTTTTTCTAATCCATGAGCATAGAATGCTTTTCCATTTCTTTGTGTCCTCTTCGATTTCTTTCATAAATGTTCTATAGTTTTCAGAGTACAGATCTTTTACTTCTATAGTTAGATTTATTTCTAGATATCTTCTTGTTTGTGGTGCCGTTGCAGATGGGATTGATTCCTTGATTTCTTCTTCTGCTGTTTCATTATTAATGTATGAAAATGCAACAGATATCTGCACATTGATTTTATATCCTGTGACTTTGCTGAATTTAGAAATGATCACTTTTTAAGTTTTGATGTCTTGTTTGTTTTTAAGCCAAAAATTAGATCATTTTGTATGTGCTATTTTGTAATTTACTTTCTCTGCTTAATGAGATATTATGCTATATTTTTCTTGTCATTAAATAAATATATAAGCACATCATTTTTTAATCATAATTTTAATGGTTGTATATTATTATACTGTATAATTACATTATACCTTAGTCCCCTATTGCTGAAGAGGTTTTCTAGTTTTTTGGTCTCAGAAACATCTCTGAACCTCGTGGTTTAAACACTCGCCTGATTATTTTAAGATAACTTTTTAGAAGTAGATTTGCCAAAGAAAACAGTGTGTGTGCTCTTTCTTGAGAGTCTTTTTTTATTATTATTATTTTTATTTATTATTATTATTTTTATTATTTTTATTTAATTTTTATTATTATTATTTAAAGATTTTATTTATTTATTTGACAGAGAGAGAAAGAGATCACAAGTAGGCAGAGCGGGGGGGGGGGGTGGTTGGGGGGCGCGCGGGAAGCAGGCTCCCTGCTGAGCAGAGAGCCTGATGTGGGGCTCAATCCCAGGACTCCTAGATCACGACCTGAGCCGAAGGCAGAGGCTTTAACCCACTGAGCCACCTAGGCGCCCCTCTTAAGACTCTTAATACAGATTTTTCAAACTGCTCTTGGAAGTCACTCAGATTTACACTGTCTAGCACTGTGTACATCTGTAATGGCACTGAATTTTTAATTTTCACTGAAGCAGTAGGTGAAAGCTGGTCTTTAATTTGTAGGTGTAGTTCTTTAATTAGCAGTGAGCCTGATCATGTTTTCTTGATTACTGGCCTTTTTCTCCCCCTTTCTGAGATAGTAAATTATCTTTCTAGTCCTTCAGCCTTTTTCTGTTTTTGTCAAAGTTCTTGTTTAGTAAGGATATTCGTCATTTGTTATATTGTTACATTTTTCACAATTTATTATTTGTTGTCCTGTAGAGTTTCATTACACCTTCATAGCTTTGAAATGTGATATGAACTTATAAAGGAGTCCTTACCTACTTTGAATTCATAAATCATGTTATTTTATGCTTTCACCTTAGAAGTTAGTTGGAAAGGGCCAAAGAATAGAATATAAAATATAAAGCTAATTTTTAGTCATGTTTTATACTCACTGAAAAATGAATATCTAATTTGCTACATTGCTTAAATAGGAGGTATGTTAAGGAAAGCTACTGTCACTATAACTGGGATCTGTTATTTGAAGCCACTGTCCCACCCACTCAGATGAGAAGGAAGTCATTAGAATTAGCTTGTTGACTTAAGGCTATATGGTAATGATAATGAAAACAATAATATTTTTATTGAGTTATTTCTTGCCAAGTATTGTGAACCTTGTGGAATTTGATGTCAAAAAAGGGAATTATTGGGGCACCTGGGTGGCTCAGTCGTTGAGCGTCTGCCTTCGGCTCAGGTCATGATCCCAGGGTCCTGGGATTGAGCCCCAAATCGGCCTCCCTGCTCAGCGGGAAGCCTGCTTCTCCCAATACCATTCCCTCTGCCTGTGTTCCCTCTCTCGCTGTGTTTCTCTCTGTCAAATAAATAAAATCTTTAAAAAAAAAAAGGGAATTATTCACCTAATAATCTGTTGTAGTTTGGAAGAAAATACTGGACTGCATAGGCCGTGAGCCTGATCCAGAAATGTATGTTTTATGAAAGCTTTTGGTTCATATGTAACTAATTTATTCTTTTTTGATTCAATAGGATTTGATTAAACAATATAATACATTAATAGAAGAAATGCTTCAAGTACTCATCTATATTGTAGGTAAGATTAAAACATGTTTGAAATAGGATATGAGTTCTTTTTAGAGAGAACATTAATAAAAAGTGTAATTTGTCATTTTACTCTTCTCCCAAACATAGCATAGAATATTGGAGATTAATGTGGCTAATGTGATTGATATATTTAGAGACCCAGCTTTTGAAAAAGCGTAGCTCTGTTATATCTTTATTTTTTAATACCTGACTTATAATTGTTTGGTCTTGTTTGTAGAGGTCTGGAATACAATTATCCTACTTAGAAATGTAGATGAAAAATATCTGTATATTGAGTGGTTCATATGAGATTTCAATGTAAAATAGGTCTAAGTAAAATATATTTTCATCATGTCATTCTATTAAATTACTTTGGGCAAATATTAGCCATACTTTTATTTTTTTTTATGTTCTATTTTATAGTCTTTGTTGATTTTATTAGCTAAGTGAAAGTTCTTAACTTCTCATTCTGGCTGTTACTTCTTACTTTACTGCAGTAGACACAGCTTTTTGTTAGTAGTACCTAGTGAGGATTCTAGCCATTAGCTAAATCTGAAAACATGGGTTCATTTTACTTGTTGTGAAAGAATTGTTTGCTGGCTGCTTGTCTCAGCAGTAAGTATGATAAACCTTCATTGCTAAATGAGATGGAAATGTGTAAAAGATTTTTAAATTAATGCTATACTTTATTAAATTATAAAAACTTTAGGGAAATTTTGATGTTTGTTCGTGGAATACTATATGAAGAATTTCTAGTACTGTATTATATTTTTGCTATTTTATATTTTTACTGTTTTATTATTGCTACTATAATTTTTGTTACTGTGTTTATCCAAATTTATTGGGTTTTTCCTCCTATGTGATTTGATTTTTGGTTAATATTTGCTATATTCTTGAGTATAGTAAGTTAAAGGAGTCAACATTTAATATTATCATTTATATATGTGTGAGTAATATATATATGATTATATATAATATTCTATAGTAATTACATATTGTATTATTATACATTGTATTATTAGTTACTTATAATATGTTATAGTATTATTATATGTATTACATATTATTATTATTATTTATAATATGTTAACTATCAAGAGCATGCCATCTATATTCTTTGGGTCTCAGATTCCTGATTTGTAGAATTTGAGGCTAATCTGTATGATCTCTAAAGTTCCCTCTAACACTGAACTTCTGGGGGATTGTTTTAAGTGAAAGAAAATTGAAAGTTACGAAGTGCTTTACATTTGTTAAGAGGAGTGATATGTTTGAAATGAATTCATTTCATAAAAAGTCATTCTTTGGCTAATGTGTAGAATTTGTCAAATCTCTTAGGCAAAAGTTTCCTGTCTTTAAAATAACCTTGTTATAAATATCATAGGACTTTGTATACATGTTGTTGTATTGAAAATCAGTGGTGACATAAGGCCAGTTACTGTAGGCCTTCTTAAGGCAATTAGAATTAGATGATATGACACCAGTGAAGTTCCCATAGTTAACTTAGCTATTTTCTCTCTCCATTTGGCAGTTTATTGAGATGAAAAATAGAAGTGTCATCATTTGGGCATTTTAGCAACACCGGTCATTCCTGATACATGTTATTTTAAGTATTTTGTTATTGAGTTTTCACCGTTTTTTCTTAAAATAGTAAGTAGAGACAAAATTGAAGAAGATCTTGAGGAAAAGCTCTTGTTCAGCAATGGCCACTGATCTTTCAATGCCATATGCTTTGTTTTTTGATTTAGAAACACATGCTAGTTTAATTGAGGGGCCTTGTTTATAATGTGTGCGTATGTATATGTGTACTTCTATGTGTTTGTCTTTTTTTAAATTACAAGAAAGCCTGTGTTCTTTAGATCTCTTCATTTCTCTTCCTCTGACTTTTACATAAAGACTTATGTTCAGATTTTAGGAACATGTGCAAATAATTTTTGGTCCCTCTCTCATGGATTTACTGCAGTGTTCTGTGTATAAGTGTTTCTGGTAGAAGATATTTAAATAAAAAATAATCGTTTTACTTTTTCTTTTCATTGTTTGTATTAGGAGAGCGTTATGTACCTGGAGTGGGAAATGTAACCAAAGAAGAGGTCACAATGAGAGAAATTATTCACTTGCTTTGTATTGAACCCATGCCACATAGTGCTATTGCCAAAAATTTACCTGAGAATGTAAGTCCAATACTGTTTTTAAGATGGGATTTTTTTTCCTTTTTAGTTAATTGGAAACTACTTTGAAGTTTGAGGAAAATTTATTTGGCAAATTTTGCAGATCTACAACTATTCATTCTTTAGTGGTATAAACTTTAATTCTGTACTTTTAGGTAGGAAACATTTTAGAAATATTATAGCTATTTGGAAAACATCTTAGAAGAAATTCTTTGACTTTTTGTTTATCTTAAAATAAAATTTCTCCAGAGAAAAAGGGAGCTCCCTGAAATACTATTTGGGTAGTATATTGGTCTGGATCTTCTGAGATGCAAATGTCAAGACAAAACATCTAAGGATTTACTAGGAATGATGCTTATGAGAGAAAATGGTGAGGGAGTTTGGAAAAGTTGGGGGAGCCATCAGACTGTCAGGAAGGGCTGATTCCAGGAGGAGGAAGGAAGGTAGGTTAGATAGGAGCATTCTAGACCACTGGGTAATCTACTCCAGGCTTGATGTCTTTCCCAGAGTGAGCCTGTGTTAGTATCTCTGCTGCCTCTGGGGCCTTCTGGGTGCATTCTCAGGGCCACCACAGGTGATACGTATGTTTTTGTATATACTGATAATCGAAGTAGTAGTCTTAAAGATTATGAGTCTCATATTTTTTTCTCCTGAGATTTAATTATGAATTAGAACAATGATTCTTAAAAGAGAATTAGACTTATCTACTATCAATGTGTTCTGGAGAAGTAGAGAGATAAACTTGGACTATTGGTCATTTTTCCCAAAAAATATTTGTATCTTTTTCCAGTTCCATTGTTAACTGATTCTCAAACTAACAATTTGGTATAGCACCTTGATAATTTCTACATATCCTTCTACCAATTTTATAACTATTAATACATTTTAAGACTAAATTACTTTAAAAAAATTTTTTTTAAGATTTGTTTATTTGAGAGAGAGCCCATGAGCACAAGAGTGGGGAAATGGGTAGATGGATCAAATCTTCAAGCAGACTCCCCACTGAGTGCGAAGTCCAATATGGGGTCCGGTCTCATGACCTAAAAAATCATGACCTGAGCTGAAATCAAGAGGCAGGTGCTCAACTGATTGAGCCACCCAGGCGCCCTTAAATTACATTTTTTCTTAGCACCTTTCTAGGTAATACTATCAGTGAAATAGTAGGTTTAGATTCTGGATTTTTTTTTCCTAATTCATATTAAAATAAGTGAGTAACTATTCAAAAATTTAAGAATATATAACTATGTGCAGCCTAACATAATTTCACGTACCACTAGTGATATACATACCATACTTTGCAAAAAGAAAGCTTTAGGGCATGCACTTTATTGCTTATCTCAATTGTATTATTGGGATAATACAATCCCATTGTATTACATACAATTGTATCCCATTACAATGGGATTGTATTATTTTTAAAGGAGTTTAAATATCATAATTTTTGCACAACTATAGGAATCTGTGAGCTTGCTTTGGTGTCTTGATTATGTTCTTATCTTGATTTTAAATGACTTCATTAAAAAAAAATATTCCTTGGTTAAGGAAAAGTTCCAACCAATCAGAAAATTATTATAATGCAGAAGCCAGAATACATTTGGGCACCTACATGTGTTTGCTCTAGGTCCCATTTATGTTATAACCTTGGTTTTAGGTATTGGTACAGCATGGACATATGCTTAAATGATGTGGATGATGAACATATTACATAAAGGAAAGCTCTTTTTCTTTTGAACTGTTGGGTGGGTGTGTGTGTCTGTATGTATACATATATGAGGGCAAACATATAAAATTTCTTCTGTACGCAGTTTATTTATAGATTTTATTTCTGTTAAGAAATTGGTTCCTTAAAACAAAGCTAATTGATTTCAGACCTAATTTTTTTATATTGGAAGTTGATCTTTTTTTATTGCTTACTACTTCAAGAATGTTGTTGAAATGTATTTCAGTTCACAATAAGAGAAGGAAAAGTCATAACATGAAGGTAAAAATGACAAAAATATTGTTTTAACAGGAAAATAATGAAACTGGCTTAGAGAATGTCATTAACAAAGTGGCCACATTTAAGTAAGTAATTAATATTTATGCTTACTCTGAGAGGTAGACCAATCTTTATTCTTCTACTTTGGATACTTTGTCAAAGCTCTGAATTCCTTGCCTGAACTTCCAAGAACAAGAATGGAGTACAGATTAGAAAGGGTGAAAATGAGAGGCACACAATAAGCACTTGGTATGTGTTTGCTGACGAAATGAATATCTTTGACAGGTGTATGAGAAAGACTCATTTATGATATTAAATGACTTAGATGATAAGATAGTTGACCCTTCAACATGAGTTTGAATAGCATGGGTCCACTTATACGTGGAGTTTTTATAGTACAATGCTATAAGTGTATTTTCTCTTCATTATGATTTTCTTAAAAACATTTTCTTTCTTCCAGCTTACTTTATTATAGAACATAGTGTATAATATACCTAACATACAAAATTTATTTATTAATCAAATGTTTATGTTATTAGTAACGTTCCTGGTCAGTAGTAGGCCATTAATAGTTAAGTTTTTGATTGATAAAAGAAATAGAAGATGAACTAACAGAAAGGTATTCCATGCTTATGGATTGGAAGAATTAAATTTTTAAATGTCCAAATAATTCAAAGCAATCTGTAGATTTGATGCAATCCCTGTCAAAATACCAACAGCATTTTTCACAAAACTGGAACAAATAATAGTAAAAGTTGTATGAAATCACAAAAGACCCCAAATAGCCAAAGAAATCTTAAGAACAAAGCTAGAGGTGTCACAATTCCCAGATTTCAAGATATGCTACAGAGATAGTAATCAAAACTGTATGGTTAGATTGGCTAAAATCAAAAACACAAGAAACAGCAAGTGTTGGTGAGGATGTGGACAAAAAGGAACCTTCTTATGCTGTTGGTGGGAATGCAAACTGGTGCAGCCACTCTGGAGAACAGTTAGGAGGTTCCTCAAAAAGTTAAAAGTAGAACTACCCTATGATCCAGTAATCGTAGTACTGGATATTTACCCAAAAAGTACAGAAACACTAATTCAAAGGAATACGTGCACCCTGTGTTTATTGCAGCATTACTTACAATAGCCAAGTTATGGAAGCAGCCCAAGTGTCTATCGATAGATGAATGGATAAAGAAGAGGTGGTATTACTCAGCCATAAAGAAGAATGAAATTGGGTGCCTGGGTGACTCAGTCATTAAGCATCTGCCTTCGGCTCGGGTCATGATCCCAGGTCCTGGGATCAAGGCCCACATTGGGCTCCCTTCTCCGTGGGAAGCCTGCTTCTCCCTCTCCCACTGCCCCTGCTTGTGTTCCCTCTCTCTCTGTGTCTCTCTCTGTCAAATAAATAATAAATAAAATCTTAAAAAAAAAGAATGAAATCTTGCCATTTGCCACAACATGGCTGGAGCTAATGAGTATAATGCTAAGCAAAATTAAGTCAGTCAGAGAAAGACCGATACCATATGATCTCACTCATATGCTAAATTTAAGAAGCAAAACAAATGAACGAAAGGGTAAAAAGAGAGAAACCAAGAAACAGACTTGAAAATAGAGAACAAACTGGTAGTTGCCACAGGAGAGATTTGTGGGGGATGGGCAAAATAGATGATGAGGAGATTAAGGAGTGCACTTGTGATGAACACTAGGTGTTTTATGGAATTGTTGAATCACTGTATTTTACACCTGAAACCAATATAACATTATTAACTATACTGGAATAAACTAATTTTAAAAAATTGTATGCTACTGGCACATAGAAAGATGGAATAGAAAAGGGAGCCCAGAAGTAAACCCATGATTATATGGTCAGTTAAGTTGTGGCAAAGGAAGCAAGAATATACAATGAGGAAAACACAGTCTCCTCAGTAAATAATACTGAGGAAGAATTGGACAACTCAATGTAAAAGAATGAAACCGGACTATTAGCACCATACACAAAAATAAACCTAGCATGATTAAAGACTCTGCTGTGAGACCTAAAGCCATAAAAATCCTAGAAGGAACACAGGCAGTAATTTCTCTGACATAGGCCGTGGCAGCATTTTTATAAATGTCTCCTGACATGTGAAACAAAAGCAACAATAAACTATTAGGGGACGACATTAAAATAAAAAGCTTTTGCACAGTGAAGGAAATCATCAACACAAAAATGCAGTATACGTTTGAATGAGATTTTATAATTCTTTGATTCTTTGAGATACATGAAATGGAAATAAGCATTTAAGTGGATCGATTCTTGGAATTCAAAAAATTCCTACTGGTAGTGAATTCTTTTTATAGTATTATATTCATAAATAAATTACTAGTTTTAAATAACTTTTAAAATAAGATGTACCTTTATTTATGGTTTAATAATAACATATTTCACTTAAAAATTCAAAAGAAACCAAAAGCTGTTGAATGTGCTGAACAAATATGATGTATTCCTTTTGGCTTTGATGCTTTTCCTTATAATGCTGTATAAAGGATTCAACCCTGTTTTTTCTTTCTTTTTTTTCTTAAGATTTATTAGAGAGAGTGTGTGAGCTCGTTCAAGCATAGGGGAAGGGGCAGAGGGAGACAGAGAATCTCAAGGAAACTTCCACTGAGCACGAGCCCAACATGGAGCTCCATCATGACCCTGACCTCATGATCTGAGCCAAAATCAAGAGTTGGAAGCTTAATTGACTGAGCCACCCAGGTGTCCCAACACTGTATTTTCATCTACAATTTGGAATCTCATTACCATTTTAGAAAGTCTTAGCAAATTAAGTAGGGCATGAAATCCAGACTGTATAATATAAACTTCCTCAGATTTATTTAAATTTTTTAATTATGAAACACAACTTGGCTGTTATCAGGACTTTGAGCTTGCAACGTTAAGTTTTTAGTTTTACTGTTGGAATAAAATTAGTCATTTCAGTTTAACCAAGCTATTTGATAAGTGATTGTATTTCTTCTAGATTTTGACAATTTGATTAATTTTTTAGGTTCTTATTATGTCAATATTTTATACTATAAGAACACCGCAATTCATCTCTATTTTCTGTTTAGGAAACCAGGTGTGTCAGGCCATGGCGTTTATGAACTAAAAGATGAATCATTGAAAGACTTCAACATGTACTTTTATCATTATTCCAAAACGCAGCATAGCAAGGTAGGAAAAGATATCCTCTTCAGTCAATAAGCCTAAAATGCTTTATGGTTTCTAATACCACAGAAAATTTCCTGGTTTTTCTGTAGTCATACTGATTCTCACTAATAGAAGCCATTATCTCACCCAAGAAATTGAAATTAAATCAGTCATGTTGTTTGGTGTACAGGCAATATTTAAATTTTTCTGGTTTACTGGTTTAAAGGATAAAGAAATATCCTTTATCACTGTCTCATGGAGAGGAGGATTCAGTCAAGAATCCTGCACTTCATTTGGTGTCATGTTTCTGTAATCCTCTTTAACTTAGGGTAATCTTTTTGTCTTTCTTGATATTGCCATTTATCTGTAGAGTACAGGCTACTGATGTTTTAAAATATCCTACATTCTGGATGTGCCTAATTGTATTGTCATGAGTAGATTAAAGTTATTTTGGGGGCAAGAATATTATATAGGTAATAAATTATATCACATTAGTAAGCACATTATGTCTATTTGTCCCATTAAGGGTAATGTTAAGTTTGATCATTTAGGGTGATATTTGGACTTGTCCTTATAAATATGAATGAATAATTTCCAGCCCATACTATGGGCTGTGAATAAATAATAGGCACTAAAAGAGTATTGTAGCCCAAAAGAATGGGGAGAAAAGTCTTGAGGAGGGATGTTACTCATCTGGTTTGCAGTGGCTTTTCCTAGGACAGTCATTTTTTTTCTGGCACAAGGTGACATTTTGAATACATACTTAGTATTGTTTTGGTGGGTTCCTGGATCTTTCCTGCTTGCTTCAAAGTATCCCATTTGTTTCATGCTTGCCAAGCAGTATATTTAAAGTTACTTTTTTTTTTTTTTTTAATAGGCAGAACATATGCAGAAAAAAAGGAGAAAACAAGAAAACAAAGATGAAGGTAAAAAGTGAGATTCTGAATTGACTTATTTTCTTAAGATTATTTATTTATTTATTTTTAAAAAGATTTATTTATTTATTTGACAGAGAGAGATCACAAGTAGGCAGAGAGGCAGGCAGAGAGAGGGGGGAAGCAGGCTTCCTGCTGAGCAGAGAGCCCGATGCGGGGTTCGACCCAGGACTCTGGAATCATAACCTAAGCTGAAAGCAGAGGCTTAACCCTCTGAGCCACCCAGGCACCCCTTTATTTTTTTATTTTGAGAAAGAGTGAGCAGGGGGAGGGGGAGGGAGAGAAACAAGCAGAGTCCGCTCTGAGTGCAGAGCCCAATGCACGGCTCATCTCACAAGCCTGACATCATAACCTGAGCCAGAATCAAAGAGTCAGATACTGAACTGACTGAACCCCTCAGGTGCCCCTGAACTGACTCATTTTGACTGTTTTCTGTGGTTTTGTATCAGCAAAGCACATGGTGTTTTTCATGTTTTTGTTGTTTTTTAAGGGTGGGCAACTAATGGAAGTACAAAGAACCCTTTAATTCTTGTCCTCATATTAAGATATGACTTATATCAATGGTGATAGAACTTTTCAATTTATAGTGAATAGAGTTTATTTTGGGTGACTGATATAGTAACTTATATTTCCCTTGACATCGATGTGTTTAGTGCTTTAAAGGTAACAAAAATCATGTGTTGTTTTGCATGTAATATGGGATTTTGACATATGCAATTTAGCATGTAGGATAACCCAAATAAAAATATACTTGCTTGTCTCTTCTGCTTTCCATCTCCCATCACTATAGCATTACCACCTCCACCACCTCCTGAATTCTGCCCTGCTTTCAGCAAAGTGGTTAACCTTCTCAATTGTGATATCATGATGTACATTCTCAGGACCATATTTGAGCGGGCAATTGACACAGATTCTAATTTGTGGACGGAAGGAATGCTTCAGATGGTATGTATACTTGAAATATTTTTTCTGCTTCCAGAATTGTCTCTACATGATAGGATTTGTGAGGAACCAGAGAGGAGATCTTTGGTCTAACTTTGTAACTTCGGTCAGAACCACACTAGAGCACCTGAAAACTAGGGGTCATTAAAAGTAGTTTAGATGTCATGCAGACTTTCTTAGTCATACATTCTCATGTTTTTAGTGTCCTTACTCTTGAAAACCATTTATATTGGGAAAAGTAAGTAAAAAGCCTACCCTGCTAATAATAAGTTGGTATATCCTTATTGCATCATAATTTTCTATATTTCTTATTTCACTTGTATTATGAGCAAATAATGATTAGAAGACAGACTTGAATCTTGGGTTACCCCACTTCCAATTTAGGAGTAAAGAATAATTTCTCCATTGGTAAGTGGGTATAATTATTTCATTAAGTTTTTATAAGAATTAGCTCATTAAGTGGAAGTGGCTATTTTTCTTGGTATTGTTATAGATAAATTACTTAGTAATGTCACCTTTGGTAGCTGTAACTGGGTATTTATTTAACTTAATTTAAAATTTAATTAATTTAATTAGTTTTCTTTCTTCCTTGGCTGTTACTGGTCTGGAGGTTCTAAATGCTAGTCATACCATATATGTACCTCAATTTTTGTTATAACATGATAAATACATGACTAAAAAATTTCAGGCCATGGAGATATATTTGAAATCAAAGGTTAAAATTTCTAGCCCTGCCCCTAGTGTCCTACCTAGGAGCTATCACTGTTAAAGGTTTGTATCTTCTGGAAGTCATTCCACATTAGCACATACAGGCCTGTTTGATTCTTGATAGAAGTATGTTCTGTTGTATGGATATGTATAGTGCATTTAACCAGTCTCCTATTATTAGACTTTTAAGTTGTTTCCAGGTCTCTATATAACAACACTGAAATGAACATCCTTGTACAAATATCTTTGCATACTTGAGTGTATCTGTAATACTGATTTCTAATACTAGGTCTGTACATTTACATTTTGGATAAATATCATCAAATTGGCCTTCAAAATGTTATACCAATTTACTTTGCCATCACCAGTGTGGTGAAAAGTGCCTGTTTCCCAGCACCTCAGCCAGCTCTGTATTTTACTAAACTCTAAAAATTTTGCCACTCTAATAGGTGAAAAGCAGGATGGTCTTGTTTGAGTTCACATTTCTTTAAGTGAGGTTGGACATTTTTCATATGTGTATTTATCAGTTCTCTTTCTGTGAACCACTTGTTCATAACCTTTGCTCCTTTTTAATCTATCAGATTGCTTACTTTTTACCTTCATTTAAAATATATTTACCTGAGAAAGCGCAGTTTTATAGATCTTTTCATATTCCTCTTTCAGGCATTTCATATTCTGGCATTGGGTTTACTAGAAGAAAAGCAACAGCTTCAAAAAGCTCCTGAAGAAGAAGTGACATTTGACTTTTACCATAAGGCTTCAAGTATGTTTTAATATTAATTTTCAGCATAGCTTCAGCTAATTACCAATTTGCAAGTGAAAGTTTACTCTTACGGAGTGTTAATCTCCCACTGCTTAAAGCATGGACGATTCTGAAATTAAGACTTTTCCAAGCATCTTTAGTTCTTAACTGTTTTCAGCAGTAAAAATATATTTTTAATCCCCTACCACAATCTTTTTTACTGCTTAACCTCTTCCTTTTTTTGAGTGGGGGATGCATACATTGATGGTTTCTTATTTTCGTTCTTTGTCTCAGTATTACAAGTATTTGCTGCTTCATCAACCATAACGTTCACACTACCCATCTGTGTAAGATACTAATGTTCCTGAATATTAAATGATTGTAGACATCTGAGTGAATGATAGTGTGTTTGTCTTGCACTGTTTTCTTCCTGTCAGAACAGGATAGGTTTAGATTAGATTTTTATTAAGATGTATTTAGATTTATTAAATTAAGACAGTTTCATCAAAGCACATTCCAGGGACATTGATTATGAGACCAAAAGGAAAAAAGAATCTCATATTTTGTTTCTAGACTGTATTTTTTAGGTCCTTGAAGACATCATAAACCTGTTCAGTTTATGGATATAAAAAGCCCCCATTTTCATATTTTTGGAAGCTTTGATTCTCATTAACTACTTTTACTAGATAGTGATCCAAGTGGAGGAAAGGGAAGAGTCAGATCATTAAAGGTAGCTTTGATGTAGCAGCCCAAGTGGAAAATGTATTACAAGTTCTAAAATAATTTAAGTTTGTGAAGTTGTTTAATTTAGTACTATTTCATGTCATTGCAGATTCTTCTGTTGAAAAATTAATGTAGTTAAGGGAGTGATGATGAACTTTGGTTATCAATGTGAATAACAATACTAATTAAATATTATAATTATGAAGATTTTTATTTTTAATTTGTAACTTTTGTGTTTTAAAAAAGGATTGGGAAGTTCAGCCATGAATGCTCAGAATATACAAATGCTTTTGGAAAAACTCAAAGGAATTCCCCAGTTAGAAGGCCAGAAGGACATGATAACATGGATACTCCAGGTGAACCTGATAAATAAGCTGTATCATATCTTGGCTTAAATATTGAAGAATCCTCTGTCTGTAATGTTAAGCCACTCTTCTGCAATTGTAAAGGCATTTACTACTGATTTCATGGTCACTCACATTTTTTCATGTTTTAGCAGAAGTTTGTTTTGTTTTTTTTTTAATAAATTAAGATTTATTCGTTTTGTCATTGTTCAGTCAGCATCTGTTGAATGCCTATTATGTGCCAGGGTCATTTCTAGACTCTGAACACCACACATAAGGTGCTTGCTGTCATGGACCATACACTCGTTGAGGTATAGGCGGTGAACAAGAAAAGGATAATTCAGTAGATGATTAGAAGGTAACTTCAGATGGGTAATCAGAAAGCCTCTTTTGGAGCACCTGGGTAGCACAGTAGGTTAATCACCCAGCTCTTGGTTTCGGCTCAGGTCATGATCTCAGGGTTGTGAGATTGAGCCGCTTGTCAGGCTCTGCACTCAGGTTGAAGTCTGCTTGAGATTCTCTGTCCCTCTCCTACTCCTCCTGTGCATTTTCTCTCTCTCTCTCTTTCAAATAAATAAATCTTAAAAAAAAAAATCCTCGTTTAGAAGGTAACGTTGAAACTGAATGATGTGGAGCCAAATTTATAAAAATCGAGAAGAGTATTCCACAAAAAGGAAACAGCACTGCAAAAGCTCTAAGGTGGCCAGAAAGAAGGCCAGTATGACTGAAGCACAATGAGGGAGGGAGAGAAAGGTAGGCAGCAAGGTCAGAGGGCCAGCCAAGAGCCAGATCATATAGAACCTAACAGGTGAGGGTAAAGTGGTGGATGCTATTTTTGAGGACAGTGGGAAACCAGTGAAGGATTTTAAGTGACATAATCTGGTCTCCACTTCTGTAAGATCACTGTGGCTCCTGTGGTCTAAGTGGATTATAGGGGACAAGAGTAAAAGCAAGGAAACTATTAGAATACTGCTGCAGAGGGGCGCCTGGGTGGCTCAGTCGGTTAAGTGTCTGCCTTCAGCTCAGGTTGTGATCTCACGGTCCTGGGATGGAGCACCATGTCAGGTTTCCTGCTCTGCAGGGAGTCTGCTTTCCCTCTCCCTTTACCCCTACCCCTTGCTTGTGCTCTTTCTCACTATCTCTGTCTCTAAAAAAAAAAAAAAAAAAAAAATAATAATAATAATAAAATCAGGAAAGAAAGAAAACTTGCAGAAATCCTGTTGAGAAATGAGCATGACCAAGGCTCAGATGCAGATGGTGAGAAGCTGAACTGATTCAGGTGTAATTTGGTGGCAGAATATATAGAATTTGCTGATAGATAATGGTGGAAAGGATGAGGGATATGATGAAGTAAAAAATGACTCAGATTTGGAGTTTGAACTGTTGAGTGGATGCTACTGCCTTTGGGGAGGAATGAATAAGGGGTAGGGAGAGAAGCCAAGGAATATTACCTTAATGGGAAACCCTCCACATGGAAACCTGAAGCCAAGATTATGGAGCTTCCCCTCACTGCATTTAAAAAAAGATTCTGATGTGATCAGCCAGATATTGTTTTGATAACTAGAATATGGAGTGATTGTTTTCCATATTTATATCAATTGGAGATCCTTGTACTGATTCGTACTTCAAGAAGTTAGTTTTTTTTGTAACTAGAGATACTCCTTAAACATGCTTGATATAAGATAATATTATTATTAAGGTTTCTTTTAGAGTAGAATTCACGAATATTTAGTATTTGTGTTAAATTTGCCAATATAATCATTTTTAAAAAATAAGACCAAAGCATAAGTATTCAACTTTTATTAAGAAGATAAGTTGGGGGGGGCGCCTGGGTGGCTCAGTGGGTTTAGCATCTGCCTTCAGCTCAGGTCATGATCCCAGGGTGCTGGAATCGAGCCCCTCATTGGGCTCCTTGCTCAGTGGGCAGCCTGCTTCTCCCTTTCTCTGCCTGCCTGCCTGCCACTCCCCCTGCTTGTGCTCTGTCTCTCACTATCTCTCTCTCTCTGTATCAAATGAATAAATAAAATCTTTAAAAAAAGAAAAATGGGGTGGGGGCACCTGGGTGGCTTAGTCAGTTAAGTTTCTGCCTTCGGCTCAGGTCATGATCCTGGGGTCCTGGAATCGAGCCCTTAGTCAGGCTCCCTGCTCAGCATGGAGTCTGCTTCTCCCTCTCCCTCTGCTCCTGCCCCTAGCTTGTGTATGCTCACTCACTCTCTCTCTCTCTCAAATAAATGAAATCTAGAAAAGAAAAGAAAAAAGAAAAGAAATCAGGGACACCTGGGTGTCTCAGTCAGTTCACCTCTTGGTTTCAGCTCAGGTCTTGATCTCAGGGTTGTGATTTCAAGCCACACCTTGGTCTCCACAGTGAGCATGGAGCCTATTAAAAAAAAAAAAAAGGAAAGGAAAAAATAAATTGAACTGCATTTAGTTCAACATTTATATTCTGTAAGTACAATATTACCTATTGGGGATCTATTTCCAAAAACTTATTTTCTTTTAGAATACCGAAGTTCAGGGTGCCTGGGTGGCTCAGTTTGTTGAGCGACTGCCTTCGGCTCGGGTCATGATTCTGGAGTTCCAGGATCGAGTCTCCTGTCAGGCTCCCTGCTCAGCGAAGGGAGCTTCTCCCTCTGACCTTCCCCCTCTCATATTCACTCTCTCTTATTCTCTCTCTCTCAAATAAATAAAATCTTTTTAAAAATACCAAAGTTCATTATCAAAATATACAAAATGTACAAGTATCAATTCTTATAATCATTTTTTTCCCCAAATGTTTAATATAAAGTTGTATAAGTTCCTTATGGGAGGTTTTTATACATGAGAATGAGACTCCTTCAAAATAGAAACAAGTTTTGGGGAGGTACCATCCTATTGCTGAAACTTTGATTTTTGTTAAAAAGAATGAGACTGATCTACATAAGCTATTATGGAAGTATCTCTACAGATAAATGTTTAAGTGAAAAAGAGAGATAGGAAAGAATGTATATGGTAGGGTTGCTTTTGATGAGAATATATGTAAATATAGAGAAACACATATTCTGATAACTTTTTTCCTGCAAAAAAACAGTAATTTTTTTTTAAGAGAAGGCTGGGGAGGGGCAAAAGGAGAGAGAGAGAGAGAATCTTAAGCAGGCTCCACACCCAGAGTAGAGCCTGACACAGTCCTTAGTCTCATGACCCTGAAATCAGGAACTGAGCTGAAGTCAAGAGTTAGATGCTTAACTGACCGAGTCACCCAGGTGCCCCTAATAATCTTAATTTAGTTAATTTTGGGGAGAGCGACTGGCATCAGGAAAAGAGGGTTTCACTTCCCATTATGTATTTTTGTCTTTATATATCTTTGTACCTAAAATGTTACTTTAAATTAAAGAGAATTTTTTTCTCCTGGCAAAAGTATAGGTGCTCATACCTGCAGATGAAATCAGTGGATTTTACTGCCTGCAACCTCCCTCTTAGCTGTATTGCTCATCAACTCGGGGAGGTTTGGCATAGTCATTCATTTTATATACTTGAACTATTTATATAACTGTTTACATGTGTAACTATTTGTGTGTGTGTGTGTGTGTGTGTGTGTGTGTGTATGTTGAATTTAAGTCAAATACATTTGTGACATATGACTAAATCAAATAAGTGAGTTTTTCTAGTTTCTGACCAGTCTAACCAAATCTTCTTTTAACATTTCATCTATTTCTCACAGATGTTTGACACAGTGAAGCGATTAAGAGAAAAATCTTGTTTAATTGTAGCAACTACTTCAGGATCAGAATCTATTAAGAATGATGAGGTAATAACATTAAAATAATGGTGATATTCTTTTCTGTCTTTGAACTTCACTGGTGTAAGAGAGCTGCTACATTTTATTAGAAGGAACCTGTTGATTGTAGTTCATGAGACGTTCATCTTCTTTTGTTTGTTGTGTTTCTATATTATAGAGATTAGTGGTATTTGACATACAGTTGTCCAGTGTAATATATGTATTTTATAAAAGTGGAGGAAATTGATGTACAATGGAGCTCTGTTGGAAATATCATATTTTATTAATTTTTAAAATATTTTAATATCTTAAATTGGGATATAACCTATAATTAATGACTTATAATTTAATCAATAACATCCTTTTCTTTTTTATAATTCATGAATTTTTTTTATTAACATATAGTGTATTATTTGCCCCAGGGTACATGTCTGTGAGTCATCAGGCTAACACATTTCACAGCACTTACCATAGCACATACCCTCCTCAATGTCCATAACCCAGCCACCCTATCCCACCCCTCATCCCCCAGCCACCCTCAGTTTGTTTCGTGAGTTTAGGAGTCTCTTATGGTTTGTCTCTTTCCTGATCTCCATCTTGTTTCATTTCCCTCCCCAACCTCCCCACGACCTCCCACCCTGCCTCTCAAATTCTTCATATCAGAGAGATCATATGATAATAGCAGCATCCTTTTCTTAATGGAACATAAGAAAATGGTACATCTTCGATTCAGTGAAATGCGGTAATATTTAAGTTACAAAATACTATAACATAATGAATCAGGTTTTGATGATTCTCATCTTAAAATTGTGAGAATACTATTACTTGTGATTTTTTTTTAATTACTTGTGATTTTTAATTATCCCTCCTAAAAGAAAAACACTGGACTTAAGTTAGATACAAACAGTAAAAAGACACCATACATCTCAGTAATATGTTTAAGTTCTTAGTTTTAGCACTGCATCTAGTAGTAACTGTTAGATATCATCAAGTTGGGTAAAATTAATTAAATGTCAGTGGTTGAGTGACTTATGATTTAAAATTTTTTTCTTTTAACTTTATTTCTTAATCTACCTGCACTGAGTATAAAAGGCAATGTATTAGATATTTAAGGTACTTGTAGTTTTTACATTGAATTATTGAAATAATCAGAAGAGCAATTAGTTATATGATATGATGGAGCCTCTATGCTCATTTTGAGACATCAGATTGTATCTAGTCTTAAGTGGTAATCAAATTTTATCACTTTTACTCTAGGAAATTTTGAAATTTCAGCAATGGATCTTACCTAATTTTTTGTGGTTTCTTAATGCCAGATTACTCATGATAAAGAAAAAGCAGAACGGAAAAGAAAAGCTGAAGCTGCTAGACTGCACCGCCAGAAGATTATGGCTCAGATGTCTGCCTTGCAGAAAAACTTCATTGAAACTCACAAACTCATGTATGACAGCACCTCAGAAATGTCTGGGAAAGAAGACTCCATTATGGAGGAAGAGAGGTAAAACCAAGCAAAACTAGAAATTAGCAACTCAGTTTTTTGGAGGGAAAATGACATATTCTTTTTAAATAAAATTTTTCCAAAATATATTTTATAGTAGGAGAAATTACATTATTTTTAAACTAGGAAAGGCACAGTGAAAGCTCTAAAGGTACTTATTGAATATAAATTTATGTTCATAAGCAGTTCAAATGCACAATAGTTTGGTGAGAGACTTTATGCACCAAAAGATACAAAAATGGGAATGGCAAAAATCAAGATCAACTTCTGTTATCTTGTATGCACAGGCTCTTTTATTTTTTTATGTTAAAATATAGGTACTAATTGTACTTTTTGTATTTCTTTGAAAGTTTTTAATTTTCTTTTATATTAACATATATATTGCAGAGTATATTACATATCGCACAGGCTCTTTTAGATGCACATTTGTATATCAGTTCAAATATTCCACGTCATTTTTTATGATATCTGCTAAAAATGACTACAGTTATTACAAATTGAAAAAAAAAATCCTTCACCTGAAAAAGATGGTTTATGTTCATTTTTCTTTTTTTCTTAAAGAGAAAGAAGACAGTACCCATAGTTGTGGTCATGGATAGCACTGTACAAAATGGGAATCAGTAAATCTGGTGTTCTGGGTCCCACTGTGGTGTCCTCTTGGGGAGATCAGTTAACCTGCTGAGAGTCACACTTTGTGAGATGTTATATAGATACAGTGAAAAAAGGAGGCAAAATAAGGGTACTTTTAAAAGCATTCCAATTTAAAATATTATAAATACCTCCTATGCTTATTTTTAAAAACAAGCTTCCATTGCTTTTTAAACAATGTCTATTATGGATATTTTAGGAAACTCTGCCTTTGCAATAACAGTAGTAACATTATACTATAATATATCTGTAGTCCTGAAGTTGAATATGCCAGCAAGGACCCTAAGGATAAAGACTATATATTTTAAAGGTTAAAAAAGATATGAAGGTTAAGGTATCCTTGGTAAAACGAGAAACAATTAACAAGTTTCAGCCCTCTAGATACTGTATATTAGCAACATAATATTTAGAAAGTAATGAGAGAGACTAACATACATTTATCCAAACAAGAGGATATAGGCAAATATTTGCTCAGAGTTAATTAATGGCCTTAATACTTTTATTATTTATTTTTTATTGTGTGATTGCATACATAAAATTATTATGTTCTCATTGAAAACAATTCAAATAATACAGTAAGTTCCCTTTGACCGTCCTCTACATTACTTGTCTTTCTGCACAGATAACCACTGTTAATAAGTCTTGAGTTCTGTACTTCTTTCTGTGCATTTATTTATGTGCACATAAATGAGTTTTGTGTTTTTTAATAGTTTATTTTATCATGATTTTGTTCTGCAGATGGCTGTTTTACTCGGTGTCTTATAAATCTTCTCATGTCACTGTGTATAGATCTATGGTATAAATTCTACATGATTCTTTATGATTACTGCATAGTAATCCCTAGTGTATATAAATAATATTTTATTTATCAGACTTTGGGCGTTTTAAGTTGATTTTCCCTTATTTTCCAATTTTCCCTTATTATAAACAATGTGTCAGAACATATTTTCATATTTGCCCTCTTGTAGAATTGTGTATGTATGTACTTGTCAAGGGTGGAATTAATATGTGAAAGGGCTGAGTCATAATTATTTGAAATTTTAATAGATATTGCCACAATGTCCTTCAGAGTAGTTTTACCAGTTCCTACACCCAACAGTATTTGAGAGTTCCTATTTCCTTCATTTTCACCAATACTTACTATTATCGGTACTTGAAAAAATTAGATACTATTAACATTATAAATCTGTGCCAGTCTGAATTTCCCTGAATACTAGTTAGTACTAGGTTGAGCATCTTTTCATAAGATTGTTCACTACTCTGTTGTGTTTTGTCTTCTGGGAATACCTGTCACTATCCTTTGCCCATTTCTGTTGGGCACTTTGCTTTTGTTTTATTGATCTTTAGAAGTACTTTAAAATTCTGGGTACTAAACTTTGTTGCATGTTTCTCATATTTTATCCCTAATTCTTTAACATTAATTATGAAGTTTAGCCATAGAGAAGTTTGCAGTGTTAATAA
Organism: Procyon lotor; assembly: GCA_028646535.1. Lineage (NCBI taxonomy): Eukaryota > Metazoa > Chordata > Mammalia > Carnivora > Procyonidae > Procyon > Procyon lotor. The sequence continues at coordinate 48,185,446 of CM053609.1, forward strand.
GGACAGATTTATCAGTCTTTTAGAGTTTTAATTTTTTGTATCTTAAGCAGCTTTCTCAGTCCCAAAGTCACAAATATATACATTTTTTAAAACAAAATTTTAATTACACAATTATATTGACACATTTTCCTTTTAAAAATCAAATGTTAGGGGCACCTAGGTGGCTCAGTGGGTTAAGCCTCTGCCTTTGGCTTAGATCATGATCTCAGGGTCCTGGGATTGAGCCCCAAATCGGGCTCTCTGCTCAGCAGGGAGCCTGCTTCCCCCCTTCCTCTGCCTGCTTCTCTGCCTACTTGTGATGTATCTCTCTCTCTGTCAAATGAATAAATAAAATCTTTTTTAAAAAAATCAAATGTGAGACATTAGGCTAAAGTTCTATTTGAGTACTGGCCTAAATCCAAGACCCCTTTCTGCCCTTCCTCAGAAGGTATTCTGGGTATAGGTTGGAGGTTTATCCTGTCAGAATAGCTATTATGCTATTACATACAAATATATGTAACTATAGAAATTATATAGTATCATTCAGTCTTTCATTTTATTTGCATTAAGTGGTATTCTATATGTGTCATTGTGCAACTTGCCATTTTCACTTGGAAATCTATGCAGTATGTTCTTATATACAAAATGAGCACAGTGTTTCTCAGTCTTGGCATTTGGGGAGAAGTTCTTTTTCATGGTCCATGAATTGCAGGACAGTTAGTATCTCCAGCTCCTCATCCACTCATTCTAGTAGTGTCCCATAGTCCTTATGATAACCAAAAAAATAAACCTTGCCCCACATTTTGCTGAACACCTCCTATGAGGTTGTACCACACCTAGCTTTTTAAACTGCACCTTTTAAAAACTACATAATATTCTGTATTATGTAATTTAATTTACACTGATGATGGACATTTAAGTTATTTCCAATTTGTCGAATGATCTCTGACATTTCAGGGAGCTTCTTGCACAGGTAAAGAGGCAATATTGCAGAGTAGTTCAGAGCATGGCCAAAGAAGTCAGATCACGTGGGTTAAATCCTGGCTTTGCTACTTCATAGTGATAAGTCATTAGGTAAGTCTCTTACGTTCTCTAGGCCTCAGTTTCTTCATCTTAACAATGGAAGGTAGTATTAGGGACCTACTTCATAGGATTGTTGGAAAGATTAAATGAGTTAACGTAATGTAAAGTATTTGAAACAGTGCCTCACATCGCAATTAGTGCTTTATAAATATTTGCTGTTATTATATTATTATTACACACATTGAGTACATAGTAAGAATTGCTAAATCATTGAGATGTAAGTTTTTATTTTAATGTCTACCAAAATAGAATAGAAACTTCAATGCCTAATAAGAGGGAATGGATAAAACTATTATTGGGACATATAGTAAGAGTACTGTGCAGCCATTTAAAAACAATGTTTCTGAAGGAATTTTAATGACATGAGAAAATAACCAAGATACAAGTGAGTACAGGATGCAAATCTGCATATGTAATATGATCTTAATTATGTAGAAAGAATGTTATAAATAGAAAGTGAACTGGATGGGAGTATACAAATGGTTATCTCTAGGTTGTGAGTATATAATGCTTTTTGTTTTCTTTTTTATACTTCTCTAGATTTTCCAAAATTTCTTAATAAGCATGCATTTACTTTTATAGTCAGAAAAAAAACGATAACCCAGCTTCTTGGTACAATTAATTAAGTATAATTATACCGTCTACTTTGTGATCTGCTTTTTTTGCACTTAGCAGCACAAAGTGTATTTTCTAATAAGCAAATTAAGTGATAAGAGTCAGAAAAATCAGGGGGAAAGATTTTAAGCTAATATTGCTAAGTTATCATTTTTTATTTACTATTTTTGTTCTTAAAGTTCTTGCCCTACGGTTACTTAAAATCTACCAAAATATAAAGACAAGTGACCAAATCATGTGTCCTCACTTCTGGTCGTTTCTCTTGGTAGCACCCCAGCAGTCAGTGACTACTCTAGAATTGCTTTGGGTCCTAAACGGGGTCCGACTGTTACTGAAAAGGAGGTGCTGACATGCATCCTCTGCCAAGAAGAACAAGAGGTGAAAATAGAAAATAATGCCATGGTATTATCGGCCTGTGTCCAGAAATCCACCGCCTTAACCCAGAACAGGGGAAAACCTATAGAACTCTCAGGGGGTATGTATTGTTTAATAAATATCCTTTTGAGCATTTCTTTTCGTACTTTTATAATTAGAAAAAATATTGAAAGAAGTTTGGGAATGAGACTGTATTTAGTTTTATTTAGATCACATTTTATCCATGTGTAAGATGGACTCTAGGTCCATGCTAGCTCCTCTGTTTTATTTTTTAATTTTAATTTTTGTTATACTTGGCCACACTGCTCAGTCTGTTTCTATCTGCCTATCTCCATTTCTCTTTGCTGAACCTTTTAAAAATAGGATGCAGTCATATGACTTTCATCCCTAAATATTTCCACATGCATTTTCTAAAAATAAGGATAATCTATTATCTATCTATCATACCATTATAACATTTTTAAAAAATGAATAATAATTCAGGAGCATCACCTAATATAAAATCCATATTTGGATTTTCCCAGTTGCCCTCAAAATATCTTTTTTTATTTTTCTTTTTTTAGAATCCAGATGTTTCATGCATCATTTTTATGTCTATTTTAGTCTAATTTAATCTAAAATAGTCACTTAGCCTTTTTTTTCCTGATGATTTGTTTGAAAAATACAGACCTATTGTTTTGTATAGTGTCTTACATTGTGGATTTCTGATTGTTGTCTCAAGATTAGGTTCATATTAAATATTTTCTTGGCTGGAACACTAGGTAATTTTTTTACATTGTATCAGTTAGCTGCTTTATAACATACCCTTGGGATAATAATAATAATGATAAAAAAGATTAACATTTATTGACTACTTATTGTATGCCAGGCACTCATTAAGTGCTTTTTTGTGTATTTGCTCACTTAATCCTCACAACAACTCTATGAGTTCGGTACCAATATTGGCTCCATTTACAGATGAAGGAACTGAGGCACGGAGAAGTTAAATAATTTGCCCAAGGCCATGAGTTATATGTAATGAAACCAGATTTTGAACCACTTCGTCTTCACTTTTATCCAGTAGATTATAATGCCTTAAAGATCCCTTAAAAAAAGTAATTGAAATTACTCTTAAAATTATAAAAGAAAATTGTGCTTGAATCATAGAAAATCACTTCAACAGCTAAGACAAAGCAACTTAAGCCTAATGTTCAGAATAAAAATGCAAATCAAAAATATACGTTGTCATTAATTCATACTAATTTTGAATCCTACCTGGAAGTCTAGCTTTTACTTTTCTCCAAAATTTTTATTTGCCATTAAGAACATATCTCCTGCTGTCATGATACTGTGACAGTTTAGTTGTACGTTCCAATAAGAAAGTTTATGGTTAGAAATTTAGACCTGATAATCCCTCTCTCTCTTTTTTCCCCCCATTTTATGACCATGGGGAAGCTGAATACATACATCCTATTTTGTTTTCCTGTACCAGAAACCGTGGACCCGCTTTTCATGGATCCAGACTTGGCATATGGAACTTACACAGGAAGTTGTGGTCATGTAATGCATGCAGTGTGCTGGCAGAAGTAAGTTATCCTTCTGACATGTTCTTTAAAGAAACTAGGAATAGGGGCAACTGAGTGGTTCATCGGGTTAAGCCACTGCCTTTGGCTCAGGTCATGATCTCAGGGTCCTGGGATCAAGCCCTGCATCGGGATCTCTGCTTAGTGGGGAGTCTGCTTCCCCCCCCCTCTGCCTGCCTTTCTGTCTACTTGTGATCTCTCTCTCTCTCTGTCAAATAAATAAATAAAATCTTAAAAAAAAAAAAAAAAAGAAACTAGGAATAATTGAAATTCACTAAAGGCCACAAAAAGGCATGTTTTCTCAAGTCTTTTCTTCCTGTTTTCCTTTTGATGTGAATAATTGAAGCAGTTTTAATTACTAATTTTGTTCACGTGATTACTCATTATCACCTTTAGAAATGGATGTAAAAAGTTATCAACTTTAAATTTTCACTACCCCTTTGTACTACTCCATAAGCTAGTTAGTTGCTCTTGATCAGTATTTGTATAAAAGTAGCTGTAATCTTTCTTCCAAAATCTCATTTCCTTGAAAATATAGAGTGAAAGATGCCTTTGAGATAAAATAGGACAAAGTCTAGTTCCACCTCTAAAAGAGAAAAATTCAGAACTATAATTCCTAAGAAATTTTTTGTATAGGGTTCACCCTTTTGGCATTATTAAAATACATAGTTTTCCTGTAACATAATTTTCCTCTACTACTATAGTTGGATGTTGGGAATGAGGGAAGTAGTGTCTACATTGTATTTCCATGCTTTTGAGTTAGGAGCCACGTTATGATTCAGTAGAATTATTTTAAATTTGTTTCTGCCCTGATGTGTCTTCTGTTGCCCCCCAAAAAATGGGTATTCTGTTTCTTCTGTAATTGTAACTTGGGTTTGGGGGCATGTAGATGCTAAAGATGTTTATTGAGGCAAAAACTCCAGATTTCTGTCACTTGGATTAGAGATTAAAGATAACTGCATAATTCTGAATGGACACATGCCTCGGAATTTTGCAGGTATTTTGAAGCTGTACAACTGAGCTCTCAGCAGCGCATTCATGTTGACCTTTTCGATTTGGAGAGTGGAGAATATCTTTGCCCTCTTTGCAAGTCTCTGTGTAATACTGTGATCCCCATTATTCCTTTGCAACCGCAAAGGATAAGCAGGTATATTTTAATTCATGTTTTTGTTAATTTTTTTAAAAGCTATCTTTAATCCTTTCATTTGTATCTGTTTTGATTGCTTTTTTTTTTTTCTATTTAAAGTAAGTAATACTTTTTCTTTTCAGAACTTGCATTCTACTTTTAAAATATGATGAAAAGCCCCAGTGTTTGGTCTCTAAAATAACTAATGTTCATTAACTCAAATCTGTATGTTGTGTGTGTATCTTCTAATAGCCATGAAAGCAATAGAACTTGGATCTCTACCGTAGCATTCACATAAGGAGAGAAGATGCCAAGAACATTCATTTCTTTCATATAGTCCTTTGATACTATTAGAGTTACTTTTTAGAATTTGGTTTCTCTAAAGATCTTTGTACTATTATTTTTAATTCCCTTTTTTCAGAAGATCCAATTTTCTAGTTGTGGAGATGTGGACAAAATGTTAACTGTAAAAGTAAAAAAACACTAAATTCATTGTATATCTTTGGATAGATTTTGAGTTTTTAGACTAAGTTTTTATACTTTTTTGTTCTGGCCATCTATATATGGAACTTAACAGCAAATTTATTCATTTGTTTATTCATAACTGTAACACTTAATTATTTATTTTCTATGTTGTCCTCGTTGTACGTGATGGTAACAGTATTATTGTTATTTTTTTAAAATTCATGAATTTGTAATAATCGACCTAGGTTTTGCTATAGAAAATGATCTTGTTGATAAAAACACTTTTAATATGTTTCCACAGCAAAAGTGCTCAAGGGTGATAGGCTTGGCAATCAGAGTCAATAAGGAGTTGTTAGATTCCACATATAAGTGAAATCATATGGTATTTGTCTTTCTCTGCCGGACATATTTTCACTTAGCATAATACCTTCTAAATCTGTCTGTGTTGTCACAAATGCCAAGATTTTATCCTTTTTTATGGCTCAGTAATATCCTGTTGTGTATATATACTACATCTTCTTTATCCATTTATCTGTCAGTGGACACTTAGGTTGCTTCCACATTGTGGCTATTGTAAATGATGCTAAAACTACATTTTTTCCCCAAATATGTTTTATTTTTTCAGTGTTACAGACTGTGGAAAGAACCAAATGCCCTTCAACAGATGAATGGATAAAGAAGATATGGTCCATATATACAATGGAATATTGTGCCTCCATTAGAAAGGATGAATAAAACTACATTTTTAGACATATGTGTTTCTATGACCTAGGAAGTTAATCTGAAGGAGTTTGCCTTTTTATATAGCCATTTATCCATAGAAAGAATCTACAGTGCAGCTTTTCAGCTTGACTTCGTGCCAGTGGCTTAATAATTTTTAAATGTCATTTTTCAGTGAGAATACAGAAGCTGTTGCTCAACTTTTGACCCTGGAACAATGGATACAGACTGTTTTGGCCAGAATATCAGGTTATAATATGAAACATGCCAGAGGTTTGCTTAAATTTATTTTATATTTAACTTGTAAGATTTAAGTGTCAGAATCTTTACTTTTTTCTCAAGTGCTTACTGCTCTAAAATATGATTTGCCAATGCAGATTTGTTGAATATCAGGAAGTAAAGGTTTTCAAAGCCAAGACCAAGTTTGGCTTAAGTCACTTTATTTGATTAAATAATTTTCATACTGGCTAGTGATACAGACAATGGTTAATCTGGAGTCACACTGCTTGGAGTTAAATCTTAGATCCATCGCTTACTATCTCTGTGATCTTGGACAGTTACTTAACCTCTCTTTGCCTCAACTTTCTTATTTGCAAGGTAGGAATAATAATAGTACCTATCTCACTGAAGGATTGAGTTATCCTTTGTAAAGTGAAACAGTGCATGGTATATAGTATAGGCATTAGCCGTTACTGTTACTAATTTTGTTCATATGTTGTTATTAATAAAAAAAACATTTTAAAACTGTTACCTCATATATTCCTTACAGTTGAGAGATAAGACTATCTAAAGAGTCTGAGAAGTAAACAATAACAGGCAGATTGAGGAGGGAAGTCAAAATTTGAAGAATGCTTGGCAATGAGTTTCCTGATTTTCTTTTCCTCCTGCATTTCCCAGCTTTGACCCCAGGATAGCCTGAGTCACAGAGCTTTGCAGCGGAAATGAACAGCAAAAAAATTTGAGCGATTCCCCTCTTTTTGGTGAAAGGATCAGGAAAGGAAGCCCCTCAGAACTGGAGAATGTAAAGAGAATTCCTGTTGTGGTTTTTTTCACCTTCTTACCCTCTCCTGAGGTCAGCCCCAGTCATGGAGCTATAGTGCCGAGGTGGTCATATAGTGCCATAAAATCCCAAGAGAAAACCAGCATCTCTGCCCAGAGGAACTGGGAAAAAAGGGACCTCTGTTTTCCAAAGAAGGCAGGATGAATCCTTATTATTTTTTCTGTCTTTGCCTCACAGCTTCACCCCATAGGTAACCCCAGTCACCTGAATCTGCTTGACAACAGAGGATACTAAAACCAAGAGAAACACGTCATTTTGGCCAGAGGAACTGGGGAAAAGGGCCCCTTGGACCTAGAGAATATGGGGGAAATTGCAGAGAAGAGAGAGCCTATGGAAGGGGAATGTCCTATGTTTGAGACCAGCACAAATCTTGGGCTTGCCTCCAAAATGCACATGTATAGAACAGGCCCAGAGAAACAGCAACAGGGTTGAGAATGAAGCTACAGTAAACCACCACTTAAGTCTCAGACTAACCCCTGAGGGATATTAAAAATATCCAAGGTAAAATCCAAAATTACTCAGCATACAAAGAACCAGAAGAATCTGACCAACTCTCAAGGGGAAAAAAAAAATTAAATGCCAATCCTGAGATGTTTTAACATTGAACTTTTTTGACAAAAAATTTAAAACACCTATATAATCCTTAAGCATAAGGTAAAGGTAAGGAAGCATAAGGTAAATGATTCTAAAATCATTTAGAAATGATTGGAAAAATATGAGTTCTCAGCAGAAAAAAACAAACTATTTTTAAAAAAAGAACCAAATAGAGATAATACAATTGAAAAAGAACTGTATGCAATGAAAATTAACTGGATGGGCTCAATAGTAGAATGAAGATGGGAAGGGTAAGAGTTAGTGAACTTGAAATTAGATCAGTGGAAATTCTCCAGTCTGAAGAATAGACAGAAAAGTGATGGAGAAAAAAAAAAAAAAGAACATAGCTTTAGAGACATACGACCCCAATTTTTAAAATCCAATATTTATGTCCTACAAGATTCAAAAAGAAAAAGTATGGTAGAGAAAAAAAATTTTTTTGAAGAAATAATGGCTGAAAACTTCCCAAATTTGGTGAAAAACATAAATTTACATATTTAAGTTCAGGAAACCTCAAAGATAAACTGAAAGAAAACCACACCTATATAGATCATACCTAAGCTGTTGAAAACCAAAGATGAAGGGAAAAAAAAAATCTCAAAAGCAACCAGAAAAAGACAACTTGTTTCATATAAGAAACAATAATTCTAGTTTGATGAGGAAATGGAGCCAAAAAGAGGTTAATGTTCACCCAAGGTCTTAGTCATAGTGGCAGTGTAGGATGCAAACCTAGGCAGCTTGGCTCCAAATCCTCTGCTCTTACTCACAAATGTGTACTGCCTTACTAGTAGAATACTATGCATCCATTAAAAATGGAAATAGGGGGAAGTTACCGATGTGGAAAGACATTGATCCGTTGATGAAAAAACAAGATACAGAACAGTACTATGGATTTTGTCTTTATAAAAATAATTTGTATGCATAACGTTCATATGGAGAACAGAAGGATATCACCCAAATGTTATTAGGATAGAGATATTTTGAATGATTATTTATTGCTTATTAACATTTTCTAAGTTTTCTAAAATTGTCATGTATAATTTTAAAAAGTAGGAAAAATGTCTCACTAAACCCTCATGATTGTTCTTTCTTTTTCCTTTTCATTTATAAGGAGAAAACCCAACAATTCCAGTCTTATTTGATCAAGGAATGGGTGATTCCACTTTTGAGTTCCATTCTATCCTCAATTTTGGAGTTCAGTCTTCGTAAGTATCTAAATAGTTAAGTCTGTAAATGGCTGTGAAAATAAGAATGAAGAGTAATTCTTCCTTCCATCCTCCCATCTTTTCTTCCTGCTTTGTTTGTAAAATTGTTTCTTTGCTCCATTTTTATCTTGTTTCTTTCTCTCTGAAGTTTTATTTGTACAATAAAATTAAGTGGTTTGGGGTATTGAGTACTGTGTATTAGGGTGAACCATGTCTATAATTAACCATTTTTCTGGAAGATTTTATTTACTTATTTGAGAGAGAGCATGAGAGAGGGGAGGGTCAGAGGGAAAAGCAGACTCCCCGCTGAGCAGGGAACCTGATGCGGGACTCTATCCTAGGACTCCAGGGTCATGACCTGAGCTGAAGACAGTCACTTAACCAACTGAGCCACCCAGGAACCCTATAATTAACCATTTTTGACCAATAAAAATGCCATTTCTTTATAGTCCTGCCTACAATAAGAGCAGCATTTAAGAGACTTTAATTAAAGTCATATCTAATTTGCCCTCTGACTTCTGAAAAGTCTCCAGTCACCCACCTCCCCAATTCATTTTTCTTGTTGGTAAAATTCAGTACCCTCTTATCTTACATTATAAAGTTATTAGAAAAATACTTATGTGAAAATACTTTGAAAAATATAATGTATCCAACTCAGGTGTTATTATTTAATAGATATTATCAAATAGATATTATCAAACAAATAGATATTATCAAATAGATATTATCAGGTGTTATTATTTAATAGATATTATCAATATTATCAAATAGATATTATCAAATAATAGATAATATCAAATAGATATTATCAACATTTTTCTTGTTGGTAAAATTCAGTACCCTCTTATCTTACATTATAAAGTTATTAGAAAAATACTTATGTGAAAATACTTTGAAAAATATAATGTATCCAACTCAGGTGTTATTATTTAATAGATATTATCAAATGTACATTTTCTTAGTTGTAATCCTTACTCATATTACATTATCTCATTGTTATTGAAAATACTGGTTAGGAAAGGAAGTTCAGGAAACCAGAAATTATCACTCCAAGTACATGACATGTTCTCCCTCTTTCTCTCTGTCTCTCTGTTTCACACACATACACACACACACACACACACACACACTCTCTGTTTACTGTTAACAGTGAAGTCTTTCTTAGTCCCTTTTCAAGACACTAAGACTTATTAGGTCGGATCTGTTTCCTCTGAATTTTATTCCTTCTCTGCAGTCTGTCCTTAATTTGGACCTAGATCCTTTCTGCTGTGATCATTTACTGCATCTTTTATAGGAAGTAAAGTTATATGGGCCATTATCATTTTGTAAGAGATATTTTTCTTCCTATAAGATACAGATTTCTGCTTTTCCCATTTTTTCCTAATGATTAAATCTTCAGAGGCTCTAATCTCTAATTCAACAAAGAGCAGTTTAGTTTGTCAAAAGGAGTTAATTCAGTACCTAGTTGAACTTCTCAAAAGGTAACCCCATTTACTAAATTACTATATAAATTTTTCTTGTTTTATTTTTAGGATAAAATATTCTAATAGCATCAAGGAAATGGTCATTCTCTTTGCTACAACAATTTATAGAATTGGATTGAAAGTTCCTCCTGATGAAACGGATCCTCGAATCCCCATGATGACCTGGAGCACGTGTGCTTTCACTATCCAGGCAATTGGTAAAGCCTATAAGAGACTGCTTTGGAGGGTTCATAGAAACAGCATTAAAATTGACCAAAATTTTTGCTTTTTTCCCCTAATGGCTTAAAGTAGTTCAAATTGTTGGGAGAGTATTAGTATTTCAGTATGTTAGTGTGTCTTGATGCTGTTTAGTCTGAGAATTTTTCTATCGATCCCTTTTTAACTATGGTATTGGCTTTATGCAAAATAAGCTCAAAATATTTGAAAGGTATAGCACAAAGCAAACTATATTCGAAAGCGGACAGATTTACAACACTAGAAAATCAAGGAAAAAAGGCAAAGGAAGAAGAATCAAGCCAGAAATGTTCAGTAATTTATTTTTTTACACTTTGAGAGAAAAAGAATGGAAAACCAAAGTCACTTAAAACATTATCAGGAAAGGGAAAGTAAGCTGAGATAGCTAGGAGAAACAAATTAGCAAGCAGGAACTAAGAGGGTAGAGAGGGAAGCCCACTGACAAAATCCCTGCCATATTGAAAGCTTCTTACAGAAAAATGTAGCAATCAAATCAACATGTTGTACACCTTAAATGTACACAGTGTTATGTGTCAGTTATATCTCAGGAAAGCTGTGGGGGGAGAGAAGAGTGTGGTACTGAAGAATTACTTAAATTTTAAAATTAGCATACTTGCTTATTACATTCATGAGATACAATACCATCTGAAAAACGGTAAGAACTGTAATTCCTGTATGCCCTCTTTATCCAAGATAGTTTCTATTTCCCTTTGCAATATAGGTTTTTGGCAGTTATTTTTAATGGAGTCTATCACTTTTTCTTTTTCTTTTTTTTAAGATTTTATTTATTTATTTGTCAGAGAGAGCGCACAAGCAGGGGGAGCGGCAGGCATAGAGAGAAGCAGGCTCTCCGCTGAGCAAGGAGCCCAATGTGGGACTTGATCCCAGGACACCGGGACCATGACCTGAGCTAAAGGAAGACACAACCAACTGAGCCACCCAGGCGGCCCAGTCTACCACTTTTTCTTCATTTACATATATTTTTGTAGCAAGATGCTATTTTGTGATTCAAATTAAGTAGCCCGAAGCCATTTCTTTCACAAAACCATCCTGCATACCAGCTTCAGCCTCCTCAACAGTTACATCCAAACCTGTCAGACTTAAATCATGGATAAAAGATAATACACAGATTTATATTTACTATGATGAAATAAAATGAGAACTAGGAAGAATGAGATTTTTTTTTAAAAGATTATCTGTTTATTTATTTGAGAGAGAAAAAGAGAACAGAAGCAAGGAGGAGGAGCAGGGGGAGAAGCCGACTCCCCGCAGAGCAGAGAGCCGACCTGGGGCTCAATCCCTGAAGGCTGGGATCACGACTGGAGCCCAAGGCAGATGCTTAACTGACTGAGCCACCCAGACGCCCTGGAAGAATGAGATTTAAATAGAATAGAATCTGAACAACTTGATAAGAAATATAAAGCATTCTTTTAGAGTCATGATCTACTACTGAGTATCTTGAGACTTCCAATGAAGGCATTTGACACTTTACTGTCTTTGGCAAGATAAGCATTAGGAATCAGAAATTTATATTTAAACAGTTAACATTTAAAAAATTCACAGTTTTTGTCATAAAAGTGATGAGAAGGTCACTGGAGAATAGGCCTAAATTTTTCTGTGTGGTTCTGTAACCTGGTAATTGGATTTTATTTGATTACTGTAGCATCATACTGTTTTCACACTGCTTTTTCCATCCAGGGGACATAGTGCTCTACTTTATTCCTAGTGCATAAGCCACCAATTTACCTCATTCCCTATGGGTGTGGAGAGACATATACAGGATGTGTTGGCATAGTTAGGAACTACCATTAAGGAATCAATATACAGCATCTCTTACTACTGTCCATTCACAGTTGAAAAAAGAAAGTAGGAAAAAAGCCTTCCTTACTCATAGATATATCTGCTGCCAGAGATAAATGAAAATACAAGTAATATAACAGTAAATGCCATAGCCAGCAAGGCGAAATATATATGAACCATGGGGTTTTTTTGTATTTTCGCTTTGGGTTTTTTTCCTATAAATGTAGTTCTTCTTTAACGGTACCTATTAGAGCAATGGTTACTTGCATCTATCTGCCTTATGTATTTTTAAACAAAATAAGTTGTAATTATATAAAAATGACTTGTTTAAAAATTGTTGGCATAGAAGTAATGTTCAAAGGATGAAAAATGAACCAGGATGCTTTGTTTTTCCCAAGCATTCTCTGTAGGTAACTGCCGGGACTTTATTATTTATAGTAACAATTTGTAAGTGATCTGCATTTGCTTTTTATAATATTTTCTCACTCAAAAATTTGGAAATTTGGCTTAGACTTAAATATGAAACTTTGAAGGAGAAAAGTGCAAATCATCTGGTCAAAAATATAATCAGTTAAAGAACATCTGATAGAAGCCAAGTATATAATTTTAGCAGTATTCAGGATTTATGATTTTTGTTTTTCTTACTCTTTGAGAAAACCTCTTGGGAGATGAAGGAAAACCTCTGTTTGGAGCACTTCAAAATAGACAGGTGTGTATATTCCAGCAGGGTATGTGTAACTCATGGTAGGCTTTTTTTGGTATAGTCTACAGTTAATTTAACATTTTTAAAAATAATTTTTTAAATTCACTCCTTTTTTAATAAAAATTAGCAAAATTCTATTTTTCTTTTTAAAGGTACTTCAGTCTCACAGGAGACTGAATCGCCAACATTGTGCACTTTATTATTATTTATTTTATTTTATTTTTATTTTTCTCACCATAACACATACCCTCCCCAATGTCCATTACCCAGCCACCCCATCCTTCCCACCCTCCTCCCCTCCAGCAACCCTCAGTTTGTTTCCTGAGATTAAGATTCTCTTATGGTTTGTCTCCCTCCCTGGTTTCATCTTGTTTCATTTTTCCCTCCCTTCCACTGTGATCGATCCTCTGTCTTGTATGGAACTAGAGAGTATTATGCTATGCAAAATAAGTCAATCAGAGAAAGACAATTATCGTATGATCTCACTGATATGAGGAATCTGAGAAATAAGACATTGTGCACTTGAGAGACCTTACTCAATCTTGGTTGTTAAATGTAATTCATTGAGAGATTTCCGGTGATACTTACTTTTTCTCTCCCTACTTTCTTTATTACCAAGTCAGAAACCTGGTATCTCCTACATTTTCCTTCCTCACTAATTTTGCCCCAGCATGTAACATTAAGTATTAGTGCTGGCTTAACTATAAATGAATCATCATAGTAAATTCAAGAATAAATCTAAGCCATGGCTCCTTGATGGGCAGATCTTGGCACTACAGGATTATACGCCAGGCCTATCTCCAGGCCCAATAAGCCTCATATTGTAGGGGACCCTGGAAAACAGTGCTCAACAAATAGCCCCACGACAACAGAGTGGGCAACCAAAGATTCCCTTGACCACCCCCCTCCTCGCCATTTCCCTCTTATTTCCTGACAGCTGGCACAGGGGACTTGTAGTCCATAGTGTGCTTCCCTATAGTTCCCTATAGTTCCTGGACTTCTGGTTAGGAAGCAGAAGATCTGAATTCAATGGAACCTTTTGGGGTTTTTTGCCATCATTTTAGAATTTCTATAAATATATTTTTTTTGCCCAGGCCTCAGCAGAGTAAATTAGTCCAGACATTTAAGAAATTGGGGAAAATGAGTACTTAAATGAGAATTGAAATAATAAATAGCTTTAATACCTCTTTGTCATGGGAAAATCTGTTAAAAATTTGATGAGTTCATAAAACATTCTAAAAGTACTAAAAATATTGTAATTACTTACAAGAATGTAAAGTATATAATAAGTCTGCAACTAATTCTTGCAGACTGGGATTGAGTTCTATAGTGAGTGAGTTCAGCCTATCATCTTCCCTTATCGTTTTATCTTTCCTTCTCTTACAATCTAGCATAATGGTTTGAAAGCATTAATGCAATTTGCCATTGCTCAGAAGATTACCTGTCCTCAAGTCCTGATACAGAAACATCTAATTCGTCTCCTATCAGGTAGTGTCCTCTGGATTATTATTATATTATTACTTATATGTCTTTTTCCATTTCACTTCTGGCAGTGTATTTCATTAGGAAACAACACACTGCACTAAATTTGAATCACTCACTACAGCAGCTTTACAAAAAACAAAAGACCTGGGTGCCCCATAATACCTGCAATCTTATTTTAAAACTCAGGTTTTCCAAGAGTTTTTTTGTTTTGTTTGTTTTGTTTTAAAGATTTTATTTATTTATTTGACAAAGAGAGAGAGATCACAAGTAGGCATAGAGGCAGAGAGAGAGCAGGGGTGGGGGGGAAGCAGGCTCCCTGCTGAGCAGAGAGCCCGATGTGGGGCTCAATCCCAGGACCCTGAGATCATGACCTGAGCCGAAGGCAGAGGCTTAACCCACTGAGCCACCCAGGTACCCCTTGCCAAGTGTTTTTAACTTAACATCTACCAACCTCAGGACTTTATTGAACTAACATCCACAACCACTAACATATTTATATCCTAATTTGGTTAGAAAAGGGATCGATGACATGGATAGATCATTTAAAAATAGGTTTAATTTTGTTGGACCAGGGGGATATTCTTTATCATTTCACTTGCACTACTTTGCATGCTCTCTCTGTTCTGTATGTATATATATTCTATGTGTCACAAGACATTTAGAAATGTATAGTTAGGAAAAAAGTATTAAGGAACATTTTATGAAAGTAATTCTTCTTATTCATTGAGCATATATTTATTGAATAATCTCTGTTTCTGTTATGCTGTTTATCTTTTTTCCTCCTGGATCTCATCTTTCAACTCTTAAATTCTATACAAGGCTTCCTAGGAAGTTTTTATCAGTTTAACTTGTAGTTCCCATATCTTAAAGAGGTAATATTCCAGGTTACCAGTTTCTGTATTTTATAACCCTGTAACATTTTTGTTTTAGGTGCTTTATGTTAATATCTAACTACACTGCAATCTTACTGAATGAATTACACTATGGCTTTGTTTTTGTTTTTGTTTTTGTTTTTCCCAGTTGTTCTTCCTAACCTAAAATCAGAAGATACACCTTGCCTTCTGTCTATAGATCTCTTTCATGTTTTGGTAAGTGTTCAACAAAAATTCTTAAGTCTCTCAAGTTTCTAATTTCATGTATTTTCCCATTCAAATTCATGTTCTTTTTTTCAAGACTATAAATTATTGATGTTCAGACTATAAAATTTAGTCTCTTTTCCATTCTGTTTACAAGTAAATACAGATTTGACTGAGACTGTCAAAATCACTTTAAAGGGTACCTGGGTGGCTCAGTGGGTTAAGCATCTGCCTTCAGCTCAGGTCATGATCCCAGGGCCCTGGGATCTAGTCTCACATCAGCCTCCCTATTCATTGGGGAGCCCGCTTCTCCCTCTTCTGCTCCCTCTGCTTATAGTGTTTCTCTCCCTCTTTTTCTCTCCCTTTCTCTCTCTTTCTCTCGCAAAAATAAGTAAATAAAAAATCTTTTTAAAAAATCACTTCAAAAATGAAAGCACATTAACAACTAGTGGAGTGTGTCCAAAAACAGGGAATGAAGACATGGGAGTGAGGAAGGGGGAGGGTAAAGCTTCCAGAGAAATGGAAGGGCACTTCTAGCCACTTCTGTGTCTTCCTTTCAGGAAGCTTCAGCTTACCCCAAACTCTAGGTGGCTGCGAATGTCTTCAGGGAACGTTAGGCTGTTGGACAAGGAAGGATTTTAGTCCTGTTTTCAGAGGCTAGGACTTTGTGCTGGAAGTGCTTACAGCTGCGAAATCCACATGTTATCTCTTCTGGGTACATCAATTTTTCCAGCGATGTGAAGGGGGAAATAAATAATATGTAGTAAGGCTGGGCCAGCCCATAGCCAAACCAATGACAGGAACCTGTCATAAAAGCGAGGTGACCAGCCCATGCACAGCATTGGGGTGAGCAGGAAACAGTGATTCTGAGTCCATGAGATGAGATGGGCATCCTTCCTGGAAGCAGTCTGACTCCCTGGACTAGGGCTGGGTAATGTGTCTTCATGATGACACCACCATGTGTATGCTCAGTGAACATTCAATGAATACTTCAGACGACGAATACCTGTAAGATAGGACCTGTGCCGTGCACTGGAGATGCAGTGATAAATAATGGTGGGCCTGGGCCACTGTAGGTTAACAAGATCATCAGTTGAAAAGAATATCAGGTCAGCAAGAGGAGAGCAAGGACAAATGAAACCCATCAGAGTCCCCACGTCCGTCTTTCATCATGTCCAATGACAACAATCTTCAGAGAGAGTGCTGGCTACTGCTTCTCTTTTGCCTTCCAAAGCTTGTGTGAATTCCACTTTTGACAAAGTCCAGCTTGAAAATATACAGGGAAGAAGGCTCTAGGAAACATACCTCCAGCTTAACCACATTGATGGAGAGCAGGCTGCAACAGAATCTCTTCACTACTGTCCACACAGTTGAACTCTCTACTTTTCTGGAAAAAAAAGATAGGCTTGTCAATGTTGCATTTGGCAAATACTTAAATTAGTGTTCCATATGAATTCACAACATGATTTGGGGGTCATCTTCAACCTAAATACCCAGATCGATCTTAGATAGCCACTGAACATTTGCTGTTTGGTGCCTACTCTGTATGTGCATTAATTTTTTGTTACTCAGTGTGGGGTGATAACAACATGGTTTTCTTCTGGATGCTCATCTGCTATCCCACATTTACTCATTTACTCATTCACAACCAACTATAATTATAAGTTAGAATCTATAAAAATAAATATGGAAAGAAAAAAAATGAAAGCACATTTATATTCTTTATTTTGTAATAGGTACCGTCCTAGTTGATTATATTTAGTTGATATCTGTCCAAGCAGACTTCTTCTAAATAAATATTATGCCTTCCCCCTCCACCTTTTTCTTATTTACATTATAAGCATTGAATGACAATGTGAGCTATCTTAAAGTCATTGATTATTTGGTGTGGGGACCAAGCTATTGACACATCTAGGCTTCCCCCAAACATCTATGAATGGATGGCAACTGTTTTGTGAGTTTCTTTTTTTTTTAAGATTTTTTTATTTATTCATTTGAGAGAGAGAGAGCGCATAAGCAGGAGAGGCAGAGGCAGAGGCAGAGGGAGAAGGAGAAGCGGGCTCCCAGGTCAGCGTGAGGACTCTGGGATCATGACCTGAGCTGAAGGCAGACACTTAACCATCTGAGCCATCTAAGCGCCCCTGTTCTGTGACTTTCTTGCAGAGGTTTTCCCTCCCTCCAGTGACTCTGTTCCTTCAAAATGAGTTCTCTAGAGAGATCATTGGTGAGGTTGGGAGCATAGAGTTTGTGAATGCAGGTTAGCCAGTTTTCTCCACTCCTCACTGTCCAGAACTCTCCCCAGTGATTGTCACTCCTGTCTTTTGGAATCTTTGGGGAAACTTTGAAAAGAATGCCAGTAACTTGGCCCTATACCCTGAGATTCTGATTTGACTGGATTGGCCTCTGAATCAGTGTTATTTTAAGAGCTCCCCAAGTTATTATAATGTTGAATCTTCTGAGCCACAGACAGGATTGAGACCACTACCCAGAGCAAGTTTCAGGAAAGGGATAACCTGTTTGGTGATGACTTTTGTTCTCCATTTATGGTACACTATATTCTAAGATATTCTTTTGAATAATTGGGAAAAATATGGTGGTCATAAAAAAACACACACAAATACCCTGTAATATTTGGTTATAAGTTTAACTCGTGCTGAACTCTGTTGTCACCCATGTTGATGTCCATTTTCTCTCATAGGTCGGTGCTGTGTTAGCATTCCCATCCTTGTATTGGGAGGACACTGTTGATCTGCAGCCTTCATCAATTAGTTCTTCCTATAACCACCTTTATCTCTTCCATTTGATCACCATGGCACACATGCTTCAGATCCTTCTTACCATAGACACAGGTAAAGCTCCCATCAGTTGTTAACTGTAAATAATAATTACCCATGGTTTGTTGGCAAAATTCATTATGCTTGTGATTAATCATGTATATATGCATATATATATATATATATTTCTAAGTTCTGTGTTATATCTCGTTGAACATTTGTTTCTGTATGGATGCTATTTAAATAAAAAATTAGAAGATCTATGAAAGAGATAGATTAGCTAAACCACTTGATTCTCTAACTAACTTTTGCCTGCTCTCCAGATATACAGGGAAACCATTTGGACCTGCTGTACCCTTTTTTCAGATTTCCTAATTTCAGGGTTGGGGATTAGTCTCTCGGACATTTGTCCCTGGCTACATACTTTCAGTCTTTTGATAAGCCTGTTTATGAAACCATTCTTGGTTCCTCCAGCTAGAATAATTCTTTGTTTTATAGCATTTGTTGCAGAGTGCCTTGTTTTATAGTTCTATGCTGTTCTTCTTTCCCTGGTTCTCCTTTCTCTCTACTCCTTCCCCCCCATTGCATGTTTCTTGAGTAGGGAACATTCAGATTTTAAAATCTTTTCTCATAAAGTCCAAATAAGTATTCATTAAATGTTTTTTGAATAAATGTTCACTTAGAAATACCTGAATAATATAACATCATGGAGTTATGATGTAGTTATTCTCTTAGACTCTGCTCTTAATTGAAAGCAAAGTCTGCTTCCTGGCTATCAGTGATCAGGAAGGGGTCCTGAAAAATCAGGTAATTTAGAGAACGGATTATTAAAGTGACTTTAAAACAATGTCTAGCAAAACTAAATATGCATTTATCCTTTGACCTACCAACCCTACTTCTAAGAATCTATCCCAAAGGTATACTGGCAAAAATATGAAAGGATATATGCATATGATTATTCATTGTGGTATTATTTGGAATAGCAGAAACCCCAGAGATTGGTTGAATATCCTATGGTATATGCATATAATGGAATGTTCTGCAGCTATACAAAGGAATGAGCAAGCTCTCCTGAAGAAGTCATCTCTAGGAGATACTTATTAAGTGAAAAAAGTAGGGTACAAAACAGTAGTTGCAGTGTAATGTCTTTGTATTTTAGGTGTATGTATGCATACATGTGCTTACATATTTATTTTATATATGAATATATTTATATATTCATATTTTCTTATATTTCTTATAAATGGAACAATATAAGAATATATAATATTCTTATATAATATATGATATATTATATATATCATAATATATATAATTATATTACATAATTATATTACATAATATTAACATATATATTATGATATATAATATATCATATATTATATAATATATAATATATGAATATATATAATAACAATATAATAATATAGAAATATAAACCAAAAACTGAAGAGTTGCCTCTAGGTAAGGTAGAGTCAGGAATATGAGCAAAGACTCCTGTGAGTGTCTTTTTAATGTAGTTTTTTTGTTTTTTTTTGTTTTTTTTTCTTTTCTAAGATTCTATTTATTTATTTGGGAGAGAGAGCACATGAGCACAGGGAGGGGCAGAGGGAGAGGGACAAGCATACTCCCTGCTAAGTGGGGAGTCCTAGATGGGCCTCTGGCCCAGGACCCCAGGATCATGACCTGAGCTAAAGGCATATGCTTGATCAACTGAGCCACCCAGGCACCCCTAAAACACAGTATTTCAACTGTACTTCCCTAATAGGATATATTCTGACAATAAAAGAACTAACAAAAAAAAAAAATCATTAAACTAAATTCATATTAGTGGCACAAATGGTTTAGGTGCTAGTATTGTTATTTTGAAATTATTTTAGGTAGGTTTTATTTATTTTTCCCATTTGAAAAAAAATTTTTTTTAATTTTTTTTTAATTAACATATAATGTATTATTTGCCCAGGGTACATGTCTGTGAATCATCAGGCTTACACATTTCACAGCACTTACCATAGCACATATTAGGTAAGTTTCAGGATAAACCAAGTAAGTATGTTAATGTCACTGGGACCCAAGATTTTGAGTGTAGGAAGGAGACTTATTCTGAAGTATGCTTCAAGTAAAAGATGTTCTTTCTGGAAAAAAATTAACTGAGGGCATTATTTAAAATAAAGCCATTTCAGGGGCACCTGGCTGGCTCAGTCATAAGAGTATGTGACTCTTGATCATGAGTTTGAGCTCCACATTGGAGGTAGAGATTACTTAAATAGAACTTAAAAAATAAAATAAAGGGGTACATGGGTGGCTCAGTCACTTAAGTGTCTGTCTTCAGCTCAGGTCATGGCCCGAGTCCTGGATAAAGCCCCGTGTCAGGTTCCCTGTTCAGGAAGTCTTCTTCTCCCTCTATCCCTCCCCCTGTTAGTGCTTTCTCTTTCTCTCTCAAATAAATACAGTCTTTTTTAAAAAAATAATAAAATAAAGGAAAGCATGTCAGAGGTGAGGTGAGTGGAGAATAGGTGAAATAGACGAAGGGGATTAGTACACTTATAAGGTATAGAATTGTTTAATCACTGTATTGTACACCCGGAACTAATACAACACTCTTTGTTAACTATATTGGAATTAAAATTAAAAACTTAAAAAAAATTCAGAAAAGTTAAGTACAACAATTTCCCAGTCAAAATTCTAGCAGGCTATTATGTGGATATCAACAAACTGACTCTACAGTTTATATGAAAAAGAGAAAGATCCAGCATAGCCAACTCAGTACTGAAGGAGAAGAACAAAGAGGACTGACATTACCTGACTTCAAGACTTGCTATAAAGCTACTGGAATCAAGACAGTGAAAAAACAAACCAGTAGATTAGTGGACCAGAATAGAGAGCCCAAAAAAATCTATACACATAAATACAGTTAATTGATCTTTGATGAAGGAGCAAGGACAAATGAAGCCAAGATAACCTGATTTTCGACAAATGTTGCCATAACAACTGGACACCCACGTATAAGACAGAGACACACATCTTACAACCTTTGTAGAAGTTAACTAAAAATGATTCATTAAGAAAAATGGTTGAGGGGCACCTAGGTGGCTCAGTGGGTTAATGCCTTTGCCTTCAGCTCAGGTCATGATCTCAGGGTCCTGGGATCGAGCCCCACATGGGGCTGTCTGCTCAGCAGGGAGCCTGCTTCCCCCTCTCTCTCTGCCTGCCTCTCTGCCTACTTGTGATCTCTCTCTCTGTCAAATAAATAAATAAAATAAAATCTTAAAAAAAAAAATGGTTGATAGGCCTAAATGTAAAATGCAAAACTATTAGAAGAGAGTGTGGTATATATATACAATGGAATACTATGCAGCCATCAAGAGAAACGAAACCTACACACAGATGTTTATAGCTACTTTATTCATAATTTCTAAAATTTGGAAGCAACCCCATCTTCTTCAGTGGGTGAATGAATAAATAAACTCTGATACATCCAGACAATGGAATATTCTTCAGTGCAAAAAGAAACAAGTCTTTAAACAATGAAGAGGCATGGAGGAATCTTAGATGTGTATTACTTCATGAAATAAGCAGATCTGAAAAGGCTGCGTACTGTGTAATTCCAACTACAACTGACCCTTGAACAACACAGGTTTGAACTGAGAGGGTCTACTTATATGGGTTGTTGTTGTTTTTTTAATAAATGCAGTATGGTACTATGAATGTATTTTCTCTTATTTTAATACCTTTTCTCTAGCTTACTTTATTGTAAGAATACAGTATATAAAATACAAAATATACTATATATATTATATGTAATATATGTATTTATATATATAATACATATACAAAATATGTTTTCCAGTCAACAGTAGGCTATTGGTAAGGTTTTTAGAGCATCAAAAGATATAGGTAGATTTTTTACTATGCCAGGGGTTGGCACCCTTAGTCCCTGGTGTCATTCAAGGGTCAACTGTATATGACATTCTGGAAAAGGCAAAGCTTTGAAGACTGTAAAAATATCCATGATTTCCAGAAGTTAGGGGAGAGAGATGGGTGAATAGGCGGAGCACAGAGAATTTTTAAGGCAGGGAAACTACTCTGTATACAGATACAGTAATAGTGGATACATGTTATTATATATTTGTGAGAACCTATAGAATGTACAACACCGTAATGGTAACTGTGGACTTTGCATGATAATGATGTGTTAGTATACGTTCATTGATTGTAACAAATGTACCACTCTGGTACTAGATATTGATAGTCAGGGATGATGATGGATATGTGGGGACAGTGAGTATATGGGAACTCTGTGCTTTCCGCTCAGTTCTGTAAATAAAACTGCTTTTAAAAAATAGTTTATTAACTAAAAAAAATCTTGTTACATGGGTGTTTGCATTTGTCAAAACTCATCAAATAGTATTTTTAATATTTGTATATTTCATTGCATATAAAATTTACCTCAATCATGTACAAATATTGGACTGTTACATTTAAATTGGAAATATCAATATGATAATATATTTTCCTCTTTTTAAAAATGTGTGTATTTCTTGGGGTGCCTGGGTCGCTCAGTTAAGCGTCTGCCTTTGGCTTAGGTCATGATCCCAGGGTCCTAGGATGAAACCATGTGTCACGCTCTCTGCTTAGCAGGGAGTTGGCTTTTCCCTCTCCCTTTGCTGCACCCCCTGCTTATGCTCTCTCTCTGTCTGTTTTTCTCTCTGTCAAATAAATAAATAAAATATTTTTAAAAATATAAACTACTCATTTATATCCTTTAAAAAAATTAAAAATAAGTTTAAAAAGTGTGTATTTCTGGGGCGCCTGGGTGGCTCAGTGGATTAAAGCTTCTGCCTTTGGCTCAGGTCATGATCTCAGCGTCCTGGGATCTAGCCCCGCATCGGGCTCTCTGCTCAGCGGGAAGCCTGCTTCCCTCTCTCTCTCTCTACCTACTTGTGATCTCTCTCTCTCTGTCAAATAAATAAATAAAATCTTAAAAAAAAAAAAAAGTGTATTTCCTTAAGGGATCCTAATTAGAAAGGAAAAAAACTAGCGATATCCAACCAAAGTAAGAGACTTGGGGTAATTTTAATTGTTATCGTTGAGATGAATTAATGTATATTTTAAAAAGCATTTTAAAACAAGACAAATGGGCTGTAACCATATGTCATGAACTACAAGGTTGACATTTTTATCCCCATTTTAATATAATAAAACTAAAATTCAGAGAATTTAAGTGGCTTACTCAGAGTTTTAACCTAAGTTGGGTGAGTAAGCAATTGCTGGAAAGGTTTAGGATAGTTCTCCTTAAGGATAGATTGGTTAGTGGAGAAAAATTACCTTACAAGGTTCTTTTTAATGTGTTTCATTGCTTGAACAGGTCAGGACAGGGACCTACTTCCCTGTCTAGAGGCTGAATTTCTGCCTTTTAGCTAAGATTCCTGGGAACCCAGAGCAGATGACCACTTGTTTGTTTACCTGGTCATATTACAATGAGA
Organism: Procyon lotor; assembly: GCA_028646535.1. Taxonomy (NCBI): domain Eukaryota; kingdom Metazoa; phylum Chordata; class Mammalia; order Carnivora; family Procyonidae; genus Procyon; species Procyon lotor. Next base: position 48,209,272 of record CM053609.1, read on the forward strand.
TAAATATTTATTTATTTATTTATTTATTTATTTATTTGAGAGAGAGAAAATCTCAAGCAGACTCCTGCTGAGCACAGAGCCTGATACCGCACTCTACCCAGGGCTCAATCTCATACCCCCTGAGACGACCTGAGCCAAAACCAAGAGTCGGACACTTGACCAACTGTGCCACCCAGACATCCCTGAGATAAATATTTATTAAATATCCATGTGATTCTGCCCAATTTGTTTCTTCACCTAATATTCTGATAAAGTTTACGTAACAGTTTTAATCTTTAAAATTAGCTATTTAGATTGAGAGCGAGGAAAAGAACCTCAGTTGAGTTGACATCGTTTATTATCCTGGAACCATAAAATTGAGGTCTAATTTATACATTGAATATCAAATTCATAGATTTATCTTTCAGAATTTCTTTTTCAGAACTTCCCCTTGCTCAGGTTCAAGAAGAGAGTGAAGAGGCTCGTTCTGCATCTTCTTTCTTGGCAGAAGTTTCTCAGTATACAAATGGGTGAGTAGTAGTCTATTAGTCCAGCCTATTTGAGTATTGTTTTAATAATTCCACCTATTAGGGATGCCTGAGTGGCTCAGTCAGTTGAGCATCTGCCTTTGGCTTGGGTCATGGGATCCAGCCCCATGTCTGGGCTTCCTGTTCACAGGGGAGTCAGCTGTTCTCTCTCTCTCTCTCCTTCTCTCCCTCTGACCCTCCCCCTGCTCATGCTCTCTCCCTCTCTCTCAAATAAATAAATTAAATCTTTAAAAAAAATAAAAATAATTCCATCTCTTAGTTCAGTTGTTTGGCAGAGTAACTTTTGAACCATTTAAATTCCAGTTTTTAAAAATCAGTTACTGGCTTTTGAAATAACAGCTACCCATTTGTTTCTGAGACTGAAACAAGTTTGGACACATCTTTACTCTTGTAAATTGTCCTAGGAATAAAGGCAAAAAATGATAGAGTTTTAACAAGTGGCAGGATTTAGAATTTAAATAAATGTAGAAATAGAAAATGGGTCATCCTTTTAAAGCAATCTATACAGTTGATGCACTTAACTAACTAGAGGTTTTTTAAGAATGTTTTCTAATATGTGGAATACATTGGCAGTGCAGAGGCTAAAATCAAAAGTATAATAGGAGTGCCCCACTGAGCTCCACCTGCTACCACACTCTCCCCACTTTGTTTTCACCTTCCAAATCAATTTTTAGTTGGGTTTTCTGTTTCATTTTCTCTTTTAGGTTAAGCACTCAAGGTGCAGGGTGTGCAGGAGAGAGAGAGAGAGTGAGTGTGTGTGTGTGTGTGTGTGTGTGTGTGTGTGTGTGTGTGTGTTAGTAGACTTTATTTTTTAGAGCTGTTTTAGGTTTACAGAAAAATTGAATAGAAAGTACAAAGCATTCTCGTTTATTCCCTCCCCTCACCAGTTTGTCCTGTGATTAACATCTTGCAATAGATTTGTTAAAGGTGACAAACTGGTATCAATACGTTGTTATTAACTAAAGTCCATAGTTTACATAAGGGTTCACTCTTTGTGTGGTAGCATTGTGTCATACAGAATAGTTTCACTGCCCTATGAATCACCAATCTGAGTATAGAAATCAAGAAAGTATTAATTTTTTTAGCTAACCTAACACTTTTGGTTAGTTACTGATAAATATATCTGATTCACATTTCATCATAAGGGTTAGGAAAATGAAGATAATAGTTATTTGTTCTGAAAGTCTACATGGTAAAAGATGCAAGATCTGTGGTTTTCTTTAGGAAACTTTTAGGTTTAAAGACGGAAGCTACTGCCAGTTAAATATTTTATATTAAATGGATAAAAAATATTTAAATATTTAGCTATGTTTTTAAAAGAAGATGTGTCTAGAGTTTTAGTCTGATCAGTATTCTTTTCTTTTCTGGAATTATTGCCCCTTAGCTGCATTGGATGTGGTGTTCCTGGCTGGTATTTGTGGGTCTCATTGAAGAATGGTATCACCCCTTACCTTCGCTGCGCTGCATTGTTTTTCCACTATTTACTTGGAATAACTCCACCTGAAGAACTACTAACCAGTAAGTAGGAAAATGAAATCTCAGAGTAATAAATAAGGGATTTTTTTCCATATCTTCAATCTCAGAAATATAAGGTGGGACAGGCAAAACCACTTCACTGGTTTGAAGTGAAAAATGGTGCTGACAGACTTGCAGCACCCTCTTTGATCAGCATTCACTCCCAGCATGTGTGCCCCTGCTGTGGTATAGGTTAAAAGTGAGACCAAAATTGAGATTAGGCTCATAATATGCAAAACCTACTCAGGGCTCCTATTTATGTATAGTTTATATACTTGAGCTTATAAAATGTCTGCACACAGAATATAACAGAAAGGATATGCAAAAAATTTAGAAATATTGGTTACCTTTAGGGAAGAGAATGTTTTAGCTAAGTAGAAGGAAAACTTTTTTTTTTTTTTTTTAAAGATTTTATTTATTTGACAGAGAGAGGGATAGAGGGAACAATAGAGGGAACACAAGCAGAGGGAATGGTAGCAGAAGAAGCAGGCTTCCCACCAAGCAGGAAGCCCGATGCGGGGCTCGATCCCAGGATTCTGGGATCATGACCTGGGCCGAAGGCAGACGCTTAACGACTGAGCCACCCAGGCGCCCCTAGAAGGAAAACTTTATTGTATACTCTGTTATTTGAATTTTGAACATATGACTATTACAAAAGAACTAAAATGCTGCTAGGAAAGGCTGTTGGAACAAACCAAGGACACATATATCTGAGTAACAATCATTTCCTTTTTTTACTTGCCTTTAATCTAGATCAAAGTAGACAGGGCTTCCTTGTAGCTTTGTATAGGTAAAAACCAGAACATTTGTATATTTTGGAAGCATCACCAAAATTGTTCAGAGAGTCATGCTTTTGTCCTTTGAGATTAAGCTGAACAGGTCAGCTTTACTTCTTTATCTTCTTTATCTTGAACTCAGTTCAGTAGGGCTTATTTGATCTAGGTTTGTTCTGATTCTGTATACAGGCATACCATGTTTTTTACAGATCAGAGGTTTGTGGCAAGCCTGTGGCGAGCAAGTCTGTCAGCACCATTTTTCCAACAGCATTTGCTTACTTCATGTCTGTGTCACATTATGATTATTCTTGCAATATTTCAAACTTTTTCATTATTATTATATTTGTGAGGGTAATCAATCAATCACCTGTGGTGATTGATTATGACTGGCTGAAAGCTCAGATATGGTTAGCATTTTTGGCAGTAAAGTTGTTTGTTTTCTCTTTTTAAGATTTTATTTATTTGACAGAGAGAAAGAGTACATAAGTAGGCAGAAAGGCAGGCAGAGGGAGAAGGGTAAGGAGGCTCCCCGCCAAGCAGAGAGCCCAATGCGGGGCTCGATCCCAGGATCCTGAGATCATGACCTGAACCGAAGGCAGAGGCTTAACTCACTGAGTCACTCAGGCGCCCCAGCTGTAAATTTTTTTTAATTAAGATCTGTACATTGTTGTTTTAGACTTAATGCTATTGCACAGTAATAGACTACAGTCTAATAGAAACATAACTTAAATATGCCCTGGGAAACCAGAAATTCACTTGACTTGCTTCACTGCAATACTGGCTTTATTGTGGCGGTCTGGAACCAGATCTGCAATTAGCTCCAAGGTATGCCTGTAAATGGGGGCTTCTTTCCAAGTAGTTGCCCATACAGATCTGTTGTTTGTATTTAGAAAAGCATGTATTGGGACGTCAGTGGATTAAAGCCTCTGCCTTCGGCTCAGGTCATGATCCCGGGGTCCTGGGATCGAGCCCTGCATCGGACTCTGCTCAGCAGGGAATCTGCTTCCCCCTCGGTCTCTGCCTGCCTCTCTACCTACTTGTGATCTCTCTCTCTCTGTCAAATAAATAAATAAAATCTTTAAAAAAAAATAAAAAGAAAAGAAAAGCATGTATTAATTTATCTAGTTGGTGCTGTAATACAACAATGAATAAGATTAAGTCTTTTATTGGGAGAAGACTAAATGTATACAAATAGATAAATGTAAGTGGTGATGAGTGCTACCAAGAAAAATAAAGCAGGTCAAGGGGATAGAGAGTACTGGGCTGGAATAATACTTTTAGTAGATGGTTATAGAAACTTCTCTTTGAGGACACATTGAGCAAAGAGATGTTGAAATAAAGATGTGGTTGAGCTGGACAATTCAAGGAAGAATATTCCTAAGCAGAAGGGATACTAAATGCAAAGGCTTTGCTTGACATCATCAAAAAATAATAAAAAGATGAGTGTAGCTGAAACATAATGAACAGGGCGAGGGTGGTGGCAGGAGATGAGGTTCAAGAGACAACCAGGGGCAGATTATGGATTGTGAAGGGCCTTTATTGCCATGATAAGGACTTTGTGTTTTGTGCTTTGTGGTGGAGTGGCATTGGAGAAACCTCATCAGGAGAATGAATCAGATTTGCGTTTTGAAAGGATCACTGTGGCTTGTCTCCAAGTTTTATAGAATTTAGAAATGAACATAAACATGAAGAAACTGTATTCACAGGTTGACCAGGTAAGAATTATGTGCTTATTAAATGTATTTCTATTCTCTTGCAGATCCTGGAGAAGGAGAATACAGTGCACTCTGTAGCTATCTGTCTTTACCCACAAATTTGTTCCTACTCTTTCAGGAATATTGGGATACTGTAAGACCCCTCCTCCAGAGGTACTGTAGGGGCAAAATATCATTGTTGGGTCATTATATAGTTTGGAAATTTTAAATTAAAATTATTTGCTAAGCTTCTAGATTGATTAGACTTGATTAAAGTGGATAACAAAAATATAGATTACTAATTCACACATTCAATGAGTTAGAGGTAAGTCCAGCAGCCATGGCAGCTGGACTTTCCATTTATCCCACCATGCTTATCATTCCTTGTACTACTCTGCCCCACAGTTGCCATTTCTTGCCAGTATCCACCACTGACCCCAGTGGGGGTAATAATACCACAGTTTTCTTTTGTTCCTCCAGCCTGGGAGAGGTGGTGGCTTACTATTATTGGCTAATCTTTGGGTTGCCTTGCTTTTTTTTTTTCTCCTGGTTGGCTTCGCAACCTTTCTGTCACCTTTATTACCAATTCCTGGTATTAAATTCCATCTTCAGAATGGTTTCTGTTTTTCTAGCAAGACCTTGATTAATGAACTCTTTAAAAAAAAAAAGTTGAACAGGAGCACCTGGGTGGCTCAGTTGGTTAAGTGTCTGCCTTTGGCTCGGGTCATGATCCTAGAGTCCTGGCGTTGAACCCCACCTCGGGCTCCCTGCTCAGCCTGCTTCTCCCTCTTCTTCTTGCCTCTACTCTCTCTCTCGCTGTCTCTGTCTCTCTCAAATAAATAAATAAAATCTTTAAATAAATAAATAAAATTAAAAAGAGGTGACTAAAAGAAAGAGGGAAAATAGACACAAAAACAAAGGGAAGAAAAGCGAAGGGGTAATATATGAGACAGAAGTCTAGCAGAGGGAACACGGAAAGACGGGATGGAAGAATTTGGAGCGGGTAGCCCATTGATGAATACTGTGCTGAAGTTGTGACTGCCTGTTTACTTTTCTCTTGGCTCCCCATGTAGGTGGTGCGCAGGTCCTGCATTACTAAACTGTTTGCAGCAAAAAAACACTATAGTCAGGTTGGTTTTCCTTCTCAATCCTTTCTACAGGTCATGTTTCCAAAAGTCATCGGTTTGTGGAACATGCATTCCAGTCTTTCTTCTTCACTCTCACTCAGTACATTGTTTCCCTACGTTTCTGTTAAGTCTTTGCCAGAACTTGGATTCTAATACAATTGATTTTTTTCTTGGAGTGGCTATCCTTTCCCTCTTAAATTGTTTTGTTCCACCAGCTCCTCTTCCTTAAGCTTGTACATGCTTATTAAAAGGCACAGAAGGAGATGGCATCTTTGAGCTGCCAATTTATTAAAATCAAAAAGTAGTAACAGTATTCCTACCCACCACTTTTTTCCTTTTGAGAAGAGTAAGATATAAGTAAAACTGTTCCCTCTTCCCCTTACCTTCGGATCTGTATACTCAGAGACTACCCAACAAAACTTTCTCAGCCCTCCTGTTCATGGCTCAGTCAGAATCCCCCTCTTCCTTAAAGACCAATTCAAATGTGACCTCCTCCCCCAAGTCTGCTCTAGTAATATCCTCTCAGATGTGTGTGCATGTGTGCCTGCCAGCACTACTAAGCACTCAAGAATAAACTCGCCAGGGACCAGATTGCATGCTTATTTTCTTTGTAGCCTCTCCAAGGCCTGCTTTATGTTATATATGTGTCTAATTTTTATTCCAGTTGAATTGCACCGGTAAGCACCGATAAACAAGCAGAGGAATTGACCCCCAACCTTAAATGCTAACATCAGTACTGTTTTTTCATGGCGAAAGCAAACATTGTGACACAATGAGTATTTGCCACTTTCTCTTCTCATCTTTCTTACCCTTTGAACTTCCTTTCCTTTTACCATAAATGTACATATGCCACCACCTACTCCTTAACCGAACTTTAGTGATTTAGAGATTATAGATCCAGCTTTTATAACTTCGATACAATAGTATTCACATCACCAAGAAAAGAAAGAGTAGAGAGAAAAGTGTAAAAGATGAGTACCTGTTTTAAAACTTAATCTCATATGGTTTTTCCTTTATTTCAGTTCATTGTGTGCTTTTTAGACAACTACTCTTTCCTCAGCATGGTGCTAAAATACTTTGGGAGAGTTAAAAGACCTAACACATATAGCTTTTTGGTCATGGATAATTTAAAATCTAATTTGTACATAAACTAAAGACATAAAATAAAATACTATATGGAATATACTGTTAATGCTAAAGAAATTTAAAGAGTAAAAGATTCTTAATGATACAAAGTTAGTCTCATAGGAGATAATTTTTTAGCTTAACATAGAAGGAATTAAAGAATTTAAGTTGATTGGGGGCACCTGGCTGGCTCAGTCTGTTAAGCATCTGCCTTTAGCTTGGATCATGATCTCAGGGTCCCAGGATCAAGCCCCACATCAGGGTCTCCCCACTCAGCAGTGAATCTGCTTCTCCCTCTCCCTCTGTGATCTCTCTTGCTTTCACTCTCAAATATAAATAAATAAGACTATAAGTTGATTGGGGTTTGAGGATAAAATATCCATGATTCTGATGACATTCCCAGGGCATGCATGCAAGGCTTTCATTGTATCTGTATTATACGGTAAAAATGAATAATAATATTTGCAAACATGTTATCAAGTAATAAGTATTTTATATTTCCACTTCAGTGTCTTTGAGTCCTCAATAACTGTGAGCTTCCTCCATACTATTATTTATATTTAACATTTCTTAAATCAGCATGAGTTTTTATATTTCTACTCCCCACACCACCTCAAAAATGTGTTAGTAAATGATAGTATACCTTATGACTGAGAAAGTATCATATATCCATACAGACCAGGAAATACAGGCTAAGGTTCAGTGACTTGTCAGATATCAGAGAATTTAGGATTTGTAGTGATGTCTGTCTGATTTCAAAGTCTGTGTTCTTAACAAAATCTTTATATTACTTTCCTAGCCATCATGGAAATCTAGCTAGAACAATTTAGTCTTTGGAAATAGTGGGGGTTCAGCTTGGAAAGGAAACCAGGTGATGAAAGATTTGAAATTCTAGACTGAGAAACTTGGATTTAATGTGGTCAACAGGAGGAATTATTGTGGGTTTCAAGTATGGATCCTTTTGTTATTTTCAAGATACTCTTCCTTCTATTACTTGGTCAATTTTTGACATGGGCTTATTTACTCAGAAGTAAAAATATCTTTTAAATTATGTTTCTAGATACCCTAGAAAAAGAAATAGTTTGATAGAACTTCCTGAGGACTATAGCTGCCTCCTAAATCAAGCTTCTCATTTCAGGTAAGAAGAAATATATTTCTAAAAAAATTTTAAGCTTGCAATTGGTATGCACCACCACTAACAAAGTTTTTTTAAAGTGACCACTGAGCATCTTTTATAACAGTGATTGTCAATTTCTTTTTTATTATTGAGGTGAGAACCATAAAACAAACAATAAATGGTGATACAGTGTACAGTTCAGTGCTATTTAGTGTATTTATGGTGTTGTGGAACCACCACCTCCCTCTAGGTTCAAATTTTCATCATGCCAGAGAAACACCTTGTATCCACTAAGTAATAACCCCCCATTTTCCTCTTTCCCAATCCCCTACTAACAAATAATCTGCTTCCTGTCTCTGTGGATCTGCCTACTCTGGATATGTCGTATAAAAGGAGTCATATAATGTGTGACCATTTGTGTCTGGCTTCTTTCACTTAGTATAGTTTTTGAGGTCATCTAAGTTGTAATATATATTCAGTCCTTTCTTGGCTAAGTAATATTCCACTGTAGGGATGTCTGGCTGGCTTAGTCGGTGAATCATGCGGCTCTTGATCTTGGGTTGTGAGTTTGAGCCCCATGTTAGGTATAGAGACTACTTAAAAATAAAACCTTAAAAATAATAATAACAATATTCCAAATTAAAAAAAAAAACAATATTCCATTGTATGTATATACCAGAGGTCCTTTATCCATTTATCCTTTAATGAGCATTTAGGTTGTTTCCCTCTTTTGACTATTCAGAATAATGCTACTATAAACATTCATGTACAAGTTTCTATGTAGACATATATTTTCATTTCTCTTGGGTATATATTCCTAGAAGTAGAATTGCTGGGTCATTATGGTAATTCTGTTTAAATCTTTATGCAACCACTAAACTGTTTTCCATAATTGTAACATTTTGCATTCCCATCAACAATATAAGAGGACTCCTATTTTTCACATCCTCATCAACATTTGTTATTTTCCATTTTTTTAATGAAGGCCATCCTAGTGGGTATAAAATGGTAGTTCATTGTGGTTTGATATACATTTTCTTCATGACCACTGATGTTAAACATCAATGTGCTTGTCGGACATTTATATATGTTCTTTGGAGAAATGTCTGTTCAAGTCCTTTGCCCATCTTGTAATTGGGTGTCTGTTTTGTTGTTGAGTTGTAAGAGTTCTTTATATTGAAGGGAAGGAAAACTCTTCCTTTATTCCCTCTGGGTTCTTTGGCCAAATAATTAAATTGATTAATTATTAATAGGAGAATTAGTTAAAGATTAATTAAATTAATTCATTTAATTATAAATTTAAATTGCTATTATTTATTAATATAATTGATAAATTTGATTAATTAAAGATTAATAGAAAAGTTTAATTTTGCATATATAGGAGCTCATAGAAATACAAGACTCAAAGAAGTGACTGGGTTTATGCCTTTTAGTCAAAGAAACAACTTTTTGTGAAGATTTGACAAAACAAAGGGGTTTAGGCTTAGAGTACCAAATTAATGAAGAAGTAAGAGAGTTTATTTATACAGCCTTCTTGACCTTGAATTCCCTGTCTCTGGTGGTTAGGGTACTTTCTATCCTTCTGGTATAGGGAGAATACCTTCACATGGAAAATTTATTTCCTGCCTTCAGGAGAACAAAAGATGGTCAGGTGTTCTTCTTGTATCTGCTGTTTCTTAAGTAACTTTAATCCAAAATAATATGTCAAGTGGCATATTTTGGGATGTTCTCTTCTGTTCTCTTTCAGTATATTCTGGATATTCAGCCCTTATCAGATTTTTTTTTTTTTTTTAAAGATTTTATTTATTTGAAAGAGAGAAACACAGCCAGAGAGGGAACACAAGCAGAGGGAATGGTAGCGGGAGAAGCAGGCTTCTTGCTGAGCAGGGAGCCTGATGCGGGGCTCGATCCCAGGACCCTGGGATCATGACCTGAGCTGAAGGCAGACGCTTAACGACTGAGCCACCCAGGTGCCCCCTTATCAGATTTTTATTTTGCAAATGTTTTCTCCCGTTCTATAGGTTGTGTTTTCATATTCTTCATAATGTTTTCAAAACATAAAAGTTCATTTTATCTATTTTTTTGTTTGTTTCTTGTGCTTTTGGTGTCAAAACTAAGAATCTATTCCCAAATCTGAGATCATGAAGACTTACCCCTTTGTTTCCTTTCAGTAGTTTTGTAGTTTTAGCTCTATATTTAGACTGCGGATTTGTTTTTTGTTTTGGATTTCTTTTTTAAAGATTTTATTTATTGGAGGGAGAGAACAGGAAGGGGGAGCAAGAGAGGAAGAAGCAGACTTCCCGCTGAGCAGACAGCCTTATGCGGGGCTTGATCCCAGGACCCTGGGATCATGACCTGAGGCAAAGGCAGAGGCTTAACTGACTGAGCCAACCAGGCACCCCTATCCTGTGCATTTGTTTTGAGTTAATTCTTAGAATAAGACAGGAGGTCCAACTTAATTCTTTCTTTCATATGGTTTCCAGTTACCCCAGCACCATTTTTTAAGAGACAGTTGTTCCAGAGGTGCCTGGGTGGCTCAGTGGGTTAAACCTTCTGCCTTCGGCTCAGGTTATAATCTCAGGGTCCTGGGATTGAGCCCCAAATCGGGCTCTCTGCTCAGCAGGAAGCCTGCTTCCCCCCGTCTCTCTGCCTGCCTCTCTGTCAATTTATGATCTCTCTCTCTCTGTCAAATAAAATCTTAAAAAAAAAAAAAAGGGGGGGGTTGTTCCCTCATCAGATAATCTTGGCACCCATGTGGAAAATCAATTGGTCATAGATGTTTGGGTTTCTTTCTAAATTCTAAAGTCTATTCCATTGGTCTGTATGTCTATCCTTGTGCTAGTACCACACTTTTAAATTACTATGGCTTTGTAGTAAGTTTTAAAATTCTAACCTGTCAGCCTTCCAACTTTGTTTTTCTTTTTCAGTGTTGCTTTGACTGTGAATAGGCCATACTTTTCTCCTTCTTTGTAAGCCTTATTAGTTTTGTTGAGAATTGGACATTTTGATTATTGTAGTGGCTCTGTAAATCAGATTCTACCCACTCCCCAAGAATTGCCACTGTTGCTTGATAAAGGCTTCAGGTGTCTCTTTAGTGACTTTTCCAAACCATTTTCTTAAAAGACCGTATTCCTTATCCTGTGTTCACCAAAGTCTTTGTTCTATTATCTCTGCAGTCAGCCAGTGAGCTGACAGAGATTTCCTTAAATTTCTGGATCCAACAAGAAAAGTGAAAAGAAGAAAAAAATATAAAGAATATTCTGTCTTTTTAAATTCCCTCCACCATCACTGCCGAGAAAGTCACTTTAGTCCACAGGGGTTAAAACAATGGCAAGTATCTCTGTCAGCCCTTCAGTGAACTGCCAGGCAGAACTAAACACAACTGTGATTTTTGAGCACACCATCTTCATTACCTATCCTTGCACTAGCAGGCCACACGAGAATTATAGGCAGCCACCCCCATAGCTACCTGCTGTAGGGCTGGGCGTTAGGGGGTGGTAGTCACTACACAAAAAGCCAAAATTCACTTATTTTTTAAGCACTCTTTCTTTGTTAAGCACTCCTATGGATGCTGCAAATGTTCACCTAGATTCCAAGTTCCAAGATAGTTGCTTCAGACAGTTCTTGCCAGATCAATAGTTGTATTGGTAGAGGAACCAAATGGTTGTATTGGTAGAGGAAACAATTCCTGGAGCTTGTTACTCTACCATCTTCTAGGATATCTCCCCTCAACTTTTTTTTAAAGCTACAGGAGGCTTTTTATTTTTTTTTTAAGCACTCTAAGAATCATCATTTATTCATGTATCTTTAAACAGTGTTCTGTAGAATTGTGGTCAATACGTCCATCCACAGAAATAACACTGTTCTCAACTGCATAAACAGGTAGTTCTCTTACAAATATCTTTTATATGTGTGTCTTTAAGCACTGTTTTATGTGCATTAGAGCAAGGTGACCACATCCTCACTGAAATAACACTGAAGAACTCTTTTTTTTCCAAGTCAAATTTTATATGGAATCCCATTATAATAATAAAACAGCAGATAATAACATTGTGGTTCAGGTTTAAGCCTAGGTACTAGAGAGAGAAGTACACCATCTTAGCCTTTTTTGATACTGTTTTCCCCCCTACCTCAGTCAAATTAAATATCACACTAAAGCAGTGTTTCTCAGACTTTCTTTTATCTTCCTCTTCCCTTTCACTGATTACTTTCAAATAAAAAAAATCTGGATGATAAAGGCTGGTAAGAAGTACAGTAAACAAGTTACATTATACTCGATACTAATATCTTATTTGAATTACCTGTTAGTTACTTTTGTAAGAAAACAGCATGAGCTTAAACACATCATTCTATATGAAAATGTCTATAACATTAACAGTTTACACTTACCTTGCTATAATATGATGTAAGTTATTCAAATAACATAAATTCATGAGCTGCACACCACCAATATAATGTCCCTGAATGGAGAAATTATATTCATATCCTCCTTAGGCATTGGTGTGTGAATATTTCATATTTGAATCACAATGCATCATGTCTTAAAAATAATAGGCCAGAATTACTATTGATGCAGTTATGTATCCTTGACACTCAGGTGGCATCATACCACCACCCATAGCAAACCAGATTAATAGTGATGACATTAAATTAGTAGTAACTTATAATTAAAAGGCAAGAATCTCAGCAGTCTGAAAATCAAAGCCAGGTCAAGACTTCATTGATGATACACGGTAATACAGCATCTTTTTTCCAGATGGCAGGAATTCCAAAGCTCAGTTAGGAGTTTTGTAATATTAAGTAAGCATTGTACAGCAGCCAGACTTCTTAATAAACTTAATTAGAGCTCTCAGAAAACACAAAGAACTCTTAAATTGTGTTTCAAGCATACCAGTTAGTAATTGTAATGAACTGCCTTGGTGTACAAAGTGACTATTGTACTCCTTAGTCATGTGTTAAATAACTTGCTGTCATTTGAAGGAGCAAAGAAAGGGATTGCGGTAGATCATCATTTTGAGGGTTTGGAGAGTCCTTATGTGGCCCACTCTGAGAATCATTGCCCTCCAGAATGACTAGAGAAATTGTCCCATTCTGTTACAACCATTGCTTTGAGCCCTGAAGTCAGGGAGTTTAACAGGCCCAGCAGGGGCTTGGGCAGCCCATACTCTGGCCTCTGTTACTAGATAGAATTGATCTTGGTTTTAGTTTCCTCACTGTTTGTCCATGCAGATTAGGTTCAACCGCCTAAAGAAATGGCTGAGCCGTTTACCTCTCAGCCCTTAAAACATGAGCTAGATGATTTCAGAGATTGCATCCAGCTCTAAATGCAATGATTCTCCTAATCTTAGGGCTGTATTGCTATCACAGAATCCCAGTGAATAGGTGAATCCCTGCATTAAAGAGTATCTCTGTTGGCTCCTAGGAGGATCTGAGTAGAGTGTTAGTCATTAATCACAGTGAAGATCCCCCTGGATGATACTATGTACTGGTTTCAAGTAAAGTGAAAATAAATCTTATGATCTCTTCCAGTTTTATTGTCACCACCAGTTTCCATTAAGACTGAGCCATTTCTACTGTAGGAGGGTAAGCTGCCCAGTTACTATACTTTAGGTATCACACCTATTTTCCTCTGTTGGATATTAGTAATAGGATTCAGCCATCCTGCAGTAAAAGTGAAAGATTTTGGCTTTATCCAAAAAGAGCTAAAATTGTGTTCTTCCCCCTGGAAGTGAAAATAGTTGCCTCATCTCCCAGAGACAAGAGTGGAATACCTATGCACAGAGTCCTGCTCCCATGTAGACAGTAGTGGTTTTCTTAGCTTACCTGAGAAATGAGGTATCAGAGAATAAACTGTTAATGCCTTATTGGAGATGGAGATTCTTTTGGTGCTCTTTTTTCTGACCCCATTTTAAGCCTTAAAAATTTAAGCTGGATCTCAGCTTACTGGTTGCATTTATTTATTATGCCCCAAATAAAGGAATTCTTGATGTTTCTAATATGTCCATTGGAAGGCAGAGATAAGAGTGGAGAAAGCTTCCTTTTTTTTTTTTTTTTTTTTAAGATAGCATTATTGCTCTAATTCAGAGAGCAATACCCCTCTTTGAGGGGCATTACAGCAAGGTTCTAGCATGCTACTGTGTAAAATGGTAGATTTCAGCCTACTACTTGGTTCAAGCAAGTCACCTTTGTCACTTTTTCCTTCCTAAAGACTTGCTTTGTTTCCCAGATAGTGTGTGAACTCTAATACTATGGTCTCTCATTTTAACTGTAAAGATCTCAATACTTTAACAAAATGGACAGGAAAATGTATCTGAACCCTTACTGCACATTTGTCATTTTAAAAAAAAAATTGTACATCTAACAAGGTCATATTCCTCTAATACTGAGGACGTAAGCTTGACTAAACCAATCTAGGGAGGGAGTTGACTATAATTGGTCATATCAGATGAAGACTAGCTTCTATAAAAGTATCTCAATCTCAAGGCATATTTAATTGCCAGACTATGGGAATTATCAGGACACTGTATATTTAATAATAAGTTTTCTTACTGTGGATTAATCAGGAGATTTTTTTTGTTAAGTCCTTATTAAAGAGGAATCATCTAATTAAATGTTTTCTTGTGCTTTGGGGCACCTATGTGGCTCAGTCCATTAGGCATTCGACTCTTGATTTCAGCTCAGGTCATAATCTCAGAGTTGTGAGATGGGTCTCTGCATCGGGCGATGGGTCTCTGCATCGGGCTCTGTGCTAGACATGGAACCTCCTCTATGGAGAGCTCTGGGCATGGAGCCCACATGGGATTCTCTCTTTCTCTCTCCCTTTCTAAATGAATGAGTGAATGAATGCTTTCTGTTTTAAGAGCTTTCTTTGCTGCAAAGCAGCCAGTGATGAACACAATTCATTGCTAACTGGATGTATCGTGGTTTTTTTGTTTCTCCCCTCAACTGAATGTTTTCTTCTCCTTTGAGGTGCCCACGGTCTGCAGATGATGAGCGAAAGCACCCTGTCCTCTGTCTTTTCTGTGGAGCCATACTGTGTTCTCAGAACATTTGCTGCCAAGAAATTGTGAATGGGGAAGAAGTTGGAGCTTGCATTTTTCATGCACTTCACTGTGGAGCTGGAGTCTGCATTTTCCTAAAGTGAGTAATGAGTGTTCTGGAAGCTTCATAATGAACTTATGGAATCTGGATCCAATCTGTAGGCTATTATGGTAGGACAGTGTGTTGATAGGAAATAGTCTATCAGAAGTTAGAGTATAGACCTGTTATTCACATGAAATTGCATTTGAGAAGATATTACAGAATATTACAAAATAAGTTTGAAAAAAGGATTCTGCTCACATTTTAATTATTTGTGGTATATTTTAAGCATGATGGAGTTTGTATTGATTACTCTGGTGTTGTATAACACTCAGGTCATTCAGGTGTGGTGAAAGGGCTTGGAGTCCTAACACTTATATTTAAAAAGTACTTATACAAAGCTATCCTTTGAATATGTTCATTTTCTTCATTTCTTCTATTAGGCAACCATTGTTTTCCCTGGTCTCTCAGCAAAGGCTGAGAGTGTAACAATAGTTACTTCATGTTTATGAAAGAAGAGTGCAAGTTCCCTGAGAGAAATAAAATTCAGAGTGGAGACGAGTGCTTTTTCTTTCCATTCTTCCCATGTAATGTAGTTTATGTAAGCCCAAACATCTAGCTTTAGAATATGTAATTATTGCTTGTAGGCATCTTTTGGAACAATGGGAATGAATTCATAGAAGCCATACCTAAACACCTGTTTTCTTCTTTTAGGAAACTTACAGCATATAAACCTACTACCTATTTCATCTGTTTATTTTATGCCACTCTCTGGTACTTATCCCTTCTGTACACGTGCACACAAATATCTTTTATATCTTCATGTCTAGGCTTTAAAAGTCCCAAGTAACTTCACAGTGGCAGTAGTTCTTTATAATTTGCACTTTTGGAGGCTGGCTCTAACCGGAAATGGCTTGACACTTCCCTAGCTGACCTTCTTTCTGGCCCAAAGTTATCAGAACGAGAGATATTCTGTCCTTCTGTTAAGCTCCCTCCCCATTCTAGGTTTATAGGTCGCGAAACAACAGAAACAACCCCAGACATCATTTTCCAGGGTATCGGTGGCTCAAGTAGGACAGCTTCCTGCCTCTCTTCAATATATTCAGTCAGTATTAATGGTTCCGTTCCCCTAAATCCATTGATCCTTTCCCAATCCTAATTTAATTTTTATTAAATAAAAGTAGCAGTGTTCACTCTCTTCTATTTTGACAAAACACAATTTAGTCTATTTGTCTGTGTTTACTCTCTTTATTCTGTATTCCTAACATAACTGGCATGTCTTTTCTCTAGCTTAACTTTGATGTAGTGCCCATCATTTGCATACATGCACTTAAATAATGTTTCTTGTTGGTTGTTTTGTCCTTCAGAATCCGAGAATGCAGAGTAGTCCTGGTTGAAGGTAAAGCCAGAGGCTGTGCCTATCCAGCCCCTTACTTGGATGAATATGGAGAAACAGACCCTGGCCTAAAGTAAGACTGGTTTGTTTTTCATTTGAGTCACATTATTGTACATGGACAGTAACAGTTCTTTAAATACAGAAACTAATGCTAAATATTGAGGGGTATTTTAAAATAAGTACAAATTAAGAATACTAAGTTTGATACCATCCTAAATGTAGCATATAATTTTGAACAGTTTTGTGCTCCTTCAGAATGTGAGGGGAATCCTCCTATAAAATTAAAGGTATAAGCCATCCTAATGTTTGAATGTTGTTATTTTTAATCAAACTTTCTTTAGAATTACTGAGAAGGTTTAAGTATGGAGGTAGCTTTGGATTAAGGGAGAAAAATAGCTAAATGGTGAAAGTAGTTTTTGACTGAGGATAAGATCTGAGTTGTTCCAGAGAGGTAAGAAGAAGTAGAATCTTTTACTTAATGAGGCAACTTGAAAATACCCAACCAGCTGAGAAACTTGAGTGCCTCCAGAATAAGAATCTCACAGTTCTCCTTAATTGCAACAGCCAAACTTTAGTCAGTTTGGATTAGCTGCTCTACAGTGTTACAGACTATATACTACCTTAGAACTGATGTGGAAGAGTTTTGTTTAAATATATGCTAATCACCAGCAAATTTGTTATGTCACAAGGATAGCAATAAGCAAAGATTTCTGAGCAGCAGAATATAATTTGAGGACATAGTGTTATACTTCGAACTTAATCTCTCCTATACAAAGACCAGATCAAAGCTAAATAAACTGTATGAGACCAAAAAGCCTTTAAAGCCCCATCAGACTAACTACCCAAAAAAAGAATAGAGCTGCTTCATGTTATAAACCTCACATTTAAATAGGGTCTCATAATGCCTGTGATATACTTTGCCTACTTTCTGAATAATCAAGGAGTAAATTTCTGCTTCATCAGCTAAGTAATCTGTTAAGTTCGTGGTGATTAAGGGGGAAGGGAGAATATCCTTTTTAAAACTCTGTCCTTGTGATTCCTCCCAGTTCAAAGAACACCTCAAGAGTGTGAACTGATTTGGGCAGTAAAGATGTGGCAGTGATTTGATTTGAACTTACATGTTGGTTGTTTCTTTGTTTGTTCTTTCCCCCTGAAGGAGGGGCAACCCCCTTCATTTATCTCGTGAGCGATATCGGAAGCTCCATTTGGTGTGGCAACAACACTGCATTATAGAAGAGATTGCTAGGAGCCAGGAAACTAATCAGATGTTATTTGGATTCAACTGGCAATTATTGTGAGCTTCAACCCTGCCTTGGGACAATCACAAATGAAGACAGTAATGAAGACCGATTCAAAATTATGGAGAGCTTTCTGAGGGCTAGGGAAGGGTTGGAGGGTCTTTTGCTCCATGTCCAGATTCACATACATCAATAAAATATTCCTTAGCGGAGTATTGCTTTCAATTAGTGAAAATATGCTTAAAGGAGAAAAAGGACATTGATCAATCTGTTTTATGTTCCAGAACACTAAAAAATGCTTCTTTACCCAAAGTGTCTGATTCTGCTATTTCCAGAAAACTCATTTCCCTTCATAATCTGTCCCACTTCATTTCATTTCATTTACCTGGTGGATGAAGTCACATTAAACAGTTGTGGACATTTTTTTATGTTGGTTAACTCTTCTATAGTTTTGTATTTGGTATTTCCTGCACACACCCAGGTTTAGTTTAGCTGACATTGGAACACTGACAGGATTCTTATCTGTGGTAGTGTTCCGTGCAGCTGAAGAGGAATTGCAGAAACCACGCAGTATACTTACAATTGAGAAAGTTTCCAAAAGAGTAAATTTTTTAAATTACTTCTCTTTTAAGGAAACATCCTTAATGTGCCACTTACTGTTTCAGCCAGAAATTAAACAACTCTATGGGCAGAGTTGCCATTTCTATGGCAAATTTCTGCTAGTATGGAAAAGCTTTTTTTTCCCATTGTAGACCTCAAGAATAGGGTAAGATAGGATAATGTATACATTATTCATCCCTCATGGGCCAAAGAAACTGTAGTCCTCACCTCTTACCACAAATAGCTTTGTTGAGTTTTGAAATTCTACTTTCTATTTTCCAAAGGCAAGTTTCTAAAATGAGTTCACTTATCTCTTGTTTGTGGCACCATCCTATTTGACTCTTAAAAACGCAATGCAATTCTGATGTAAACTATCTCTAGAATGAGGATAAGAAAATTCCCCCAATGAATGGAGCATAGCAGCGGTCAGTTAGAACAATCAGACTGAAGCCAATTCTGTAATCTTCTATGTCTTTATAAAAGACAAATCCTTCAGTTGTTATCTGTGTGCAACCTTTTCATAAACTCTGGTTTTATGACTAGTACAGACAACCAAAAAAGCCATGTGATCAGTGGTCATGTGTCCTGTTATATGCTGTGGTTGAGCCATCTTGTTTATAAATAATAGAGCTCTTCCAAATCTGTGCATAGACTTTTTGATTTTTGGCTTTAACTTTTTATATCAAGAACTTGTGATCTAAATAGCAGACAGAAGATAAATTGAAACCTTCCATTTTAGCTTCTGTTGTCTCTGGAGTAATGTCAGGAATTTGAAAGATGCATTCAAAAACCGTCTGATTTTGCCTTTGGTGACTACCGTCATATATGTGCGTAAACGTTTTCCTATCTTCTTTTTGCTCAGCAAAGGCAAACAAATAAAAATACATTCGCAAAGTGATGGTGCACATTTGGGGTTAGATTTTTTTGGTGTTTTTGTGTAAAGTAAAGAAAAGACGGGCTTTGCAGTAAAGGATTGGCATGAACAGGCATTAGAATCACAATCATGATTTTCTACTTGAATAATTATTATTCAGAAGGTATCAGGAAACAGATACAATTCCATTGAACTGTTTGTAACAAGTGATGAGTGAGAATCAGAAAATTCAGTATTCCGCTTGTCCAGTTTGCCAGTATGATTAAATGATTAGAACATCTCCCTTTATTTCTGATATAATTTTTGGGGGATGGATGGTCTGACTGGGAAATCTGAGCCTGAATAGGCAACGAAAATGCTGACTTCTGCCCTAAGTGATTAGCCCCATTTAGCAGAGATAACTGACTTTTTATTTCTAGTCTTTTTATATTCACTTCATAAACCCTGGGGTTAAGCTCTTAAGCTGCCAGAGGGACTACCCTGTCCTGGCCAGTCAGACCTTCACTGCCAAAGAACCCATTTCATATTGAGTTCCACTCTTGAGATTGATTCAGACCCCTGCATTGGAGATGAATGTGTGTCTCAGTGCTGCCCCCGGCCCTAGAGATTTCTAATTATATTCAAATATCATAGTGGTTTGCCTTCATCATTACAAACAATTTAATTATGCTTATGGAGTTTACTTACAAATGAGCAAAAAGTCACTTTATTTTCATTAGTGTAGAATGTGGAGGAACCGGTTCAACAGGATGGCTCCAAAACTGTGTTTTTCTAATGTTTTTGGTGAGGGGCTGACAGGAACTTTAATGATAGAGTGAAGAAAAGCATATATCTGTATAATTAATTTATTTTGCTGGTGTATGGGCTGTGAGTTCACCCGTTAGTGGTCATTTGTCATTTCATAACAACTATGCATTTGGTTCACTGTGATGATGATCTATATCTAGTGACTGCAACATGTTTATACCACTGATTCAAATTCCATCCATGATGAAGTTATACAAATTATGCATATATTGATATCTTTTATTGCAAAATGTAAATTTAAAACTTGTATAATGTTCTTGTGCTTTTTGAAATAAAATATCTTATATGTGTATATTTACAAAGAAATAAGGGACTTCTCATGTTTGGGGATTTGGGTTTGAAGTATAAAAATCTGTACCTAGAAAGGAGTTCTAATTAAAAGTTACCTCTGCCAGCCCAGACAAATTCTTTAAAAAATATAGATATTGGGACGCCTGAGTGGCTCAGTTGGTTAAACGTCTGCCTTGGGCTCAAGTCATGATCCCAGCGTCTGGGGTGGAGCCCTGTGTCGGGCTCCTTGCTCAGCGGGGAGCCTGCTTCTCCCTTTCCCTCTGCTTGCTTCTCCCTCTGTTTGTGCTGACAAATAAATAAATAAAAATATTTTAAAAATAAAATAAAAGACATAGGTATTCAGTGTAATGGTCTCCAAACTTTCTGACCATACATTCCATCAGTAAATAATTTTTAAGCATGTACTATACATAAATACAGAGAATTTTTTATATTCAGTATGATACTGATGTATTAAGTACATTATAAATGATTGCCCAAAAATGGAGATTTAAAAAAATCAGCTAAAAAGTAGAATATTTGTATTTAAATATCTTCCAAGTGAGTCTGTGCTTCTCTTCAGGTATGTACACCCCATTGTGGACGCAACTGTCTAGAGCCCCACTGTCTGGAGAACTCTACAATGACGGGAATGTTCTCTGCACTCCAGTATGAGAGTCGCTGTCCCCTTGCAGCTGTTGAATGTTTCGAAATGTGGCTAGTGCAGTTTTTGGACCTGAATTTTTTATTTAATTTTAATTTTAGTAGTTTGATAGTAATTTTAATTACTAGTCATGTGTGGCTAGTAGCTACTATATTGGACAGCATAAATCTAATCTAATGGTCCTCAGACTTGACTGTTTTAGAATTACCTAAAGAGCATTAACAAGGGGCGCCTGGGTGGCTCAGTGGGTTAAAGCCTCTGCCTTCGGCTCGGGGTCCTGGGATCGAGCTCCGCATCAGACTCTGCTCAGCAGGGAGCCTGCTTCCCCCTCTCTCTGCCTGCTTGTGATCTCTCTCTGTCAAATAAATAAATAGGTTGAATCTTAAAAAAAAAAAAAAAAGCATTAACAAAATAAATTTCCAAATTTCACCCTTGAACCTGAATCAGAATCTCCTGAGATTGAGCCTTTACAAAACCATTATGATTCTCTTCTATTTCTAAACCATTACCCTTAAAATTTAGAGCTTTCTTTGTTTTTACCTCAGTAATTTTAGTCTATGTTCTAAAAAGCCTCAGAGAGAAAAACAGATCGGGAGGGTGGGTGGGAATGCCAAACTTAAATAGTTGTGATATTTCATTTTGAGTTTCTTTGTAAGCTTTCATTTAAGCAAAGGGTACCTAGAGTTAAAACAAAAAGTCATTGCTTTAGTTTTAAGATGTTATAATATTCTAGGAGGTTAGTAGCTCTGAAGGCAATGAAGAAAGTGTTTTGATTATGGAAATACAGGGCACTTGGAATTAGGAAGAAATTACTATGAAGTCTTCTATGTACTTTATTAGAGTAGCTGGGCACTACTAGGAAAAACAAGTCATACAACCAGGTAGATTTTCACAGTTTGCATTAAAATTTAAAACTGGGGGCGCCTGAGTGGCTCAGTGGGTTGAAGCCCCTGCCTTCGGCTCAGGGCATGATCTCAGGGTCCTGGGATCGAGCCCCGCATGGGGCTCTCTGCTCAGCAGGGAGCCTGCTTCCCTCTCTCTCTGCCTGCTTCTCTGTATACTTGTGATATCTCTCTCTGTCAAATAAATAAATAAATAAAATCTTTAAATAGATAGATACATAGATAAATAAATAAATATCTTTAGATAAATAAATAAAATTTAAAACTGGAGCACCTGGGTGGCTCAGTCTGTTAAGCATTTGACTCTTGATTTCACCTCAAGGCGTGATCTCAGGGTTGTGAGATCAAGCCGCACATTGTGCTCCATGCTGGGGGTGGAGCTGGCTGAAGACTCTCTCTCTCTCCCCCTCACCCTATGCTCCTCCCCATGCATGTGAGTGCTTTCTCTCCCTCCCTCCTTCTTTAAAAAAAAAATAATAAAACTCCAGTACAACAAAGAACACCATTAATAAAAAGATATCCAGAGTTAGGTGGTATGATCATATCAACAGTACAGCTTCTGAATATCCTTAAAACTCTTCCTGAAAACCATATACACTAACCAGGATAACAAAAAGAAAAAACCCAAAGTTTAACAAAACAAGGCAGCAGGAAATCTCCCATGAACTCTGGAGTATGGACGGATATATTAAAAACACCAACAGCAGCAGGGTTGTGCCGTGGAAGTGGTGGAAAGTGAAAAGGAATACTGAGTAAGAGTTGCAGAACTGGGGGCACCTAGGTGGCTCAGTTGGTTAAGCCTCTGCCTTTGGCTCAGGTTGTGATCCTGGGGGCCTGGGATTGAGCCCCATGTCAGGCTCCCTGCTCAGTGGGGGAGCCTGCTTCTCCTTCACCCTCTCTCCCCTGTTTCTGCTCTCTCTTGCTCTGTCTCAAATCTTTTTTTAAAAGATTTTATTTATTTATTTGACAAAGAGAGATGCAGTAAGAGAGGGAACACAAGCAGGTGGAGTGGGAGAGAGAGAAGCAGACTTCCCACTGAGCAGGGAGCCCAATTTGGGGCTCGCTCCCAGGACCCTGGGATCACAACCTTATCCAAAGGCAGATGCCCAACAACTGAGCCACCCAGCCAACCCTAAATAAAATATTTTTTTTTAAAAGAGTTGCAGAACTGAGGAATCGCCAACCACCCCCAAGTGGGAAGAAACCTACTCAATAGAAAACCCAGACACTCAGGACTGAGGATTACCGGCAGAGCTAACCAAAGTCCTCACATGCCGTGTGCGTGGGTGAAAAACTGCTCAGTCTTGAGAGAAACAAGGTGTTGGCAGTCTAAGTCCTCTACATTCTTATAAATAACCATTAAATACTGCCTTCATTACAGAAAGAGCCTCACCCCATGGAAAACTGCTAAAAACAGTTTGAGAATGGCAGAAATACTGTGGGTAAGAGAAAATTCAGATTGTATGCATGAGTGATATATAACCTATTGTTAAATTCAAAATGGGTGAGAGACCTAAATGTGTGACAGAAATCAATTAAAATCCTAGAGGAGAACACAGACAGCAACCTCTTTGACATCAGCTGTAGCGACTTCTCACTAGACACCTCACCAGATGCAAGGGAAACAAAGGCAAAAATGAACTATTGGGACTTCATCAAGAAAGAAAACTGCACAGCAAAGGAAACAACAAAACTAAAGGCAGCTTTTGGAATGGGAGAAGGTATTTGCAAATGACATACCAGATACAGTTATGATAAACTTATCAAACTCAGCACCCACAAACCGATAATCCAGTTAAGAAATGGGCAGAAGACGAAAAAACACTTTTCCAAAGAAGACATCCAGATGGCTAACAACACATGAAAAGATGTTCAACCTCACTGATCAGGGAAATACAAATCAAAACCACAATGAGAGGGGCCCCTGGGTGGCTCAGTCCTTAAGCGTCTGCCTTTGGCTCAGGTCAAGATCTCAGGATCCTGGGATCAAGCCCCATGTCGAGCTCCTTGATCAGCGGGAAGCCTGCTTCTCTCTCTCCCATTCCCCCTGCTGGTGTTCCTTCTCTCTCTCTCTGTGTCTCTCTCTGTCAAATAAACAAAATCTCTTTTTTAAAAAAAAGATTGTATTTATTTATTTGACACAGAGAGAGAGATCACAAGTAGGCAGAGAGGCAGGCAGAGAGAGAGGGGAAAGCAGGCTCCCTGCTGAGCAGAGAGCCCGATGCGGTGCTCCATCCCAGGACACTGAGATCACGACCTGAGCCGAAGGCTTTAATCTGCTGAGCCACGCAGGCACCCCAACAAAATCTTTAAAAAAAAAAACAAAACGAGAGACCACCACACACAAGTCAGAATGGCTAAAATCAACAACACAGGAAGCAATAGATGCTGGCGGGAATGCAGAGAAAAGAGGAACCCTCCTACACTGTTGGTGGGAATGCAAATTGATACAGTCACTCTGGAAATTAGTATGGAGGTTCCTCAAAAAGTTAAAAATAGAACTACCCTCTGATCCAGCAATGGTAGAGAATGAACTGAGGGTTGGTGGAAGGGAGGTGGGTGAGGGTTGGGTAAATTGGTGATGGGTATTAAAGAAGGCACTTGTTATGTTGAGCACTGGTTGTTTTATGTAAGTGATAAATCACTAAATTCTACTCTTGAAACCAATATCACTATGTTAACTAGAATGTAAATAAAAATTTGGAGAAAAAAATGATCTATTAGCAAAATACTGCATTTAAAGATGTTAAGTACATGAGCATACTGAGTACTTAACAATAATAGAGGAAGTAAGTCTGAGGTGTGAAGCTAAGAATGTTTTCTTGACCCATCCCTGTCCCTTTGATAAGCACCTCCCTTGATGGTCCAGAAAATCCATCTCATTTAAAAAAGAACACAAGGGCGCGGGGGG
>CM053609.1:48234394-48244485 GCA_028646535.1 Procyon lotor
CAAAGAAGACATACAAATGGCTAACAGACACATGAAAAAATGTTCATCATCTTTAGCCATCAGGGAGATTCAAATCAAAACCACACTGAGATACCACCTTACACCAGTTAGAATGGCCAAAATCAACAGGACAGTAAACAACAAATGTTGGAGAGGGTGTGGAGAAAGGGGAACCCTCTTACACTGTTGGTGGGATTGCCAGCTGGTGCAGCCATTGAAAACAGTATGGAGATTCATCAAGAAATTAAAAATAGAGCTACCCTATGACCCTGCCATCGCACTACTGGGTATTTACCCCAAAGAAGCAGATGCATTACAAAGAAGGGCCAGGGCACCTGGGTGGCTCAATGGGTTAAAGCCTTTGTCTTCGGCTCAGGTCATGATCTCGGGGTCCTGGGATCGAGCCCCACATCGGGCTCTCTGCTCAGCAGGGAGCCTGCATTCCCCCCTCTCTCTGCCTGCCTCTCTGCCTACTTGTGATCTCTCTCTCTGTCAAATAAATGAATAAAATCTTAAAAAAAATATATTAACAAAGAAGGGCCGCATGTACCCCAATGTTCATAGCAGAAATGGCCACAATTGCCAAACTGTGGAAAGAACCAAAATGCCCTTCAACAGATGGATAAAGAAGATATGGCCCATATATACAATGGAATATTATGCCTCCATTAGAAAGGACGAATATCCAACTTTTGTATCAACATGGACAGGACTGGAAGAGATTATGCAGAGTGAAATAAATCAAGCGGAGAAAGCCAATTACCTTATGGTCTCACGTGCGGAGCATAAAGAAAAACATGGAGGGCATTGTGAGAAGGACGGGAAGGGGGAATGGGGGGAAATCAGAAGGGAAGATGAACCATGAGAGACTGTGGACTATGAGCAACAAACTGAGGGTTTTGGAGGGGAGTTGGGTGAGCCTAGTGGTGGGTATTGAGGAGGGCACACATTGCATGGAGCACTGGGTGTGGTGCATGAACAATTAATCTTGTAACACTGAAAAAATAAAATAAACATATTTGGGGAAAAAAAGGTTAAATACAATGAGGGGATAAAATATGGATATAACAGTGAAAATTAGAAAAGGTTTTTAAAAAGGTATTGATAGGATACTAGTTTAAAAAATGTTAAAATAAGAAAGAGGAAAAATAAAGTAAAATAAGAAAAAAATAAAATTTATAGAATTTAACTTCGAAAGACTAAAGGATCCTGGGAAAAAAGCCATGAATTCTGTATTGCTTTTTCCTAACTCTGGAGTTCTGCAGTTCTCATTGATCAGTGAACTTGGTCTTGGCTGGATATTTTTGTTGATCTTCTGGGGGAGGGGCCTATTGCTGTGATTCTCAAATGTCTTTGCCCGAGGCAGAATTGCACCACCCTCGCCAGGGGATGGGCCAAGCAATCTGCTCAACTTGGCTCTCAGGAGCTTTTGTTCCCTAAATGTTTTCCGTACAGGGGCAGGATTGAAAACAGTGGCCTCCTAATCTCCGGCCTAGTAGGAGCTGAGAGCACTCAGGGCCCCACTCTTCAGTGCATCCTCAGAGAAAAGCAGTCAATCCCTCCCGTCTCCCTGGTCTCCAGCCTCGCTCCAAGCTCACCTGGCCTGTGACCGAGTGTTTCTGTCTCTGGCGCACAGCCCTGTTTGGAGTCTCCAAACCCAGCAGACTCCTGCAGCCCACTCCCACACCACTCCTCTCGGGGGACGAAGGAAGGGGTCTCTCTGGAGCTGCCCCTTGTGGGGTCCCTGCTCGAAGATCAGTGGCCCAAATGTGCCTTGGATCACAGTCTGAGGTAAGCCCAAGCTGAGAGCCTGCTTCTCGGCTCTGTCTCTACAGCTGGCTTCCCCAGTCTGATAGCTGCGAGCTCTGCCACCCTCAGACACCCCTAGTCTTTTTGTGTCCCGTGGGTCTTCAGACCACACTGTCCCAGCGAGGGCTCCACCCCACCACCCTCCCACCCCCACCCCCACTTAGCCTCTGGAGTGATGTCCCTCAGCATAGCAGACTTCTAAAAGTTCTGATTTTGTGCTCCGCTGCTCTGTGGCTTGCTGGGAGCTGGGCCCTCCCCCCCACGGTCTATCTTCCCATCTCCTTGGATTCACTTCTCCCCACATCCTACCTTCGGGAAAAGTGGTCGATTTTCTGTTCCTAGAATTGTTCTTCTTCTTCTCTTCTATCTCCTGTTGAGTTTGAAGGTGTTCAGAATGGTTTCATAACTATCTAGCTGAACTTCTGGGATCTGATACTATCTCAGGCTCCTATTCCTCCTCCATCTTGTGTTTTTCTCCACATCGGTGTGGAGCCCAATATGGAGCTTGAATTCATGACCCTGAAATCAAGACTTGAGCTGAGATCGAGTCAGATGCTTAACCAACTGAGCCACCCAGGTGCCCCAATGGTAGTTTATTTTTAAAAAACTGTTAATTTGGGGGGTGGGGGACTTTCCAGCATTTTAAAGTTTTATATTTTATGTTTAAACGTCTCTCTAAAAAATGCTTGTGCTGGGGCATCTGGGTGGCTCAGTCGGTTAAGCGTGTGCCTTCATGATCTCAGGGTCCTGGGATCGAACACCACAGGGATCTCCCTGCTCAGGGGAGAGTCTCCCTCTCCTTCTGCCCCTCATTACCTCCCACTTTTGCTTCCTTTCTCTCTCAAATAAATACATCTTTAAAAAATAAAAAAAATTTTAAAAAGCCTGTGCTATTAAAAAAAAAAAAAGCCTGAGGTTACATAGCAACCTAGATGTGATGATATTACTTTTCCACAAGATGTAAGAGAACTCCCTTTGTAAAACTATGAATCCAAATAAATGGCTGTTTACAAAAAAAAACAACAACAACAAAACAACGTAATTTTTAAATGGGCAAAATATTTGGATATTTCTCCAAAGAAGATACACAAATTTCTAATAAGTACTTGAGAAGATGCTCAATGTCATTAGTCATTAGGGAAATGCAAGTCAAAACCACAATAAGAAACGACTTCACACCCACTAGGATGGCTATTAATCAACAAGACACACATGTTGGCAATTTGATGTAGAGAAATTGGAACCAAATACAGGCAGTCCTCACTTTGTATGGTAATGCAAACTGAAACCATACAAAACATTCTTAATAATATGGGAAAGATTGTGATCCGTGGTCTTTACAAATTGTGGTTGAAACAAACTCTTATAAGTATATAGGGAAATGAAAATAGTGAAACTAACATTTATTGAGCACAGTGTGATTTATAACATTAGAAACACTGAAAGTTAAAGTGTTTCATTTATTTTAAGAAACTTGGGAAGAAAAAAAACATCAAGAGTGCTTGCCTTCTTCTCTGTGTAATTTATGATGCAGAGTGAGTCTCTTTTCTATGCCTTAGCAAATTGTCATTCTTCTAAGTTTGAATCCGCTTCCAACATTGTATCCATTGTATTTCCAGTGTTGTGAAATACTTCCAGGAGTTCCTTTCATGTGAAGTTTTGTGCTAGCATCGTTTTTTCTGGGATGTTAGCCGGAACCATTTATTTATTTCAATAAGTGTGTCTGCACGAAGTTCCTCTGACTGTGTATCAAGAGTTTCTCAAGCAGCTGCAGTGTCAACAATCCCACGGTGTACTATTTCTTCTAGAATAAGTCCTGTATAACCTCTATGACAGGGGCGCCTGGGTGGCACGGTGGGTTAAAGCCCCTGCCTTCGGCTCAGGTCATAATCTCAGAGTCCTGGGATCGAGCCCCGCAT
Organism: Procyon lotor; assembly: GCA_028646535.1. Lineage (NCBI taxonomy): Eukaryota > Metazoa > Chordata > Mammalia > Carnivora > Procyonidae > Procyon > Procyon lotor. Next base: position 48,238,123 of record CM053609.1, read on the forward strand.
CCGGCTCTCTGCTCGGCAGGGAGCCTGCTTCCCCCTCTCTCTGCCTGCCTCTCTGCCTACTTGTGATCTCTCTCTCTCCCTGTCAAATAAATAAATAAAATCTTTAAAAAAACAAAAAACAAAAAACCTCTATGACATTTATAGGTGACCCAAATTTCACTTCTGGCAAGTGTCTCTATGGCACGTTTATCTTTGTTGGCCACTTCCCTCTTTTGATTATCAATTTTTTTAAAGATTTTATTTATTTGACAGAGAGAGAGATCACAAGTAGGCAGAGAGGCAGGCAGAAAGAGAGAGGAGGAAGCAGGCTCCCTACTGAGCAGAGAGCCTGATTTGGGGCTCGATCCCAGGACCATGAGATCATGACCTGAGCCAAAGGCAGAGGCTTTAACCCACTGAGCCACCCAAGCGCCCCTTGATTATCAATTTTTGTCAAATGTCTCATGGGCTTATCACTGGGAGACAAGGAGACAGACAGCACAACTACGTGCTTTGCTCCCTGTCCTCGAACTCAGTAACAGACGTGCAATGCTAATCACCAAGAGACATTGAAAGAAGTGACATAATTGACCACTGATCATGACAAGCGTTGTCATTTAGTGATGTGTGAAGGGAAGAGCTAGCTGCAAACGTCATACTTTATGCAATTACAATTAACATACCATCTTAAATGAAATTTGAACCATTGTGGTTGAGGGACTGGTGTTAATTTAATTAAAAGATTGTAACTGAAAATTTTGCCTCTAGGAACAACACAAGCTGAGGACGCCTTGTAATAGAGCAGCAACTTTTATAAAGTTAAAAAAAAAAGGATACGTAGACACGTTAATAAAGACACTTTAGCAAATATCTCCCAAACCTAGGTAAAGTAGACCCAAAAAAGTGTAAGGATATAGTAAACCCAAACAACATAGCCTGTTAGTTGGGTCCTATAGTAAGCAGACACTGAGACAGATTTGGGAGCGCAAAAGGATTGCTGCACTAATCCATTCAGTTACAACTGGGCGAGGGAGTAGTACCAAGAAGGGCCCAAGCAGATCATCTAAATTCCACAAGCAGTCCTCTCTTTGTCTAATGCAGCTCTTATACTTTCCTGCTGATCAATGCCAATTAGCCCGGCCAACATGGTGCCTCTTCTTGCCCACTAGTCCCTGGTTATATGCAGTACCAAAGGCCCAAGCTGCAACCAGAGTTTGTAGTCCAGTAGTATCTTTGCCAAGTCCTCTGGCAAGAGTGAGCCAATTTTCAGGACTAAGACCTCCATCTCTGAAGAGCTTAGAGTTGCAGGGGCAGGAAGCATAGAATCCTCCAGGGAACTATTGGGAATGGTGATGAGTGGAGCCACTGCTTGGCCCTTGAACCCCAGGTATGCTTCCTGTTGGAAACAAAGCACCATATAAAGGCTTCCGATTCAGTGCAAATACTGCATCCTGGAGGATGGCAACCCTCACCCCCACCCCTGGAGCAATGCCTCTAAGCTGATACCTGAACTGCATCTTCCACGGGTCATCCCAAAATTCTGTCAGCCCAGCTGCTCCTGAATGATGCAGTATGCAATGCAACCATTAGATCCCACAGTTGTGGCCCCCTCCTTCACCTCCTTAGCTGTGATGTGTAAGCTGATTGCACGCATGATATGTTGTGTGGAATCCCATGCTAATGGAACAGGTACCCTATAAGCCCCCAGATAGCAGTACTACCTGAAGCTCTGTGGGCATGAAAGGCACGCTTAGACCCTGAATAGATACCCAATCATGTGACAATGAAGTGCTGACTCTTCTAGAATAGAATCATCCTAGTGAAATCAACTTGCTACCAAGTAGCTGGTTGATCTCCTTGAAGAACAATGCCCTGTCAAAGGAGCAATGGACTTGTTACTGGCAGGATGGACTTGCAGGAGCTCTAATGGTCTTGTTAAGTGGAAGTCTGTGCTTTGGTTGGGTCCATGTTTAACCTCCATCTCTTCATTCTGTGCCCACAGTGTCAGCTGCCAAAGGGGGCTAAGGTCTAAGTGGTTTTGATTGCTTTCTTGTTCATTCCTTTTTCTGTAATAGATGCTTTCTGGTGGGCATTCATATCTAAAGCAAAAATCTTCCCCTTTTGTGCACATACTTTTATGTCCATCCATTGTATCATACAGTGTGCTCTTTATGTCTAGCTTCTTTTGCCTATGAGATTCATCCGTGTTGTTGTATGTACCAGTAGTTCTTTTCTTTTATTGCATTCATCATTGTATTAATGCAGAAAAATGTATCCCTTCTCCTGTTGATAGATATTTGGGGTTATTATTAATAAAACTGTTAAGAACATTATTATAGAGGAGTCTGGGTGGTGCAGTCATGGCCGACTCTTGATTTTGGCTTAGGTCATGATCTTGGGGTCCTGGGATCAAGCCCCATGTGGGGCTCCACAATCTGCAGGGAGTCGGCTTAGGAATTCTCTCCCCTTCTTCCTCTGCCCATCCCCCCAGCCATGTTCTCTCTTTCTCTCTCAAATAAATAATCTTAAAAAAAAAAACTTGTATAAGAATGGTTTCTTTCAAGAAGTTGGTTTTTTTAAGATTTATTTATTTATTTTAGAGAAAGGAAGAGAGTGCACAAGTAGGGGAGGAGCAGAGAAAGAGGGAGAAAGTCTCAAGCAGACTGCGATGAGCACAGAACCCGATGTAGGACTCTTATCGCAGGACCCTGAGATCACGACCTGAGCCAAAACTTAACTGACTGTACCACCCAGGCACCCCTACAAGTGTTTTGTTTTAGATATACGATATGCATTCATTTCTCTTAGAGACTGTATGTATGTATGTGTGTGTGTGTGTGTGTGTATGCATGTATATATATTTAGTGATATATATAATGAGATATGTAATGAAATATATATGCATGTGCTTGTGTGTACTGATCCATATTTAACCTTTGAAGAAATTGTCAAACATTTTTCCAAAGTTCCTCTTGCCTCATATTCTTGTCAACACTTGGTATTGTCTATCTTTTCAGTTGTAGACATTCTGGTGGGTATGTAATGGTAGCTCACTGTCTCATTAATTGTAATCCTTTTTTTAGATGCTTTTGAAATTTACTATGTGAATGATAAATATCTTTTTTTCTCTTTCCTTCTAGGATTTATACCTTATTTCTTTTCTTCTCTTACTGGATGGGCTGGAGTATAGAGCGTGGTGACTTAATAGCAAGAGTGGAAAATGATCATGAAGAGTTTTGTAAGTGATGCTCAGGGCAATGAAGAATCACTAGTATTTTCTCACAGATGAATAATGTGGTCAGATTCGCATTTAGCAAAAGCTCTCTGGCTATAATGTGGAAAAAATAAAGACACCAGGGAAAGCCAGTTAAAAGGCTCCTGAACTAATGTAGATAAGAAGAGGGTGACCTAAGCTAGGGAAGTGGCAATTGGAGAGGAGAAGAATTGATTTTTAAAAAATAAAATGTGTCTGGCTCCTCTTAGTCCACATCAAGTGTGATTTCAGTGAACCAATCAATAAAAATGTGCACATATTTCAAGCCATTCTGAGGACAGACATATCCTTTAGGGGAAATTCATCTTCAGAAGGTACTAAAAAGAACATCTTAACAAATGTTATCAAACTGTTAACAAAAAGAACTTGAAACAAATGAAACTATTGGGTTCAATGTGAAATATGAAATGAAAATAATGCAAGATCAGTTGCTAAAACTTTTTTTCTTTTTTAAGAATTTTTATTTATTTATTTGACAAAGAGAGAGCACAAGCAGGCAGAGTAGCAGGTAGAGGGAGAGGGAGAAGGAGGCTTCCCGCTGAGCAGGGAGCCCGATGTGGGGCTCCATCCCAGGACCCTGGGATCATGACCTGAGCCAAAGGTAGTCGCTTAACTGACTGAGCCACCCAGGTGCCCCCCCAAAACTTCTTTTCTTATAAACAGGCCTCAATCGAGGCAGGTCACAAGTTGTTGATGCCAGCTTCCAGATCTGATTAACTAAATTGTGGTCATCGTTGATGTGGCCCTTGGTAAGCAATACAGATGAACTGAAAAGTAAACTACCTGCGGTCGGTAGTAAAATAATGTCACACCAACTTAGAAAACAACAGCAAAAGACCTAAGTAGGAGAGGTGACAAAAGCAGAAAATTGGAATGAATTGTGCAAAAAGACAAGAGCAGATGACTTTTGGAATAAGTAGCTCACCGAGCTCACCCAAGGTCTCAATAGCCCTAGTACAGCCTCCTTCTCCCACTCCCCACCACCCTTTGCTGTTGGTCTTCCTTCCTCTTGCCCTGAACCCTCCCCTTATCTCATCGCCTTAGTGGATGCCTCACAGCTTAGAGCTACGATTTCATCTCTAGGTGAAAATCTTTCAAACTTATGTGTCCATTCCTGACCTCAGGCCTGCATTTCCAACTTTTTACCTGGTAGTGCTGCTGGACCTTCAAGCTCAGAGTATAAAGTAAAACCTATCCTCAGCCCCAAACCAGTTCCTCTTGATTTTTCACTTCTGGTAAAGGTACCACTATTGTCCAAGTCATGCAGTTTTGGCATCTAAATTATCTTTGGCTCTTCCTTTGACGGGAAATGGCTTGGCAAACTGACCAAGTCTCATTTATTGTTTCTTCTGATTATCCTCTGCTCACCTCCCCATTTCAGGCCCTTCTTCCTTCATTGCCAGACCAGTTGCAGTGGCCTCTTTGCTGGTCTTCTGTCTCTAGTTTCTTACTTTCCTGAATTAGTTCTGCATATCATCACAAATTTAATCTTCCTAAGAACAGATCTGGTAATGCCTCTTGTTGCTACAGTGGATCCTCAGTAGTAACATAAAAATCTTCAGTGGCTCATGAAACTCAAAAGCCTCTAAAACAAGGCTCCAGGTTATTTTGGAGGGGGGTTTCTTCCCTCCCTTTGCAACCAGCTATGATCTGACTTTTAGCCAATTTGTAAGAAAGCTTTAACAGAGGGCGCCTGGGTGGCACAGTCAGTTAAGCATCCAAGTCTTGGTTTCGGCTCAGGTCATGATCTCAGGATCATGAAATCAAGCCCCACATCAGGCTCTGTACTCAGCATGGAGTCTGCTTAAGTTTCTCTCTTCCTCTGCCCCTCCTGCTCAGGCTCTCCTTCTCTTTTTCTCAAATAAATAAATAAATAAATCTTAAAAAAAAAAAACTTAAACAGGTACTTAAACTTTTCCATTTCATCTCTACTCCTTAAGTATGAGCTATAGCGACTTCCTTCCAAAGAATACAGTATGAAAGGAAGGAAAAAAGAATAACTTTACAGTGGAGAAAACTGATAAATCCTAGCTCGGCCAGGTGATCAAGGTCAATATCAGTAGTGATAAATCATGCTGGTAGTAGGTATCTTGGATATGATGTGACAAAAATGGCAACTTACATGCCTTTCCTCCCCAAAACTCTTAATGACAGGAAAAACAGATCAATTTAAAAGAGGGACATCCCTCAAAATACTTGGCCAATACTCCTCAAAACTGTCAAAACCATCAAAACCAAGGTTGTCATAGCCAAGGAAACCCTAAAGAAATGACATGTAAATGGAATGTGGTACCATGAATGGGACCCTAGAGCAGAAAAAAAAAATTAGATAAGAACTAAGGAAATCTGAATTAACTATGAATTTCAGTTAATAATAATGAATCAATATTTCATAATTAATTGTACAATTGTGCCATACAAATGTGAGCAGTTAATAATAGGGAAAACTGGATGAGAGGACATGTGACAACTCTCCGTACTACCTTTGCAATTTTCCTGTAAATCTAAAACTATTCCAAAGAATAGTCTATTTTTAAATCTTATTTCCAAATAAATATTACACAATCATCAAAAAGAATGAGGCAGATTTTTATGCACTAATACTGAAGAAACTCTAAGAAACTATTTTTTTTTTCTAAGAAACTATTAATGAAAGAAGAAAGTTGCCGAAGAGGGCATAAAGTGGTGCTTGCTATTTGTATAAAGAAAAAGAATTGGTAGCTGTATTTGTTTGCAGATGGGTAAGAAAGCTACACAAGAAACCAGTAATTAGAGCAGATGGACTGAGTGGCTAGGAGTCATGCATGGGAAGGAAGCTCACTCTTTACCATATACCATTTCAGTACTTTTCAAATGTTGAACCATATTAATCTATTTTCCATTAAACAAACAAGTACGCCAAACAAAAAAATCGGGGGTGGGGTGGGGAAGATGGTCTGCTGGGGCGCCTGGGTGGCTCAGTGGGTTAAAGCCTCTGCCTTCCGCTCAGGTCATGGTCCCGGGGTACTGGGATTGAGCCCCACATCGGGTTCTCCACTCAGCGGGGAGCCTGCTTCCCCCCCTCTCTCTGCCTGCCTCTGCCTGCTTGTGATCTCTCTCTCTCTCTCTCT
>CM053609.1:48253489-48268287 GCA_028646535.1 Procyon lotor
ATGAGCTGCATCATCAATTGCCTTTTAATGTACACTTTGTCCTGTTTTTCATCCAAGGATCTAGACATGACAGACAGTCGAGGTATCTGCTGTTTTTTAAAGAAGGTCCAGAGGCTGTGGCATTTCCTGAACAAGAAGAAACAGATTCTGTAACAGTTCTGAGATTGAATATAGGATTTATATTTAACCTTTCCATACTCTTAATCAGTTTTAATCAGAATGTCACTTAAGTGATGAAAAAGATTTAAAGTAAAATGAAGCTCACAAGTCATTGCACGTTTTCAGTCCCTGGCAGACTCCTGGGAGTCATTTTGATTATTAAGTAAAAAAAAAAAAAAAAAGAAAGGAAAAAAAAAAAAAAGCATTGGACACAGGAGTAGGTTTAAGAGACCTGAGTTTTGGTTCTGCCAGTCATTAGTTTTATAGCCTTGGAAAGTTGTTAAACCTCTTTGAGATTTTTCTTCTGTAAAGTGGTCGGTGAGTTTAATCTTAAGGTTTCCTCTTCACCAAAGAGCTTGACACAATCAACGTCTAATACAAATTTATCCCACACAACCTCATTGCTCTGCTCTCCTCCCTTTTCCTTGAAAGTCTTCCGAGGGACTCCCGCATTCTCTTGCTTAGATTCCCATGCTGGTGCTCGCAGGGGATGCTCATTGAACCCTTTGCTGATGGTGTTCGAAAAGAGGAAGATAATCTCATTCTTCATGGGTTGCAAAAACCGTAAGAATACTTCGGGGTCCAAGCTGGTATTCTTTTCTGGAAGTCTCCGTCTCCTTTCCTCCTTATACCTTTAGGCCTCTCCCTAGTGCCGGCCGGTGATTAGCTTCACGTTAGGCGGTCCTGGGGACAGCGCCAATTTGTCAGATCCTGGCAGCTCCGGTTCTGAGGAGGAGGCAGGGTAGGGCCTCACTATTTGGGGCCCTTCTTCGCGACCATCTCAGGGTGTAAATTCGTAATGTGACAACGCATTTCCGATTTTCTTCCCAAAAGCCCAATCCCGGGGTCACAATCATGCTCCTATAAGCAAGTTAACTACTGAGCTAGAAGGACACCACTGTGCGGCAACCACCAGCCTCAGAAGCTCGACTTCTCGACTCCGGACCGACAGGCAGTTGCGGCTGCGGCTGGAACTACAAGGTCCAGAATTCCTGCGCACATGCGCGCTGCTATTGTGATGCTCCTTTCCCGGTAACTCGCCCTCTCAGGCAAACCTGAAGATAGCGGCAATTCTCCGGTGGGGGGCGGAGACGCTCCCTGCCTGACTCTCCGCCCACTTCGTGATAGGCAATGGGATCAGCCAACCGACGGGGCGGGCCCGGGACGCGCTCTCCAATCAGCACCTGTGGCGGAGAGGTGGGCGTGCGCACTGGCAGGGCAGGTGGGCTAGGCTGTGTCGGGTTGCGAAGGGGGAGAATAACGTCGGGTCGGGTCAGCGGGCGCTGCAGTAGTCGCCGCAGCGGCGATGGGAGCGGTGGGGACGAGGCGGCGGCGGCGGCGGCAGGAGGAGGAGCAGGGGCTGGCACAAGAGCAGCGGCTGGGGGCGGCCAGCAGCAGCATTAACAGCAGCCGCCGCCGCCGCCAGTAAACGCGGACGGTACCCGAGGGGACTACCAAGCCGGCCGGCCCTCCAAGCCGCGCTCGGGTCCCGCCGCAGTCGGCGGCGGGGGATGGGCAGGCGGCGGCGGTCCCGCCTGCTGAGGGTTGATCCTTGCCGGTCCTGGCCCTGAGCTGGATCCGAGCCCTCCGCCCGAAATCCCTGCGTCCGCCACGGCCCAGGTAGGACACACCCCCCCGAACCCCCAGGGCGCTGCTGAGGTGCCCCGGGCCCCGCCCTCCCCCAGTCTTGACTCCCTCCTCGGGCCGCACCCCTCGCGGAGTGACCGACCCTGGTGCGGAGGGGAAGGGTATGAGACTCCTCGGTCGCTGCCCACGCCCTGGGCTTGTGCCAGATCTAGTCGCTCCACCTCGGAGACCTTCTGCTTCTGCCCCCTTTCCCCGAAGGCTTGTGCCTCGTTTCCTGAGAAGCTTTTGGTGTCTTCACTGAACTTGGAGGGTCACGAAGCTTCGTCTGTTTCTCTCTCTGTGGGTGACCCACATATTACTTGTATTTATGCTGCTTCTGGTACCAGGACTGAACACAGAGGTTTCTCAGAATACACGGAGCGCTTCTTTCGCACCCCGCCTCCTCAAATATAATAGAAGGGGTAATGGGACTGTGCAGTGTTCGCTGTGTAGTAACGACGATGAAGGCCATGACTTTTTGGTACTTAAGGTGCGAAGTATTGACCTGAGGGATTTGCCCGTCATTTGCCTTGACTAAGATGCTGTTGACACTCTGGGATGCTGTGGGAGGGACAAAAGACTCCACACATATGTAATGTCAAATCAGGGGAGTCAAGGATCCGTTGGGATGCCAGGATACTTTATCGCACAGTGAAGTTAATTTTGTTTCAGCGTGGCAGCGTTAGAGGTAAAAATGACATTGAGTTGTACTCTTCTTTGAATTAAAGTTGATAGGTAGCAGCAATCCCGTGTTAACTCTTCTCATCCTTAGCTTTAGAAATTGTTCTTTCTTTGAACATTAAAGAGGGCAGTTTTCTTATAATCTGTGTATTATGTAAAAGTGTTCTGGTGTTCAGTAGAAATTGAGATTTTGTATGCAGGTATGAGGATCACATTATTATGAATGGGCGCATATACACACACAGGGAGGATCCACTCAATGTGTTTTGTTACAGTGTTTGGTTCTGAGCCATTAGTAACAGTTGCATTGGTTTCTAAACACTGATTTGCCAGAATGGACAGACTATAAAGATGTGTTTGCTGTTTTCTTTTGGCTAAATAGAATAGAGTAACGTTCTATTTCTGGGAAAGTGGAGATAGGAGATTGATTTTAAAGTATTTAGGGAATTGGAGGCCAAGTATTTCTTATAAAGAAGTAGTAATGATGACAAATACTAATAGAAGTAATCTTGAAGAATTAATATTAACTCTAGAAATTTTTCAAATAATAAGGACTTCTATGGCATATTGTAATCTATTCAAATTGAGAAGATACCAAAAGGAATCTTTAATTTAGAAGCTTATGTTTTCCTGTATGGTATATTTTTATCAAGGCACTGAAAGAGATGTTTGAAGCATGGCTATGAAGGGAAGTTTTTCTAGCATTTTTTCCTTTATGATAGGATGTTAGCAAATGTTTTTTCCTTTTTCAGTATTAGACACAGAAAAGAAATTGAAGTGCCTAGCTTCTTTAACTTAATTTCTAATATTAAATTGAAACAATTTGATCTTCAGTAGGGGGCTAAGAATAATATATCTTGTTCATTATCTTGTACAATGGTTAATACATAATTTAGTGAATTCTCTGTTGTATTGCATATGACTTCAGATTTTGTGTCTTTTTTGACTTTAAAAAATACTGATTGTTTTAACGCCTCAGGAAATCTTCATTAGACTCATTTGCTTTAGCAAATTGAACTCAATTATATAGGACTTCAAATAGCTTTAAATGTAGTGTTGGAAGTAAAGTTTGTATAATTTAGACAATTTTGAAGGTATTTTACATTAAAAATGCACTAAAATGTGAGAGTGATAGATTGTTGGTTTTTCAATGTAAACAATGTTATGGAGCTTAGTTCACTACAGTTATGAAATTTAATTTTGCAAGGGCAGTCAATTCTTTGTTTTAGAACTTGAAAAAGTTATATATAGAGATGATAACTTGACTGCCACTCGTGGGAGACTTTGACCTGCAACCACTCAACTAAGACATTCTTGGATTCCTAATCCTCAGAAACTCTGCGAGTTAATGAATGTTTGTTGCCTTAAAAAAAGGGGGGGTGGGTGCCTGGGTGGCTCAGTTGTTAAGCTTCTGCCTTTGGCTCAGGTCATGATCCCAGGGTCCTGGGATCGAGCCCCGCATCAGGCTCCCTGCTGCATCAGGCTCCCTGCTTGGCAGGATGCCTGCTTCTCTGGCTACCATTCCCTCTGCTTGTGTTCCCTCTCTCGATGTGTTTCTCTCTGTCAAATAAATAAAAAAAATCTTTAAAAAAAAAAAAAGCAGGGGGCAATACATAAGGGAAAATGTTTAATGACTATTATTGAATTAATGTGGGCTGACTTGATTCACAAAATAAAACAGCCTTTGAGAATTAATGGAGAATGTAGCATACTTCCTTCCCCACTTAAAAAAAAAAAAAGAACTATAGAAAAATTCTTTAGGGGCACCTGGGTGGCTGAGTTAGTTAAGCTTCCCACTTGATTTCAGCTCAGGTTATGATCCTCAGGGTTGTGAGATCCAGCCCTGCATCAGGCTCCACACTGAGCATGGAGCCTGCTTAATACTCTCTTTCTCCTGCTCCTTCTGCCCCCTCTCACTTGTGCTGTCTTAAAAAAAAAAAAAAAAAAAGAAACGAAAAGAAAATTTATTTTATAGCATATGTGGCAAGCAGCTTTACAATTTGATCATATGGGGCTGGCTGGCTCAGTCGGAAAAACATCCAACTCTTGATCTCAGGGTCATGAAGTCAAGCCCCACGTTGGGTGTAGAGATTACTTAAATAAAACTTCAAACTAAATAAATAGATCCTTTAAAAAAAGCAATTTGAGCATATGTTACTCGAAAATATTCTAGTCATGTATTCTTTTTTTTTTTTTTTTGGTCTTTTTTGAGATTTTTGAGAAATACTCAAAATACAGCTGGAGGTTTGTCAGTTTATATGATGAATACTATTGCAGGAAATCTTCAATATTTATACATTTTTTAAATTAAACTTTTTTGTTATCCAGTATATTGTAAACAATAGTGATGCAAGTGATAGACCCCTCCTCCCCCCAGGCTTTAGTGGATAGAATCCTTGTGTTGAAAATGCTTTTATAGCTTTTATTCTGTAAGTACTCAATGCTTTCAGATTAAATGTCAGGCTTTCATGTTTGATACAAGAGCCTTTAAGTCAATATGAAAAAGTTGAGGTTTTTAGAGCTGAACTTTCAGCATCTGTACAACACATACAGTATTACCACTCAAAAGTTTCTCTCTTCCTTGGGACACCTGAGTGGCTCAGTGGGTTAAAGCCTCTGTCTTCGGGTCATGATCTCGGGGTTCCTGGGATCGAGCCCCGCATCAGGCTGTCTACTCAGCAGGGAGCCTTCTTTCCCCTCTCCCTCTGCCTGCCTCTCTAACTACTTGTGATCTCTCTCTCTGTCAGATAAATAAATAAAATCTTAAAAAAAAAAAAAAGTTTCTATCTTCTTTAACATCTGGTGATCTTTGATTGCAGATTTAAAATACAGATTGAGGGACACCTGACTGGCTCAACTGGTGGAGCGTGTGACTCTTGAACTCAAGGTTGTGAGTTTGAGCCCCCCGTTGGGTGTAGAGATTACTTTAAAAAATAAAAGTCTTCAAAATACTGATTGAAATTAAATTATTTAAATACCGTGAATGTCAATTTTGCCAGACCATTTCATCTTTTAAGCAGGTGATTTTTAGGCAGATTTCTTGATATATATTTATGTTATATGACTACAGTAGATATAATTACTCTTCTCCTTGTGATTATTATTTTATATGTCCTTGATGCTTTTTTTAAATTTTTTATATATTTTTAAAGATTTTATTTATTTATTTGACACAGAGAGAGAAATCACAAGTAGGCAGAGAGGTGGGCAGAGAGAGGGGAGGGAAGCAGACTCCCTGCTGAGCAGAGAGCCCGATGTGGGGCTCGATCCCAGGACCCTGAGATCATGACCTGAGCTAAAGGCAGAGGCTTTAACCCACTGAGCCACCCGGGCGCCCCTATATGCCCTTGATTCTTAATTGAACATATAGTACTTAAACATACTATACAATACTATACTATAGTACATACTATACTATATACTATATATACTATACTATATACTATAGAACATACTATACTATAACATACTATCCTATACTATAGAACATATAGTGCAAACATTTTGAATATTTTTCCATGATTTTTTTTTTTTTTACCTTTGTACATAAGATCCTTGATGCTTTGGGATGTTGATAGTTCCTTTTTATTGTATTAAGAAATTTGTTTTCACTTTGATTAGAGTAAAGCTTCCCATGGTGAAAAATTAAGTGTTCTTTGAAAAAAATCTGAGCTGTTTTAGTGTCTTCTGAAAAATGAGAGGTGGTAGCTTCTTGGCTCCTTCTGGTAAGCTGCTAAGATTTAACTTCTAACCATGTTTTAAGTATCAGTATTTTTTTTTTTTTTTTAAGGTTTTATTTATTTGACAGAGAGAGAGATCACAAGGAGGCAGAGAGGCAGGCAGAGAGAGAGGGGGAAGCAGGCTCCCTGCTGAGCAGAGAGCCCGATGCGGGGCTCGATCCCAGGACCCTGGGATCATGACCTGAGCCGAAGGCAGACGCTTAATGACTGAGCCACTCAGGCGCCCCAGTATTTTTTTTTTTTTTTAATGGAAAATTTGCATCTTTTTTTTTGAAGATTTTATTTATTTATTTGACAGAGAGATCACAAGTAGGCAGAGAAGCAGGCAGAGAGAGAGGGGGAAGCAGGCTCCCTGCTGAGCAGAGTGCCCAATGCAGGGCTTGATTCCAGGACCCTGAGATCATGACCTGAGCTGAAGGCAAAGGCTTTAACCCACTGAGCCACCCAGGCACCCCTGGAAAATTTGCATCTTTATTGAAAATAAGAACCAGTATTGTTAAAAGTTTGAATTAGAAAAGGTATTTGCCATTGTATGTGTTTCTACCAAAATGCTTTTTATCATTATTTTGTTTTGTTTTTTATTGAAGTATGTAGTTGATCCACAATATTACATTAGTTTCATAAGTACACAACTCTGTATGTTATCTTGTGCTCACCACAGTATAGCTACCATCTGTCACCATACAATGCTATTATAGTATCTTTCACTGTATTCCCTATGCTGAGCCCTTTTTCCCCTGAATTATTCCGTACTGGAAGCCTGCACCTCCCACTCCCCTTCACCCATTTTGCGCATCCCCCATCCCCTCTCCTGTGGCAATCATCACTTTGTTCTTTGTATTTATGGGTTTGTTAATGCTTTTTTGTTTATTTGTTCGTTTTGGTTTTGGGATTCCACATATAAGTGAAATCATATGGTATTTGTCCTTTCTGTCTGAAATATTTCACTTAGCAAAATACCCCCCAGGTCCATCCATGTTATTGCAAATGGCAAGATATCATTCTTTATTCTGGCTGAATAATATTCTGTCATGTATATATACCACTTTTTCTTTATCCATCTGTCTGTGGATGGACACTTGGATTGCTTCCCTTTATCATTATTTTTATACTTGTCTTTTTTTCTTTCTGGAGTTTCTAGGTGATTACCTTTTTTAAAAAGTGAGTTGCATTGTTTCCCTTGTCTTGTTTATCTAAATACTGTACTTTGTTAATATTTGTCTGACATTTAGTTTTCCACACGTGTTGTATATTATGTATTAAGTTTGGAAAACTCCTCTTTTTTTCTTTGATTCACTAAGGGCCTCAGTTTTTTTTTTTTTTTTAAAGATTTTTAAATTTATTTATTTGACAGAGAGAGATCACAAGTAGGCAGAGAGGCAGGCAGAGAGAGGGGGAAGCAGGCTCCCCGCCCAGCAGAGAGCCCGATGTGGGGCTCGATCCCAGGACCCTGAGATCATGACCTGAGCCGAAGGCAGAGGCTTTAACCCACTGAGCCACTTAGGTGCCCCAGGGCCTCAGTTTCTAAAATACTTCAAAAATGGTTTTATCAACACTTCCCAGTGGCCAAGAAGGCAGAGATGAGGGGAGGAAATAGGAAAAAATGAATAGCTAAAGAGATTCCTGCCACTCATTAACTTTGATTTGAAAAAATCATCTGGAAACTAATGCATATGGTAGATAGTAAACTAGATTAGGACTTCATTTCTGCTACACTTATTTAGCACTTAAAAAATTCAACATGTCCAAGACAAAAGTCAGCCTTCTTTCAAGTGCTTTAATTCTACAAATGAAAGTATTACTATTTAATCAGTCACCCAAGCTCAAAAATCTCATTATGTGTATATAATGCACATAGTACTCGTAATGTGTATATAAATCTTATGTGTGTTTTGGCTTCCTCTTTCCCTTGGTTCTTCTATTTGCACAAAATCTCTCCTTTTCATTTCCACTGTTACCACCTTAACATAGTAGCCTTTCTGCACCTCATTATCTCTCCTTAAAACTATTGCAGCTCCAAACCTCATTATCTCTCCTTAGAGCTATTGTAATAGCCTTATCCATTCATTCATTAAATATTTGTTAAGCATCTACTGTGTTACTATGCTAGCGGTTAGACATTTGGTAGTGAAAAGGACAAAAATAATGTCACTTTTGGAGGTTACAGTATAGTGGGAACAATCTGTTCTAGAGTAAGGAATTACAGGTGTTCCAAGCATAATGAAGGGAAAATGCATGAACATATTAACAGCAGACCTAACAGTCTCAGAAGTGGGTTCAGGGAAGTAGTCTTCTGTCTTGTCACTCCTGGTTTATTCTATATACTCTACCAGATTCAGAGGTTAGTAAATAATATTGGGGCTGTAAGCAGTTAAATAGTTAAAAATAATAATAATAATTTTATTTTTTATAATTAAATTTTTAATAATACATTTTAATAAGAATTAAATGGCTCACTCAACTTTTGAAACAGCTTCAGACCTTTCAGAATGCCAGAACTTTGAAAAATTTGGTCCTATGGAGTCCACTTCTCCCTCCAGTTTGAGTTTCTACTTTGGGTTCTCCCAGGCTTCAATTCCTTGAGTATTGACAGAATTCCTATGTTATATTTCACATTCTATGCTTGAACTTCAGAAATTAGGACTAGGTATTACTAGTAAGAAAGAGATCTTCCAGGTAAGTAGAGAATAATCTCCTAGCTAGACTCTTAACAGTTTACAGGTGAGTTATTAAATGTACAAATAATTAGGATATAATTTGAATATCTTTGTAAGTTTAAAAATATATAATGCGTTTGTAAATCAGAAAAAAAATCCCTTATCATATGCTGGCACCTAATTTTGGATTAGAAGATAAGGTTAGTAGAGCCATTAACCTCTTAAATTAATAAATGCTTATAAAACAAATGAATATAAACTGTTAATTATGCATCAAGATGAGATTTGAATGTATTCTCATTTCTACTCTAACATATCATAGGACTTTAGATTACTTGATCTCTTTTCACCTCAGTTTGCTATTTTTAAAAAGGGAAATTAATATACTTAAAATATACTTATAATAGAGATCATTACAGAGTTTTCTGTATTGATTTTTTTTTCCTTTGTCTTAGTGGGAAGATCATAGATATAATGCTTTGTTTGGTTGATATGGTTACAGAAAATTTTACCCAAGGAATGGTCTTGTTTAATATTTTCGTTACAATCTGGACATGTAAGTTAACACTGTACTTTCTATAGTTGTTAGTGTTGTAGTCAGGGAGAAGAGAACTAGATTGTTAACAATTTTATCCTGTTGTCACTATTTGTAACCATACTGACTTGTAAAGTTTCTTACTTTCTTGAATATATTTATTGAACCCAGAGAGCTTCCATGCTTCTGTAAGTGTAATTTACCTTCTATAAAAGTTTAGAAGGAACATTTGAATGAAGTATGAGTGGTGACTAAATGTTCCTTTCCTTTTGCTGTCAGCAAGTAGGGTTATTCAAAAATCTTCATCACTTTTTAATAACCCTTTTGAGAGGGTCTTGCTAAAACCTATGGGGTAAAACAAAAACAAAATCATATGGGGTTTATCTTATTCTTGACTCTTCTTTCTGTTGTTTCTTTTTTACTTGAAAAACTTACCTGTTGCGTGGTCTCTGAAAATTTTTGTTCATATCTCAGCTTGTTTAAAAACATAATTGAGATTGTTGTGATAGTGTGAAAAATATATTATTTTGAGCTTTGAGATACATGAGATAGCTACTCTGCATCTAACTATATTTTAATCTATTTTTGGAATGCAGAATATGTATTCTAAATACTATTTACATAATGGAGCATGATTACTTTGAAAACATCTGATCTCTCACTTTAATAATAGGGGGTGTTTGGTATATTTATAGTTTTCATCAGATTTGAAAAAATTTAAGACATTTTCTCTTTTCACCCCCCCACCCCCCCCCCACCCCCCCGCCAAAGCATGGAATCTTTCTGGGCCCAATAGGTGTATCTAGAAATTAAAATATCTACTAAAAGTGGAGAGAAACTTTATATAACACAGTATATACACAGTATGGTTACAGTAACTGACAACAAAGTAAAAGTGTAAACAATTGTTCTTTCCTTCTGGGACTCCAGTTACATGTATGTTAGGCTTTTTGATTTTAGTGCATAGCTAACTGATGCTATGTTGGTTTGGTTTCTTTTTCTCTGTATGTTTAATTTTGGGTATTTTTTTTCCTCTCTTGAAGTTCACTAATTCCTTCTGCAGTAGCTAATCTGGTGTTAAACCTATACAGTGTTGGCTTTTTTTTTTTGTTTTTTAATCTCAGATATATACTTTTCATGTCTAGAATTCCTTGTCTACCAGTTCTGTCATCTGTATCTTTTCTGGGTCTGTTTTTACTTTTCTTTTCCTCCTTCCTCTCCTCCTTTCCTTTCTTTTCCTTTCCTTCCTTCTTCTTCCTTCCTCTTTCTCTTCCTTCCTCTTTCTCTTCCTTCCTCTTTCTCTTCCTTCCCTTTCCTTTCCTTCGTTTCTCTTTCTCTTTTTCCTTTTTCTTTCTCCCTTTCTTCCTTTCTTCTTTCTCTTCTTCCTTTCCTCCCCGCTTCTGTCCCTCCCTCTTTTCTTCCTTTTTCTTAAACCATAATTGATATACAATGTTACATTAGTTTGCGGTGTGCACAAGGTAGTGTTAAGACAACCTAGAGTTGTACTATGTTCTCTGCAAATGTAGTTCCCATCTATTACCATACAATGCTATTACAGTACCATTGGCTGTATTTCCTATGCTTAACCTTTCATCTCTGTGAATGATTAATTCCATTACTAGAAGCCTATACTTCTCACTTCTCCTTATCCATTTTGCCCATCCCACCACCACCCTCCCCTGTGGCAACCAGCAGTTTGTCCTTTGTTTTTGTGGGTCTTATTTTTTGTTGTTGTTGTTATTTGTTTTTTATTTTTTTTAGATTCCACATATAAGTGGAATCTTTCATATAAGTGAAATCATAGTGTATTAGTCTTTCTCTGTCTGACTTATTTCACTTAGCATAGTACCCTCTAGGTCCATCCATGTTGTCACAGTTTGCAAGATCTCATTCTTTTATAGTTGAGTAATATTCCACATTCCATATTATTCCATCTACCTAAGTTCTTCTTTATTCATTTATCTCTTGATGGGAACTTAGTTTGATTCCATATCTTGACTATTGTAAGTAATGCTTCAGTAAACATAGGGTGCATGTATATTTTTGAATTAATGTTTTCATTTTTGTTGGGTAAATACCTAGTAGTGGAATTATTGGACCATATGGTGTTTCTAGTTTTAGTTTTTTGAGGAATGTCCATACTGTTTTCCACAGTGGCTGTACCAATTTGCATTAAACCAGTAGTGTTAGAGGATTCCTTTTTCTTCACATCCTTGCTAACACTTGTTATTTCTTATCTTTTTGATGCTAGCCATTCTGACAGGTATAAGGTGATACCTCATTCTGGTTTTAATTTACATTTCCCTAATAATTAGTGATGTTGAATGTTTTCTCATGTGTCTGTTGGCCATCTGTATGTCTTCTCTGGAAAAATGTCTATTTAGGACCTCTGCCCATTTTTAAATTGATTATTTGGTTTTTTTACCATTGAGTTTTGTAAGTTCTTTATATGCTTTGGATATTAACTCCATATCAAATACATCATCAGATACATCATTTGCCAATATCTTTTCCCATTCAGTTGGTTGCCTTTTTGTTTTGTTGATAGTCCCCTCACTGTGCAAAAGCTTTTTATTTTGGTGTAGTCTTAATAGCTTATTTTTAATTTTCTGTTTCCTTCCTGCAGAGACCAATTAGAAAAATGTTGCTAAGGCCAGTGTCAGAGAGATTATTGCCTATGTTTTCTTCTAGGAATTTTATGGTTTCAGGTCTCACAGTTAGGTCTTTAATCCATTTTGAATTCATTTTTGTGTATGGTGTAAGAAAGTTGTCTAGTTTCATTCTTTTGCCTGTAGCTCTCTAGTTTTCCCAGCACCATGTACTGAAGAGACCATCTTTTCTCCATTGTATAATCTTGCTCATTTTGTTTTAGATTAATTGACCATAAGTGTGCAGTTTTATTTTTGGGTTCTCTATTTTGTTTCTTTGATCTTTATGTCTGTTTTTGTGCCAATACCATACTGTTTTGATTATAGCTTTTTAGTAGACCTTGAAATCTGGGATTGTGATACCTCCATCTTTGTTTTTCTTTCTCAGGAATGCTTTGACTTGGGTCTGTTTTTATTGACTGGTATTTCTCCTTATTTGCATCCCCAGTAATTTGTTTGAGTGCTAGGCATTATGATTTTACATTATTATGTGCTAGAATTTTTTTAAATTCCTTTAAGTATTTTCAGGGTTTATTTTGGGATACAGTTGAATTACTTGAAAATACTTTGATGCATCCAATGCCCTGGATGTTTTTGAAGGTCTTTTTTACTCTGTCTGTGAGTATGCAAACTATTTGCAGCCTTATTTGAGCATCAGAGATTGTTCTGTCTACCCTTTTCTAGTGATTTGAACCTGGCTTTGATCACTTCACTTCCTTACACATGTACACTTATAAGTACTCAGCCAGAGTTTCAAGGGGAATCAGTCTTTTTTAGATATCCACAGCTCATTCTTTGTGCTGATCTCTCCTCTCCTCTTGTCCTATTTTGACTTCCCCAGAACTCTGAATTTTGTCTCCTCAACTCAGTAAGACTGCTGGGCTCTGTTTGGGTTCCCCATTCCTGTGCTGCGGCCTGGAAATTCCCTTCCAAGTGGTGAGTTGGGGGCAGTTGTAAGGCTTGCCTTATTTATTTCCCTTTTCTCATGGATCCCTGTTCTGTAGTGCCTGTTTTCTGTAGTGTCTAAAATCCATTGTCCTTTTTTCTAGTTGTTGAAGGTGGGAGGGTAAATGTGGTCTCTATTACTGTATTGTGCCAGGAACTGCAGTAGTCTGGTGAGTATATTTAAATCTCAAACAAAGAGAAGTCATATTTCATAGCTATGCTGTCATTAGAAATCTATGTATTATCTTTATGCCCAAATAAAGTTTCAAAAATATCTTCTATACTCTTTAGACACGTCATGAGCTCTTCTGATGATTAATACTAGCATTCTTTCCATTGGGATTAAAATTGTAGGTAAAAATAATTTTCTTGGGGCACCTGGGTGGCCCAGTTGGATAACTACTCGACTCTTGATTGTGGCTCGGTCATGATTTCAGGGTCCTGGGATCAAGCTTAGTGGGCAGTCTGCTTGTCTCCTTTGCACTCTGCACCTCCCCCTGCCCATGGGCACTCAGATGTGTGTGGTCTCTCTCAAATAAATAAATAAATCTTTAAAATAATTTTCCTATTTTTCTGTTAGAGCAGAATCTAACATAAACTATATATGGCACTACTTATAAAAACCATACTTACTTATTTTGTGAATTATCTAGCTTCCCCTCCAAATAGGAAAATTTTATTACTGTAGCATATCTAGATAATAGTAGTTCTAACTGGTCTTCCTTTCCTCTTGCTTTATATCCTCCCCTTGCTCTGAAGTCCTTCAGTGGCTCTTCTTTGCCTACTTGAAATAGAATGAGTTCATTTTCTTCCTAGCCTCATTTTTATAGTCTGAACTTTACCTTTCACACCTATGTATTCTTTCTCTATCTTCAGAACTTTTTTAGACTAAACTCAGTCCATTTAGACTAATGTACACATTCATTTTTCCCATGCACTCGTATGTTGTGTTCATTTCCTCTTCTGTGTCTTTGCTTAGCTCCTTTGTTAGCTTTTGCCTTCAAACAAACCACCCCAAAGTCCAGAGGCTAAAACAGTAGTTTGTTGGTTAACTTATTCTTTGGATTGGTGATTTGGACCCGGCTGAATGGTTCTTTTTTTGGTGTTGTCTGGGCTTGCTCATGTGAGGCAGTCAGATTTCTTGGGTTTTTTCACAGTCTAGGTTCCAAAACCAGCAAAAGCGGGCAAGTTCTGTGCCTAAGTGCTTTTCAAGTTTCTGGTCATGTTTGCTACTGTCCCATTGGTCAAAATAAATCACAGGGCCAAGCCCAGTTTCTAGGATGGATAAAGAAACTCTGCCTCTTGATGGAAGATGAAGTAAGGTCGCAATGTAAAGAGATGTGTATATAGGAATGGAAGGAATTTGTGGCTATTTCGCAATCTGCTGGACCCTTGTAAATCCTATCCACCTCCTCTAAGAAACTTCATCATCCTAGCCCATGTAACCCTCCTGCAGTTCTGATGCATCATATGTACGTGGCCCTTACAATTTGATGCTGATTAACTCTTTATATTTTTACCTTTTAAATCCAGAGAATTAATGTTAATTTCTGTTTTTGTATTATGTATTCTATTTCAAAGAATAATTTGGAAATAATTGTTTACATTTTCTTTCCTTGATTGTAAACTCATTGAGGGCGAAACCTGCATTATACTTCTATCTACTCTTCTGTGTATTTGTAGCAATTTATTGCTACAATAAATGACTGTATGTTATAATAAAAATAATGACCATATGTTATATTTTCAAATCAACTCTCAGTTATTTGCTGGAGGATGACTTAATTTCAGTCAGCTGAATAGGAGG
>CM053609.1:48268787-48335623 GCA_028646535.1 Procyon lotor
TTGGTGGGATTGCAAACTGGTACAGCCACTTTGGAAAACAGTGTGGAGATTCCTCAAGAAGTTGAAAATAGAGCTACCCTATGACCCTTGTTTTTCTGGAAGAGATCTATGGATTTGTTTTATTTTTTCTTTAAATGTTTGAATGTGGTAGGAGTGCCTGGGTGGCTCAGTCAGTTAAGTCTCCGACTCATCATTTCAGCTCAGGTCATGTCTCAGGCTTCTGAGATTGAGCCCTGAGTTGGGCTTCAGGCTGCTGTGAAGCCTACTAAAGATTCTCTTTCTCCTTCTCTCTGTGCCCTCCCCCACAAATGTTTGAATATGGTAGAATTTGTCATGGGGGGGAATCTCTGGGCCCAGAGAATCTTTTTGGGGATGGTTTTAAATTATGGATTCAATTTCTTTAATAGGACTCTTCAGGCTCTTCCTTTTATCTTAGGTGAATTGTGTTTATGGTTTTTGATGAGTTGCTCCACTGTTGTCCAGTTTATGTGTATAGTGTTCTTCATATTTCCTTCATTACACCTTTAATGTCTGTGTAGTGATAACTCCTGTTTCATTTCTAATATTGATAATTTGTGTATTCTCTCTTCATTTGGCAGTTTTTCTTTATTTTTTAAAAATATTTTTATTCATTTGTGAAAGAGAGCACAAAGCAGGGGGAATGGAGGCAGAGGAAGAAGCAGGGTCCCCATTGAGCTAGGAGCCCAATGTGGGACTTGATCTTAGGAACCCAGGATCATGACCTGAGCTGAAAGCAGACCCTTAACTGACTAAGCCACCCAGGCGTCCCTCTTTTGGCAGTTTTTCTAAAGCTTATGGATTTTATTGGTATTTATGAAGAACTGCCTTTGATTTCATTGACTTTTCTCTATTGTTTTTCTAGCCTTAATTTCTAATTTCTACTTATTATATTTTTGCCTTCTGCTTGTTTCTTTCTTTCTTTCTTTTTTTTTTTTTTTTTTTTTTGCTTTGTAAGGCGGAGGCTTAGATGATTAGTTTGTAACTTTTTCTCATTCTGAATGTTTTACTTTTGGGACTTTTCTGGTTCTTTGTATGCTTGGTAATTTTGGATTGTATCCTTGATATTTAACAAATTATGATACTTAAGTTTTATTCAAATTCTGTGAAGAGGGGTGCCTGGGTGGCTCGGTCGTTAAGCGTCTGCCTTCGGCTCAGGTCATGATTTCAGGGTCCTGGGATTGAGGCCCGCATCAGGCTCCCTGCTCAGCGGGAGGTCTGCTTCTCCCTCTCCCTCTCCCACACCCCCTGCTTGTGTTCCCTCTCTCGCTGTTTCTCTCTCTGTCAATTAAATAAATAAAATCTTAAAAAAACATTGTGTGAAGAATGTTGGTATTTAAAAATTTTAGCTATTTGCTTACGTTCAGTGTGCAAGTTCTGACTAGCTCAGTTAAGGCTCTCATGAGCCTCAGTTAAGGGGCTCAGTCCCATAAAACTGCATGTGTGTTGGTTTTAATATTAGTTCAGTTTTCAGAGCCTTTGAAATTATATTCAGTTCTGTCCCAAATGTGTACTAAGTAGCCAGTTTGGTTCCTGGGAGGTGGGTCTGAATCTTGGTTAAGTTCTCCAAGTATGCTATTTAATATCAGCTCTTTTAGAAATGCTAATACTGATCAGTGAGTCTAAGTATATTACTAGTCTTATCTATCATGGATAGATTTTAGATTTAGAAAATCAGTCAACTTTTTACATAAGAATTTTGTTAATCATTGCCTTCATTATTTTATTAAGTTTTACAGAGTAGTGGATTTTTAATTCTGTAATCATTGTTCAGTTTCCTCAAAATACAATTAATACTACAGGAAAAGCAGGAGAAATGCTTGGTTTATTTTCCTTTTAGTTATATTCAGAGTAATAAGTGCTCTAGCAATTGTTTATGTCTAATGAGTTGGTGTTTTTTTTTTTTTTAAAGATTTTATTTATTTATTTGACAGAGAGAGACAGAGCGACAGAGGAAACACAAGCAGGGGGAGTGGGAGGGAGAAATAGGCTTCCCGCTGAGCAAGGAGCCCAATGCGGGCTCAATCCTAGGATCCTAGAATCATGACCTGAGCCGGAGGCAGCCGCTTAACGACTGAGCCACCCAGACACTCCTAATGAATTGTTTTTTGAGTATTGTTATGAACTCATGGATATTTGTTTGTTTGTTTGTTTGTTTGTTTGTTTGTGTGGAGCCCAACATGGGCTCCATGACCCTGGAGCTCAAAACCTGATCTGAGATCAAGAGTCAGCCACTTAAACAACTCAGCCACCCAGGTGCCCCAATCATTATTCTTTGGTTGTCAAATTTTTCTTACCTTAAACCACTGTGAGCCCCTGTCATTTGGCTCCAGTGGAGAAAGTTGGATTTTCTTTAAAGATAAGGAAGCTTAAACATCGGAGTTCTTTATTTACATAGACTTCTTTCAAGGCTTTGGGATTAAGGCTTTAGTTATTGGTGGTATAGGTTTTGTAAAATTTGTAAAAAAAAAAAAAAAAATTTGGAAAGAAAGGAAGGAAAAGAGAACAGAACAGAAAAGAAAGATTTTAAGGTACGGCCCAGCTTAACGTGAACTTGAGGTTCATAAAACCTGGATCTTTCCCTAGTGTTTGGAATGTATATTACCTGCTTCCAGGCATAAGGAGATTCTAGGTATATCTTTTATATATCTTGGCCTAGTTTTAGAAGTAGTCATTTGTCCAAGGAGCTTTCTTTTTCCTTTCCTTTCCTTTTCCTTTCCTTTCCTTCCCTTCCCTTCCTTTCCCTTTCCCTTTTTCTTTCTTTCTTTCTTTCTTTCTTTCTTTCTTTCTTTCTTTCTTTCTTTCTTTCTTTCTTTCTTTCTTTCTTTTTCTTTCTTTCTTTCTTTCTTTCTTTCTCTCTCTCTCTCTCTTTCTCTCTCTTTTCTTTTCTCTTTTCTTTTCTTTTCTTTTTTTCTTTTCTTTTCTTTTCTTTTCTTTCTTTCAAAATGATATTTGGTAACCTTAATCTGAATACTAAGGGGTGCTTAATGCTACTACCCTGTATTGCTTCTAGGATTTCTCAGTGGCTAATTGTGAAGTATGTATTTAAATAAAGTTCATGACTTTTTTGGGGGGAGGTTTATTAGTTTTTAGGTTTTATTTTATTTTTTTAAATTTTTTATTAACATATAATGTATTATTTGCCCCAGGGTACATGTCTGTGAGTCATCAGGCTTACACATTTCACAGCACTTAACATAGCATATACCCTCCCCAATGTCCACACCCCAGCCACCCTATCCCTACCCTCCCCCTTGCCTCCCAGGCATCCTTAGTTCGTTTTGTGAGTCCAGGAGTCTCTTATGGTTTGTCTCCCTCCCCATCCCTTCCTATTTCATTTCTCTCCCCCACCCCCCCAAACTCCCGCCTTGCCTCTCAAATTCTTCATATCAGAGAGATCATGTGATACTTGTCTTTCTCTGACTGACTTATTTTGCTTAGCATAAGACCCTCCAGTTCCATCCACATCATTGCAAATGGCTAGATTTTGTTTCTCTTGATGGCTGCATAGTATTCCATTGTATATACATACCACATCTTCTTTATCCATTCATCTGTTGATGGACATCTAGGTTCTTTCCATAGTGTGGCTATTGTGGACATTGCTGCTGTAAACATTTGGGTGCACGTGCCCGTTCAGATCACATTTATATCTTTAGGGTAAATACCCAGTAGTGCAACTATTGGGTCACAGGGTAGCTCTGTTTTCAACTTTTTGAGGTTCATGACTTTTTTTTCATATTTTCTTTATTGTGGGATTTCAGAATTTTTACATCTTTGACTTTTGTATCTCTTTATGCTGAAAAATGTAATCACTTATTTGCTGTGTCCTGCAATATACTTATAAAATAGTTTTAAAATAACATAATTGTTATTACTCCTAACAATGTAACTACTAAATATAGGTTTTTGAAAAAAAGATTTATTTATTTTAGAGAGAGAGCCTTCATGCGTGTGAGTGGGGAAAAGGAGCACAGAGAGAGAATCTTAAGCAGACTCAGAGCTGAATGCAGAGCCCCATGTGGGACTCAGTCTCACAACCCATGAGATCATGACCTGAGCTGAAACCAAGAGTCAATCACTCAAGTGACTGAGCCACCAAGTGCCCCACTACTAAATGCAGTTTTAAGATTTCTTTGTGGTGGGGCACCTGGGTGGCTCAGGGGGTTAAAACCTCTGCCTTCGGCTCAGGTCATGATCTCGAGGTCCTGGGATCGAACTCCACATCGGGCTCTCTGCTCAGCGGGGAGCCTTCTTCCCTCCCCCTCTGCCTGCTTCTCTGCCTACTTGTGATCGCTCTCTCTGTGTCAAATAAATAAATAAAATCTTTAAAAAAACAAAAACTTCTTTGTTCTTTTATTCCTTTAGCGATATCACACTAGGAACATACAATCAAAATACTGTATTTCAAAGCCATTTGTATTGTTTCTGTGTAATTATGCTGCAAACTTGGAATGCAGTGGGTTATTCATTTCAATTTGTCTTAAATATTTAGAGGTTGTTACCCACATCCCCATTTTTGGCATTTGGTTCTATTTTTTTCTTTTTAAATTTAATTTTGTCTTTTAATTATCTTTAAGGAAAAGGCCCTCAATATCTGAACCAAATGCTAAATTTATTTCTTTTTGTGCAAGGGAGAGCTGTGAGGCTTCTAGTTCAGAGATTGAAGTGGGAGTGTTTAGAAAGTGGTTGAACTTTGTTATGCAACGAATGTGGTTATGGAGAGTTGCTGTTACTACTGATTGGTTGACTTTCTGAAGTGTGTTCACTCATTTGTAGCTATTATTGATAGACTGGGATGAGTTTAAAGCCAGCTCTGATGCCTACTGTTGGGATGGTCCTTTCTTGAATTTGGAGTATAAGAATTTTTTTTTCTTATGTAAAACAGTGATTTTGTCTTGTATTTTTTTTTTTAAAGATATTTATTTATTTATTTATTTATTTATTTATTTATTTGACATAGAGAGAGAGGCAGAGGGAGAGAAAAAGGTGGGGAGAGGGAGAGTAAAAAGGGGAGAGAGGGAGAGAGAGGGAGAGAGCAAGCATAGGCAAGGGGAATGGCAGAGAGGGGAGAAGCAGGCTCCCCACTCAGCAAGAGCCTGATGTGGGGCTCTTTCTAGGACCCTGGGATCATGACCTGAGCTGAAGGCAGCAGCTTAACCAACTGAGCCACCCAAGCGCCCCCTTAATTTGTTTTTTAAAGATTTATTTATTGGGGCGCCTGGGTGGCTCAGTTGGTTAGGCATCTGCCTTTGACTCGGGTCATGATCTTGGGGTCCTGGGATTGAGTCCTGTGTCGGGCTCTCTCAGCAGGGAATCTGCTTCTCCCTTTCACTTTCCTTTTCACTCTCCCTTTCTCTCTCTCTCAAATAAACAAAATCTTTTAAAAAATAGAAGAAAGTTTTATTTATTTTTAGAGAGTATGCGTGGTGGGGGGTGGGGAGAGGGACAAAGGGAGAATGTTAGAGAGAATCTCAAGCAGGTTTCATGCCCAGCCTGGAGCCCGACATGTGGCTTGATCTCACCACCCTGAGATTGTAACCTGAGATGAAACTAAGAGTTGGACACTTAATGGACTGAGCCACCCAGGTGCCCCAGTCATTTTGTTTTTAAAATCAAAACTGTATTACAAAATAGATTCATAGAAATCTTACTCCATCTATCCTGTTTTCTCCTTTCTTTTGAGAAAAGATTGGTAAACAACAGCTTGCATGCAGGCCAGATTTGGCTACCTAGTCTAGCCAAAGTAGCTACCTAGATGGCCGTAGTATTTGGCCATCTTCTTGTAAATAATGTTTTGTCATGGCCATACTCATTTGTTTACATACAATTTATAGCTTCTTTTGTGTTTTAACAGCAGAGTTGAATAGCTGTGACAAAGGTTATATGGCTTGAAAAGACAAATATTTAGTCTGGCCCTTTACCAACAAAACACTGACCTCTGTCATAGAGAATCATTTTCATCATTTTTTTTTTGGCTTATCTTGTTTTTTCTTTTTTTAAAAATAAGAGAAAATAAGTTAATAAGCTTAATGTTTACCTTCCTTTCATACAAAAGTAGCATACTGTAAACATTTTACTCCATCTTGCTTTTTTTCACTTAACAATATATCCTGAAAATCACTTTATCAATGTCTCTCTTATTTTTGGACTAGATCTGCATTATATAGATGAACCATTTTATATTCACCTAGTACCCTATTGATGGATTGTTAGGTTTTTTCTAGTCTTGTGATTTTAAGTAGTGTTATAGTAAAAAGCCTTGTGAAAAAGTCATTATACATTTTTTTGTTATGATACCTTTGGGATAGATTCCTTGAAGTGTAATTCCTGGATTAGAGTTTAATGTATATTATCATGCTGAATGTTACCTGTTTCCCCACACAATCCTTTCCCTTTCCTCTTCTTCCTATTTCCCCACTTCCCTCTTCCCCCCTTATGCTTCTCCCCTTTCCTTCTCCCTTCCCCTTCTTCTCCTCCTTCTTTCCTGTGATAAAGAACACATAACATAAAATTTACCATCTTAATCTTTTTTAAATGTACAGATTACTAGTGTTAAATATATTCACGTTGTTGTAGAACAGATATCAAGAATTATTTCAGTCTTGCAGAACTGAAATTCTGTTCCCATTGAACAACAACTCCCCCTTCTCCCCCCCTTCCTGCCCCTAGTAACTGCCATTCTACTTTTTGTTTCCGTTTTTTAAAAAAGATTTTATTTATTTATTTGACACAGAGAGAGAGAGATCACAAGTAGACAGAGAGGCAGGCGGGGGGGTGGGGGTGGGAAAGCAGGCTCCCTGCTGAGCAGGGAGCCCAATGTGGGGCTCGATCCCAGGACCCTGAGATCATGACCTGAGCTGAGGGCAGAGGCTTTAACCCACTGAGCCACCGAGGCACCCCTATGTTTCCATTTTTTTAACTATAAATACGTCATATAGGTGGACTCATAGAGTATTTGCCCTTTAGTAACTGGCTTATTTCACTCAGCATAATGTTCTCAAGGTTCATTCATGTTGTAGCATGTCAGAATTTCCTTCCTTTTTAAGGCTAAATAATATTCCATTGTATGTATATACCACATATTATGTATATGCCTAGCGACATTTCAAAAAGCAATTCTCTGTTCAAAGAAAATATTTTTCATTCACTTAGCAAATACAGTGTGTTCTCTTCAAGCTACCCAGGTATCATCTCTGCTATCATGGGTAAGGTTTTTTGGTTTTTTTAGGGAGGGGACTGGTGGGGTGGGATAGAGGGAGAGAGAATCTTAAGCAGGCTGCACACCCAGCACAGAGCCTGACTTGGGGTTGGATATCACAACCCGGAGGTAATGACCTGGGTGGAAATCAAGACTCGGTCACTTAACTGACTGAACCACCCAGGGACCCCAGGAAATAGTGATTTTCCAATTCTATCAGTTCTTGTAACATTTAATATCTGAGATTATTGTCTAAGGAAAAAATTCATCTTCTTGGTTTCCACAAAATAATGTTTATACCAGAAAGGCATAATAAATCCATGATTCTTTGTTTCTTTATCAATGTTCAGAATAGTGAGTTGTACCCTAGTAACTTCCAAAGGTTGACCAAAGAGGAATTTTCTTTTTCGTTTTTGAATGTCATTATGAACTCATGGGTGTTTATATTTTTGATATTTTCCAGTCATTGCAGTCACCATTCTTAGTGACCATTATTTGAGCATTCTTATATATGCTCAAATGAGAAATTTGGCAAATGAGAATCCCTTCTGTCTCTGATTTCCTTTTACTTGCCTGTAGTAGAATTTTAATGTTTTGCTTTCTGATTTGATAAGATATTCCAAGTTCATTTTATATGGTTTCCTATGCCAGACCTGGAATAAGCCATTTCTCCAAGGAGCCTGATTTCTTTTTTTTTTTTTAATTTTTATTATTTTTAAATTTTTATTATTTTTTATTTTTTATTATTATGTTCAGTTAGCCAACATATAATACATCATTAGTTTCTGATGTAGTGTTCAGCGATTCATTAGTTGCATATAACACCCAGTGCTCATCACCAACACATGCCCTCCTTAATTTTCATCACCTGGTTACCCCATCCCTTGAACTCCCTCCTTTCTGTAACCCTCAGTTTGTTTCCCAGAGTCCAGAATCTTTCATCGTTTGTCTCCCTCTCATTTCTTCCCATTCATTTTTCCCTCTGTTACCCTGTGGTCCTCTGCACTATTCCTTATGTTCCACATATGAGTGAAACCATATGATAATTGTCTTTCTCTGCTTGACTTATTTCACTCAGCATAATCTCCAGTTGCATCCGTCCATGTCGATGCAAATGGGTATTCATCCTTTCTGATGGCTGAGTAATATTCCATTTTATATATGGACCACATCTTCATTATCCATTCATCTGTCCAAGGACATCTCAGCTCCTTCCGTGGTTTGGCTATTGTGGACATTGCTCCTATGAACATTGGGGTGCATGTACACTTTCTTTTCACTACATCTGTATCTTTGGGGTAAACATCTAGTAGTGCATTTCCTGAGTTGTAAGGTAGCTCTATTTTTAACATTTTTGAGGAACCGCCATACTGTTTTCCAGAGTGGCTGTACCAGCTTGCGTTCCCACCAACAGTGTAATAGAGATCCCCTTTCTCCACATTCTCACCAATGCTTGTTGTTTACTGTCTTGTTAATTTTTGCCATTCTAACTGGTGTAAGGTGGTATTTCATTGTGTTTTATTTTTATTTCCTTGATGGAGTCTGATTTCTTTTAATGAGAAATTGATGTTTAAAGTCCACAATCTGAAGGCAGGGATATTCATTGCTACTGGGTTATCATTGCTTTTAGGCCTTTTCAGGCCATTCCTCATGCCAGATCTTCTATCATAATTTCTGGATTGTCTGATACTTACATGGTTCCCAGGGGGCATTTCCTGGGAACCGTGTTCTTTGAGTTCTGTGTTTCATAACCATTTGTTTCCTTTAGCCTTGAAAGTTAGTTTGGCTGTATAGAACATCCTTGGCTTACATTTTATTTCTTTGGGTATTTAAATATATAATTTCATTGTCTGCTGGTATAAACTGTTTGTGCCAGTGTCTATTGTCAGTCAATGCCAATGTTTTTTTTTTTCCTCCCCTTCTAAGTAATTTGGACTATCTGTGCAGATGCCAATGAAACTTTTTTCCCCTTAAAATCCAGTAGTTTTATGAGACTATGTGTTGATGTTGATCTTCTGAGTTGTTTTCCCAGGTATGTGGTATACCACCATTTAAATATGAAGATTTAACCTTTTTTTTTAATTTTCAGAAATTTTTAAAATTACAGTGGCTAGTATTCTATTTCATTGCATGGGTTTTTTTTGGGGCGGGGGAGGAATCCTAGAATATCTGTTTTGTATTTACTTTGCCTTTTATTTATCACTTTTACTTTTAAATTTCTTTAAAAATTTTTTTTTTCATTTTTCTTCTTTCTTTTTTTCTCTCTTATTTGTATGGTGTCTTCTCTCATATCTCTTTTAGTTGAGTCTTCATTTCTGATCCTTTTTTTCTCTTTTTAAAGATTTTATTTATTTGAGAGAGAGAGAATGAGAGAGAACGAGCATGAAAAGGGGAAGGAGAAGCAAGCCCCCTGCTGAGCAGGGAACCCAATGTGGGACTCCATCCCAGGACTCCAGGAACGTGACCTGAGCTGAAGGCAGTTGTTAAATCAACTGAGCCACCCAGATGTCTCTGATCTTTTTCTGAGTTAGCTCAGATTTCTTTTTACGTCTTCCTGTTGTCTAGCTTTCTCATTTAAGGGCTTTTCTAATTATGTTTTATGTTGTTTTAAAGCTTTTTTAAAAAGTTTCTTTTAGTTTGTTCTGTAACATAAAGTTACAGTTTTCATCTCCTTTAGGCCAGTTTTTTCTGCCGTATTTTCATTTTGTATAAGAATGCTATTCATATTACTGTCCTCTTTTTCTCAAAGTATCATTGTATTAGAATTGATCAACTGCCCTCTTCTGTGGCTCATGTTTATTTTCTGTGCACTTTGCATTATGTACAATATGTAACATTAAAATTTTATTAGCTCTCGATAATGTTAAGCTCAAAGTTACAACCTATTAAACTAAATAAGCTGTTGTAAGTAAGTTAGGTACCATGTCCTTTTCTTTAGCAATATATTGTAGTTAAGACAGTGGTCTGTGTTGGTCAGTTGCCATTGACATCATGCTTTCTCTATAGTCTAGCAGTCTTAGTGCTTGAAATTATATCTGTGTTGTATCATAATGTCTTTGTAGTGTCTAGCTATTTCATGGGCATCTGTAATGGAAAGATAAGTACTTTTTTATTTTATGCACTAAACAGATTTTGAAACTGAGTTTTGTGGGGTTTTTACCCCCTTTCCAACAAAGCAACCTAATTAATGTATAGAATTAGTAGTGCTACTTGGCCCTGGAATGTTTGTGTTACTTAATGAGCCCTGATAATGCTGCTGCTGTTTTTTTTCTTTTGTTTTGTTTTAGGTTAAATGGAAACCATCCTTGGGAGCTGGATGCCTGTGTAGCCGATTTATCACATCAGTGAATTGCAATGAGTGGAGGAGGAGAGCAACCGGATATTCTCAGTGTTGGAATCCTAGTCAAAGAAAGATGGAAAGTGGTGGGTACACATCTTAAGGAGAGAACATATCAGGGGATACTTTTGGTATCTTGATAAAAATATCATTTCCATAGAAAATAATACCTATATTGCTCTATGCCTAAAGTGTATTTTTAGTTATTTTCCTGTGACTAAGTCCTGTTTATACCATAATTCTTGCTTTATATAGTAGTAAATGTTCCTAACCTCTGATAGCTAATGTTGAGTAAGGTAGATAGAAGCGTACTTAGGAAAAGACAACCAACAAAAAAAATACTGTACAATGAACTTTTAAAAAAATTTTGAACCTTTTATTAAGGAAAATTGTAAGCATACATAAAAATACTGATTTTTTATGTACATACATAAAAAGACTGATTCAATGAACCTTTATGTACTCGGACCCCAACTTAAACGTTATCATTTTATAGTCAATCTTGTTTTCTCTTTAATCTCCCTCCCAGAATATTTTGAAGCAAATCTTTTACCTTAGCATTTCTTCTCCTCCTCCTCCTCCTCCTCCTTCTTCTTCTTTTTGTTTTAACATATAATGGATCATTTCTTTCAGGGGTACAGGTCTGTGAATCATCAGTCTTACACAATTCCCAGCACTCACCATAGCACATACCCTCCCCAATGTCCATAACCCTGTATGTACTTCAGTTATATATCTCTGGAGGATAAAAATTCTTTTAAAAGCATAATCATAATATAATCATACCTAAAAAAGTAACAATTTTTTAATATCATTAAATATTTCAACTTTCACACTTCCCCTGTTATAAATTATTTTTAATGGTTTGAATCAAATCCAGATAAAGCCTGGGTATTGCAGTTGGTTGACATCACTTAAGTTTCTTTTAATTTCTAGATTTCTTTTCATCTTTCTTTTTTCCTTGCCATTTTTTTTTAATTGAAAAAAGTAGGTCATTTGCTTATAGAATTTCCCATAGTTTGGATTTTTCTGATTTCTTCCATATGGTATTAAAATGTTTCTCTGTCTCATGTGTGTTTTATGTAAATTGCTATTTATTGAGGCTCAATTAGATCTGAGTTCAGGTTTGTTTATTTAGGTGGCATTTTTTTAATAAAGGGTATTGTGAATACAATACCTGTGCTGTCAGTAGGCAGCACATAATGTCTTATCACCATTTTAAGACATTGTGTGTCCTATAGCCCATTATCATTTTCGCACTATTGATCATTTTTAGGTCTATTAATTGCAGATTGTGACATTCTGTCATTCCTTCATTTTTTAGTTGAAGTACGTCTACAAAGAGAAATTTCCTATCATCAGCTATTTGATTATCCTGAGATACATATTGATTAGGAAGACAATAAATACTTAATTTTTTTCTTAATTTACCTGTTTTCAGAATAATGAATTGCCTCCTTCGCATTTTCCAAAAGTTACCAATGAGATTTTAAAATATATACAATTAAGAATTCATGGATTTAAACTTTTTTCATGTGTTTCAGTCAGTTTTGGTTATTATTCTTATAGATCCCCAAATTGTCTTAATTGACTAGGAGACACTCTTCATGTTGTCTCTTTAGTCTTTCAACATGATCCTAATACTAGTCTTTTGAAGTCTTCCTTGTCCTAGAACTGGAATCTTTCATCTTTCCTGCTCTTAAAAGAACAATTTTTGTTTTAGATGTATTTAAATATATATTTTATTGCTACTCAGTCTTTTATTAAAGTTTTGTTCCATTAGCAGGTGTAGCAGTTATTTTAGTAATTTCCTTACTCTGTCACAGATTGGAAAAAGAATATTATTCCTTTAGAACTACAAATGTTGTGTCTGGGTTACAGTGTTTTACCAAGTAGGCAGTTCAGTAGGCTTTGAAAATTTACTTGAGTAAACATAAGAGATGAACCATGTTGTCATCATGGATTGATACAGGGAAATTCCAATAGTTAGTAGTCTTTTATGTAAGTCAGGAATGAATGTTGCTTTGATGAGTGCTTTGTATTAAGTGCTGTGATAAAGTTTGGCTTTTACCAGTAGACTTATCAAAAGATGACAAATGAAGCTACACCTGGCATAGTTGCTCTGTCCTGATAATTAGAGCTAATATATGTATGGAACATGTCCCCCAAATTTGGGAAGCATAGTGGCATTTTTTAAAAATATTTTTATTTGTTTATTTGAGAGAGAGGGAGAGAGAACACAAACAGGGGGAACAGCAGAGGCAGAGGGAGAAGCAGACTATACTGAGCAGGGAGCCCGATGCTTGGCTCGATCCCAGGATCTTGAGATCATGACCTGAGCCAAAGGCAGCTGCTCAACTGACTGAGCCACCCAGGCACCCCAGCATAGTGGCGTTTTAGTAAGAAATCTCAGGCTCATTGTTACGGATGGTGTTTTGGTTATCTACCATTATAAACAAACTATTCCAAAACTTAGAGGTTTAATACAATTTTTAATTCACTTACAATTTTGTGGATTAGGAATTTGAGAAGAGTTGGCTTTGTGGTTTGTCTTTTAACCATGTGACATGTGCAGGATTGTGTTGATTAGGGGATCCATTCCCAAATGGCTTGTTTGGTGACTTGGAGGTCCTTCATTCTCTTACCTACCTCCCTTCATCCCTAGTAGCTTATTTTCTAGGACCTCCCCACAGGTCTGTGGCTTCTCAGGAAGCCCCACAGACTTTTTACATGGTAGCTGGCTTTTGAGAGACTGGAAACAGAAGCTACAAGTCTGTTAAGGACTATTCTCGGGGCTAGTGGTGTTCTGTTGGTCAAAGCAGTCACAAGATTTACCCAGAATTAAGAGGGTGGGGAATGGATTCTGCTTCTTGTTGGGTGAGTGGCAAGGTCACACTGAAAAAGAGCAAAAGGGATGGTTGATATTGTTGTGGTCATCTTTGGGAAAGAAAATCTGCTACTTACCTCTTTATTTTCCCTAAACTGTATACCCCCATTGTATTACACTGTCTCTAGTTCTTTGCCTTATAAGCATTGATGTTCCACTATTGTTGAAATGACATAGGAATAGACCAAGGGGCAAAATCATTACTTTGGTGTAGATTTTTTGTTCTGTCATTTGGTAAGGTCTTTTTGTGAGGTAAAACATGAAATTACCGGGGCACTTGGGTGGCTCAGTGGGTTAAAGCCTCCTCCTTCTGCTCAGATCATGATCTCAGGGTCCTGGGATTGAGCCCCGCATCAGGCTCTCTGCTCAGCAGGGAGCCTGCTTCCCCCTCTCTGTGCCTGCCTCTCTGTCTACTTGTGATCTCTCTCTCTGTCAAATAAATAAATAAAATCTTTAAAAAAATTGAAATTACCTCTCACTACAGTTTGTAATTAGAGAGATGTCCCTTTTGTACTGTTTTTGACTTTTTAAAGTTACGCTAGGCTTTGTTTAATGGACAAATGTTAAGAATCATCAGTATTGCTCAGGGCCCAACAAAAAACTAACTGAAATGAAGTTCTGGAACTTTATTTTAATCCTGAATTCAAACTGGAGTTCCTCATGGTATCTCTTCCTATCACCCAACTGGAATAAATGATTATGACTCTTATATACAAAGCATTGAATAGTTGCTTAGCAATAATTATGTAGTTACCACTTAGCCACTCGCTATAGGGGAAACAAAAAAATAGAAAGGAGTGACTCTTTCTGAAGAAGCTTGGTTTCACTGTAGGGGACTAGGGCATTGACAGTGGAAAGTTAAAAAATAGTCCCAGTGTCTTAATATAAGTGATATCTGAAGTATTTAGCCTAGTAAAATGAATAATTAAATGATTAACCAAATAATTCCTATAGAAATTTAGAAGATTGAGAAATCAGCCTGGAAGCAGTAATCAGTACAGACTCAGTGCTGAAAGAAGTAGAACTTCAAGTGAGTCCTCTGGGGGTGGCTAGGATTTAGGACTGTGTGCCTCTAATGATGACTTCTGGCATTATATCACATCCTGGATATTTGATAATTGGAAAGGAGAAGACCTTCAGGAAATGGAAGAAGGCTAATTCCATACTGTATCTAACTTTTATTTTTTTAAAGATTTTATTTATTTATTTGACAGAGAGAGAGATCACAAGTAGGCACAGAGGTGGGGCGGGGGGGGGGGTGGGGGGAAGCAGGCTCCCTGCTAAGCAGAGGGCCAGATGCAGAGCTCGATCCCAGGACCCTGAGATCATGACCTGAGCTGAAGGCAGAGTCTTTAACCCACTGAGCCACCCAGGCACTCCCATACTGTATCTAACTTGAAGTATATTAGTTATACTTGTTGGTTGTAGCTCTGTTAGGCTCAGTTGTCACTGATGCTTGAGAACTTGCTTATAATACTTAGATAAGGTTCCTGGTATTCCCCAGTTAATCAAACACATTTTATTATGAAGGATGTTAAGTGTTGGTTGAAAGTGTTTTATTTGATTAGAGTTTAGTATTTGAGCATATAGTTATATAGCAAACTCTGGGATAGGTTAGAATAGGTTTCTGTCTCTTCTTTCGAGCCAGCTTGGTCCCTCAGAGAGGAGGGTGAGTGGTGCTGAGAGGATTGGGCCCTGGCTGCCCCACTCCCACCTCCCCACATACACATCTCACCTGGGTTCCAGATAAGCTTTCAGTTGGCAAAAAGATTTCATTGTTTAAAAAGTCTTCAAATAATTGCCTTAGAATTAAAAGAATATATCTGGTTGTTTAGGGACATTTGTGGGAAGTGAGACTTTTGAGATGCTACGCTTTTTTGTGACATTTTCATGCTAGCTGTAGACTAAATTTTAAAATTATTTGTCGCTAAAATAATTTCATTACCTTTTGTGGGCAAAACTGTGGGAAAAGGTTTTGAGGCTCTTTGTAGGCATTTGTTTTCTTCTTGGCATATGTATAATTAATTTAACAATATTGAAATCTTTTGTTCTCAAATAGGGATAGTAAAATTATATATATTTTTAAATATAAGAGATGAATTGATTTCCAATTAGAATGTTCTAGTAATTGTATGTATGTATGTTCTTATTTCCTGTGCAGTTGAGGAAGATTGGGGGTGGGGGCTTTGGAGAAATTTACGATGCCTTGGACATGCTTACCAGGGAAAATGTTGCACTGAAGGTAGAATCAGCTCAACAACCAAAACAAGTTCTGAAAATGGAGGTGGCTGTATTGAAAAAACTACAAGGTAAGCTGCTTTGTATGATATACCAGACAGTTTATAATTTATTATCTTCCTGAACCTCATTACATCCTCTATTAACTGAATAATCAGGTGTCAGCTCAGTATAAACAATGCTTAGCATTTTTTTCTTTGAAATTTTATCACTAGCTAGTAGTAGTAGAAATATTAATTGCTTAGGGTAATTGGACTGTGGGAATTCCTTTTCAATGGTGAGTAAGGACGAGAGAGTGAATTAGCTGAAACATTGTGCTTTAGAAAGTGTTTTTATAAGGCTGTTAGAGTAAAGATTTGCCTTTTTTTTTAAACCGCTAAACATGAATACCTCTGAGTTGTTTCTACCCGTGTTGTTGGAGGTAAATATGCTTTAATCACATTAAGGAAGCCTTCAAATTACACTACAGGATCGATTTAAAATAATACTATTTGTTATGTGATTTCATTAACTTCAGTTTCACTGAGTAACTTTTTCTGGCCCTGTTGTCATTTTTGAGACCTATTTTACTACTTGGGTTCCTATTTTTTACTGCAAGGATAAAAAACTTTTTTTCTGACTTTAACCCAGTGATGTAAAACCCTGAATATATTGCTAGTTTGTATTCATCTTTGTATTTTCAGTAATGATATAATCTGATATTACTCATTTTTAAATGTTGTATCTGAATCACAATTAAATGGGGTGATTAGCACATTAAATGATCTTGTTAAGTTCTTGAATGTTTGATATTGTTACGGGACATTCATTAGTATCTTAAGAAAATTTAATGTAACATAGAGCAAAAGAAGTTGCTGAAATTAGTAGAAATAATTCTAATTGGTAGAAACAGCAAGCCCAAAATGCTTTGTAGCCTAGGACCTTCAAATTTATGGCTGTGTTGTCTCTAGGGTGAATGTGCTCTCTTTGTGAATTCCTGGTGTTTGAAATTCTAGTAAACTAGTTTGTGTTAAGTTAATGAAATGTGTATTATATATTCTGGCAATATCTGTTCTTTTAATCATTGTCCTTTGCCTAAGCTTTCTCATTACCCAGGTGTCTCTACCAATTGGCTTATTTGATTAGAGCCTGAGGCTAATAAAATTATAGATCTGTTTAATGGTTATTTTTAGCCCAAACTTAGGTTTCCCAGAACATGGGAAATTAGGAAGGCGGTGGATAGATCAACACCTATTGCCACTACTAAAAAAAAATGTAACTGGA
This sequence comes from Procyon lotor, assembly GCA_028646535.1. Lineage (NCBI taxonomy): Eukaryota > Metazoa > Chordata > Mammalia > Carnivora > Procyonidae > Procyon > Procyon lotor. Next base: position 48,285,732 of record CM053609.1, read on the forward strand.
AAAGGAAGAATAGGGGAAAAGATGGCCCTTTTTTTTTTTTTTCCACTTTTTCTCTTACTCCCTATTTCTCTGGAGCTGTTCTCAGCTCAGTGATGTAGAGGCCACAAATAGATACAGCTGTAGCTACCAGGTCCTGGTTTGCACAGATCCTAGGAGATCTGTTGGACTCTCAGACGATCCCATAAAGAATGTGTCAGCATCAGTGGCCTGGAGCATGCCATTTCACTTTTCTCCTACTTGGCTCCGAGGAGATACTTCCAGGTGAGGCAGGATACAGCTTCAGAGCCCTTTCCGTAGGTTCTCTTGCCTGTTTTGCTATGATTTACCCAGGATTCTATGGGATAAAGCTTGATGATAATTGTAGTACCTTTTAATGCTTGAATTGAATACCTTAAGATGCTCTCTCCTTCTATCTTTCATATTAACTAAAATGTTTCTCCTGCCTGCTTATAACTACATCCTAGTCCTCATAACTCTTTACTTTCCAAAAACAAACAGGTTTTTATCTCCTGGTCTATATTTCTCCTCCTCCTTTTCCCCCTCCTCCCCCTCCTCCCCCTCCTCCTCCTCCTCCATGTGTGTAAGGAGAAGATATATAACCAGAGGTTAACCCTTTAAAGGATTGGTTGGTTTTGAACTGATGTTCAGGGGCGCCTGGGTAGTGCAGTCAGTTAGGTATCACACTCTTGGTTTCCCCTCAGGTTGTAACCTAAGGGTCATCTCTTTCCTTCTCCCTCGCCCCCCCCCCCCAATGCGTGCAGGCTTGCATATGCGTGCTTGAACTCTCTCAAATAAATCTTTAAATTGATGTTCAGTTTTTGATAGGTGATGTAAGGATTTGTTTCAAGACAAGATAAAAAGATATTCTATGGTGAATTTAGCCAGAACCCTAAGTTTTGTTCTTTGTGGGGCGCCTGGGTGGCTCAGTTGTTGAGCTCAGGTCATGATCCCAGGGTCCTGCGATCAAGCCCCACATCGGGCTCCCTGCTCAGCGGGAAGCCTCCTTCTCCCACTACCATTCCCTCTGCTTGTGTTCCCTCTCTCGCTGTGTTTCTCTCTGTCAAATAAATAAAATATTTAAAAAAAAAGTTTTGTTCTTTGTAATAAATCAGTTCCCCTTTTCAAAATTCTCACAGTGTTTTTTCCTGAATTCCCTCAGTTCTGTTTTCTCTCAGTCTTTCCTGTACTTGCTAACCTTAGATTACCTCAGCTCATGCAAAATTCTGATTACTAGGATGATCCTTTCTCATCGGCTGTGAAGTCTGAGGCCTTAGCATTTTACCCCATCTTTTCTTCTAAATGACTTCCCCCATGCTGCTACCTCAGATTACTCTCTTTTCATAACTCTCGGAACCACTCTGGTTGTATCTTACAATTCTCTATTGAATCAAGTTAGACTTCTGAATTATACTTGGTTTTTACAAATGGGTTTGAATGTGTTAGTCACTGCCAAAGGAAACAAACCAGGGGCACCTGAGTGGCTCAGTGGGTTGAAGCCTCTGCCTTCGGCTCAGGTCATGATCTCAGGGTTCTGGGATCGAGCCCCACATCAGGCTCTCTGCTCAGCGGGGAGCCTGCTTCCCCCTCTCTCTCTGCCTGCCTCTCTGCCTACTTGTGATCTCTCTCTCTCTCTCTGTCAAATAAATAAATAAAATCTTAAAATAAAAAATAAATAAAGGAAACAAACCATAAGAGACTCTTAAATATGGAGAACAAACTGAGGGTTGCTGGAGGGGAGGTAGGTGACGGAATGGAGTAATTGGATGATGGGCACTAAGGAGGGCACTCGATGTAATAAGCACTGGGTATTATATGCAACTGATGAATCACTAAATTCTATCCCGAAATTAATACTACATGAAATGTGAACTGACTTAAATTTACATAAAATTGTAAAAGAAATAAAACAACTAAACCATCTGTCTGTAGGCCTGTTATGTAGTACTTTTCTTACACTTAGTTATTATTCTCTAGAGTATCCCTAGTACATAGAACCACAAAATTTAAGAAGCTTTTCTTTTTATTAACATGTATCTCCATATAACTGTTGGTGTTTCCTCCTTTTCTCCGTTTGGACTATATTGTCTTCAGACCCTTGTCTTTCAGTTCATTTGCTTTGAAACTTGGAGCAAAGGGGATAATTGCCTCCCTAGGCTGTTAGATTCTTTTCTTCTTTCTTCTCTCCCTCTTCAATAAATATTTTATGGTGATATCCTGCCTGTCTTCACTTCTCCATTTTAATGAACTCTTGAGCTATATCTCACCATACCGTTCTTTTCTGTCTTTTTAATAAATAGTTTTATTTGCAGTGCTGGTGTAAGAGAAGAAAAAAACTTCTGTCTCATGATTTCAAACTGATCACTAGTAATTCTGCAGTACCTGAGGAACCTACCATCAATGCTTTTTAAAAAGATTCTTAACAAAATTTGATACATAGCTAGAATCCTGCAGCAGGACAGGCAAATCTAAAATTTGCCATTTTCCCTAATTTTTATTATGAAAAACTTTAAATATACACAAAAATGGGAATAATGATATACAGAACATTCTTTGTACCCAATACTCAACTTCAGTAAGTTATCAGCAGTTGGCCAGTCTTCTTGCAGCTGTATGCTACTCCTTCAACACTTTTTCCCACCTTGCTGAAGTATTTAAAAAGAAATGCTTAGTGGCTTCTGTGTCCGGGTGCTGTGTCGTCATGAAGCCCATGTGGTCCCTTAGCTTAGATACCTGAGGAAATGCAGACCCAAGACCAGCCGATGAAGGAGAAGGTGGTTGGAACCTTCACCTTTCAGGTGGAACAATCACCTTTCAGGTGGAAATTGCTCAGTTGATGTCCCTGATCCATCAGCACTTTCTATTCGAACAAAGAGATCTTTCTGAGGGAAATTATTTCAGATTCATCAAATGCTTTGGACAAAATCAGGTATGAAAACTAGACAGATCCCAATAAGCTAGATTCTGGGTAAGAGCTGTACATTAATCTTGTTCCTCACTATGGTGGATACCAGGATTAGCTTGACCAAGGCCAATTTGATCAGTAACCTTGGTACTATTGCCAGGTCTGGAACCAAAGTGTTCTTGGAAGCTTTGCAGGCTGGTGCATATTTCTGTAATTGGCCAGTTTGGTGCCTGTTTGATTGCTGAGAAAGTGACCATGATCACCAAATATAATGATGATGAACAGTATGCCTGGGAGTCTTCTGCAGGAGGATTATTCAGTTAGGACTGATACAGGTGAACTTATTTGTCCTGGAACAGAGGTTATCCCACATCTGAAAGAAGACCAAACTGAGTACTTGGAGGAAAGAAGAGTAAAGGTGATTGTGAAGAAACACTCCCAATTTATTGGCTATACATTACTCTTTTTGTGGAGAAGGAATGTGATAAAGAATTCAATGATGATGAGGCTGAAGAAAAGGAAGAGAGGGCGCCTGGGTGGCTCAGTCGGTTAAGTGTCTGCTTTCGGCTTAGGTCATGATCCTGGGGTCCTGGGATCAAGTCCCTCATTGGGCTCTCTGCTCAGTGGGGAGCCTGCTTCTCCCTCTGCCTCTGCCCTTCCCCTTGCTCATACTCTCTCTCTTAAATAAATGAATGAAATCTTAGAAAGAAAGAAGGAAAGAAAGGAAAGAAAAAGAAGGAAAGAAAGAAAGGAAAGAAAGAAAGAGAAAGAAAAGAAAAAAAGGAAGAGAAAGAGGAAAAAAAAGAAAAGGAGTCTAATGACAAACCTGAAATAGATGGTTCTGATGAGGAGGAGGAAGAAAGTAAGATTGGTGACAAGAAAAAGAAAAAGATCAAGGAGAAGTACATTGGTCAAGAACTGAACAAGGCAAAGCCTATTTGAACCGGAAATCCTGATGATATTATTAATGGAGAATATGGATAATTTTATAAGAGCTTAACCAAAGAATGGGAAAATCACTTAGAAGTGAAGCATTTTTCAGGTGAAGGGCAGTTGGAATTCAGATCCTTTTTTTTTGTCCCAAGATGTACTTCCTTTGATCTGTTTGAAAACAAAGAAAAAGAGCAACATTAAGTTGTATGTTCTCAGAGTTTTTATCATGAATAACTGCAAGGAGCTAATCCCTGAATATCTGAATTTCATTAGAGGTGTGTACTCTGAGGCTCTTCCTTTAAATATTTCCTGTGAGATATTGCAGCAAAGCAAAATTTTAAAAGTTATTAGAATTTGGGCAAAAGATGCTTAGAAATCTTTACTGAGCTGACAGAAAACAGAACTGCAAAAAGTTTTATGAGCATTTCTTTTCTTTTCTTTCTTTTTTTTTTTTTTAAATAGGCTCTATGCCCAGCATGGAGCCCAATGTGGGGCTTGAACTCATGAACCACGACCCTGAGATCAAGACCTGAGCAGAGATCAAGAGTCAGGTGTTTAACTGACTGAGCCACCCAGGTGCCCCTATGAGCATCCCTCTAAAATATTAAGTTTGGGGGGATTCCTGGGATCAAAACTCATGTCAGGCTCTGTGCTCATTGGGGAGTCTGCTTGGGATTCTCTCTCCCTCTGTTCCTTCCTCCCCCTCAAAATAAATAAATAAAATTTAAAAAACACATTAAGTTTGGAATACATGAAGACTTTCAAAATCAGAAGAAGCTTTCAGAACTGTTAAGATACTACACATCTATTTCTGGTCATTAGATGATTTCTCTCAAGGACTATTGCACCAGAATGAAGGAATACCATATCTATTACATCACAGGTTAGACCCAGAACCAGGTAGCAAATTTGGCTTTGTGGAATGTCTTTGGAAGCATGGCCTGGAAGTGTATAATGTCAAGCTTCTTGACAAGTACTGTGTCCAATAGCTGAAGGAATTTGAGGGGAAGACTGTAGTGTCTGTTGTCAAAGAGGGCTTGGAACCTGCAGAAAATGAAGAAGAGAAAAAGCAATAGGAAGAGAAAAAAACAAAGTTTGAAAACCTGTGCAAAATCATGAAGGATATCATGGAGAAAAAAGTAGAAAAGGTGCTTGTGTCAAACTGGTGGTGACATCCCCATGCTGCACTGTCGCAAGCCCATGTGACTGGATGGCAAATAAGGAAAGAATCATGAGGGTTCAAGCCATAGAGGCAACTCAACCATGGGCTATATGGCAGCAAAGAAGCACTTGGAGATGAACTCTGACCACTCTATAATCGAGAAGTCATGACAGAAGGCAAAATGACAAGAATGACAAGTCTGAAAGATCTGGTCATCCTGCTCTGTGAAATTGCGCTTCTGTTCTCCAGCTTCATTCTGGAAGATCAGGCTAACAGACATATGCTAACAGGATCCATGGGATGATCAAACTTTGTCTTGGTATCAGTGAAGATGACCCCACTGCTGATGATAGCAATGCTTCTGTGACCAAAAGAGATGTCATTCCTCAAAGAAGAGGATGACATGTCATGCATTGAAGAAGTAAGCTAAGCTCTAAGCTCCGCCCCAAGAATTAGTTGTATCTGTATTCAATACTTTGTCTTCATTCCCTCTGATGATATATTTTCAAGGATGTTTTTCTTTATTTTTGTTAACATTTTAAAAATCTGCATGACAGACAATAACTACTTCAGGGGAAGATAAGGTTTTTTTCTCTTTCTGATACTGTGATATTTAGGAACTAAAGCCCAGCTAGTTTTTCTTTTCTAGTTTCATGTGGGCTTATTTTAACAGGACAAGGTAACATTTGTTGTAAGGTGTACATAACCTAATGTTAACTTTGTGGGCTAAAGTGTTTAACTATCAAGCGAATTCCCTAGTAAGACCAATTTTTTTTGTCACTGAAGTGTTCTGAGCTAAAGCTTGATGTTTAAAAGAAAAATACTGGTTAAAACAACTTCACCTTCTAGGATCTACTTTTTAAACCTTATGTCTCCTATAGTTACCAACTGCATGCACCAGTCCTCTAGAAACTAGTATGTTAAAGTGAACCAACTTGATGGGAGTTATCATATAATAGGGCTTGTTTTCCAAAGAGCATTGTTTGCAGTAGTCAAGTTATAAGCCTACTTAGGTGTGTTGTGAAGTTGTTCAGAAAGTAATTCAGCAAGTTTTGTGAGTGTTTGAAATGTAGTGCTCAAGTCACATTCTGCTTTAAAAGGTTGTAACAGATACAAATGAATTTAAGAAAGAGATGCTAGACATGATATCATGTATAAATACTTTAGTATGTATCCCTACTTAATAGATAAGGGCTCCTTTTTTTTTTTAAATGAAAATATTCTTTATTTCATGGAGTCATGAATTACCAGTCAATTAGGGAATCTGTAGAGTTGAGGTGGGTGGTAATTGGAGATATATCAAAATTTGACAGATACTTCTTGGCCTATGAATGAGAGCTTTATTGATGATCAGTGATTTTGTGAGACCATTAAATTGCATCTGTGGGAGCCTAGAAAAATCTAAGCCACTTATCCTTCAAAAAAGAAAAAAAGGAATGCTGTGAGAATATATTAGAAGTAGTTTATGTTAAACATTGGGAAAATTTGGGATATCTGTATAATTGAAAAAGTGAAATAATAAGACTGTGGAAACCTCTTAGGTGATCTGTTTTAATAATGGATTAGAGGGTTGCCTGGGTGGCTCAGTGAGTTAAAACCTTTGCCTTTGGCTCAGGTCATGATCCCAGGGTCCTGGGATCCAGCCCCGCATCAGGCTCTCTGCTCAGCAGTGAGCCTGCTTCCCCCCACCTCTGCCTGCCTCTCTGCCTACTTGTGATCTCTCTCTCTCTGTCAAGTAAATAAGTAAAATCTTAAAAAAAAAAAAAAAGTATGGATTAGAGAACTCATTGGAGAGGCAGCCTGTGTTCACAGTTTTACTTTTTTTTTTTTAAACTAATACACTTTACTTTTGTAGAACTGTTTAAGGTTTACAGAAAAATTGAACAGAAAATCCAGAGTTCCCATATTCCCCTGTTACTAACATACTGTTAGTGGGATATGTTTGTTATAAATGGTGAAGCCAATACTGATACATTATGATTGACTAAAGTCTAATTTACATTAGGGTACTCCTTTTTTTAAATAACATCAACACCTAACAAAATTATTTCTCAATATCTAAAATCTAGCCAGTGTTTAATTTCTCCCATTGTTTTAAAAATATCCTGTTGTTCTGTCATCGAGGCATGTTGAGACCTTGTCAGCACTGATGGTGGGGGAGGGAAGCAACTGGTGAATGAGAGAGATTGAGCGGGGAGGGGCATGCTTTGACTATTGATTGTAACATTGACCAGTGGGAAGTAGCAGAGTACAATATATAGAGAAACAAAACTTATGGTTGCTACAAAAAAGTGACACCTGAGGGCCATGTCCACCACCTTCTGCCCATGTGAACCTACTCAGCCCAAATTCCCAAGGGTAATATGGGAACATTAACATAAATTATAGGGTGGTTGTGAGAATGAAGTGATATGTGTCAAGTGTTTAGCACAATGCCCTCAATAAATGCTAGATTGAATGAAAACAATATCCTGTTGTTGATTTGTTCAAATCAAGATTCACATATACTGCATTTGGTTGACATTATCTCTTAAGTCTCTTAATCTTTGAGAGTTCCACACTTCCTCATCTTCCTCCCTACTTTTTGTTTTTGGCGTTGCCATTTATTTGTTGAAGAAATGAAGTTCTTAGTTTGATAGAAGAGTCCAAATTCTGGATTTGGCTAATTGCATACCTGGGGTGTCTTTTAATGTGTTTCTCTAGCCTCTCTTTTTCTTGTGAACTGGTAGTAAATGTAGAGCCTTGATGAGATTCATGTTGTTATTGCTGTTATTTTTGGCAAGAGTACATGGTCTAGATCTATTGTTTCCATATGGTTAGTACAATTGTGATTTTTCTGAATCAAATTTCTGAACTGGAATTATTCTACCAAGTGGAACTTTATTTCATCAGCTGTTTGTTTCCCCTGAAGTACAGTTACTACAAGAAGGGCAGGATAAAGGCTTAATTTTTCTTCCCTCTTATTTACCGATTCTCAGGAAAATGAGTTTTGTGCCATATATGACCAGTGAATTTGTTTTTGTTTTCAATATCGAAATGAAGTCATGGATTTTTATGTATTTTATTTCAACTCATTGTAGTCATTGTTATTTTGATGCTCAAATTTTCATGTCTTTGGCCATTCAAGTGGGCTGCTGTGCTCTTCTAACTCTAGAGTTCTTTTTTTTTTTTTTTTAAGATTTTATTTATTTGACACAGAGAGAGAGATCACAAGTAGGCAGAGAGGCAGGCAGAGGGAGAGGGAGAAGCAGGCTCCCTGCTGAGCAGAGGCCCCGATGCGGGGCTCAATCCCAGGACCCTGAGATCATGACCTGAGCCTTTAATCCACTTTTCTTTAAGTACGATTTAAAGCCACAGAGGCTTTAACCCACTGAGCCCCCCAGGTGCCCCATAACTCCAGAGTTCTTTGATATCATTTTTCCTTTCTGACACAGTCCATATTTCAGACTTTCTTGAATTTTCCCTGTGCCATTGTTGGATCAGGAACTCTTTTTCTCCAATAAGCCCTATTTCCTTTCACTGAGAAATAACTGAGACCGCAGTATGGGCACTACGGCATTAATTGCTGTTGGTCCAACACATTTCTCTCAATAGGTTTTAATTACTAGGTTTTGTCTGGTTTATCCTTACGTGTACTTTTCAATTTGTTTGAATTATTTATTTTTAAAAATACACTTGTGTTCCCTTTAAAATTCAGGCCACTTAAAGAATTACATACACTTAAACTTGATATTTATATCATGCTCAGTGGCAAAATGATAGCACGAAGTAGTAAAGAATATAATAAGGGATAAGGGTCTGTCCCTAACCTTTTAGTCCCAGAATTCAACTACTGTGCTCTCCCACAAAAGGAGTTATCAGAGATCTTCTACACCCTTTGATGGAACTGATGGGCCTTGATGAAGGCAAGCACTTTGGAGTAACGTTCATAGACAGTCTTCTATACTGGATAGACCAGTAGTCTAATCCAAAATGACAAATGTCTCTCATTCTTATGACTGGGGAGAAGGAGTGGTTGTACTTTGCAGCAGTAACTGGAGACTTCAAGCAGGAAGGCAGAAGAGTTGCAGTTGCCTTTTTTTTTTTTTTTTTTAAGATTTTATTTATTTGACAGAGAGAGAGCATAAACAGGGGGAGTGGGAGAGGGAGAAGCAGGCTCCCCACTGAGTAGGGAGCCCAACATGGGCTCGATCCCACTGGGATCATGACCTGAGCTGAAGGCAGACACTTAACCTACTGAGCCACCTAGGAGCCCATACAGTTGCTCTTCTGTACTAGTGACACTTTTTCCCAATTCTCAGCTTGTGCTCTGCTGTCTTTATTTAGCCTTTTATATACCCATCATCTGTCCTTTTGTTTATATCAACTCGTACATTTTTTTCCCTAAAATAATTTTTTGCTTGCCCTGGTTAAAGTTCATCTGTTCCATCAAAGATGTGTTAGGAGATCTCTGAGAACTTTATGTGTTCAGTGTGTTTATTTTAACATTCTCTGCTTGGAAGATTTAACATTATCTGCCAGCTTGGGGATTTGTCTATTCATTACTCTAGATTTAGGAAAATGACGTATAGGAATTTGAATAGGTTATCTTAGGGAGCAGAAACCCATTTCCTTGAAACAGATATAATATATATGTGTGTGTCTTTATATACACACATACACATACATGTGCTTTATAAGCACAATGAAAGTCTGGGATCATACAGAGCACAAGAAGCCATTGAGAATGGTTATATTTAGATACTGGCATTAGGGGGACCAGGAAAGAAAAAAAATATTTTACTGTTTCCCTTTATGCTCTTCAGTGCTTAAGAAATTGAAAAGAATAATGCAAACATTTCTTTTATAGTAAAAATGTAGTATAATTTCATAGTGAAAAAAATGTAGTATAATGATAATACCTTCAAAATCTGTTCTTACTCTATCTTCTATTTAAATTTCTGAGTGCTTGAAAATACATAGTAAATTAGTGAAATGCAGTATAGTGTAATGGAATAAAAAAGCTGTTCTGTGTTGTGGGCTTACTTTAAAAATGGTGAATAATGTTTGTAGGGAAATCTGTAGTAGTGTTTGAGTGCGGACTATGCTGGAAAATGGGTTACTAAATGCTAGGCTTATTCATACTTGTTTTAATGTATCTAATTCATGTGTAAGACCTCCCTCTATGTTTTTACAACCCTTTTTAAGGGTGTAAATATTCACGGTAAAAGGTTTAAAAATCAGAAAAATAAAGTGAAAAGTAAGTTTGCTTTCTCTTAGCCCCCCACTCTCTTCCAAAACTAACCACTATTACTGGTTTCTTGTGTTTTTTCCAGAAACATTCAATACATATTATGTCTTCTATCTATTTTTACACACACACATATATATCCTATATACATAAAACATATGGAATCATAATCATGTATAAAATCATATGATTACATATGATATATAATTATTGTGTGCATGCATGTGTATGTGAAACAGCCTTCTCACCTGTATCCCTCACCATATGTGTGTGTATATATATATATACACACACACATACTATATATGTATTTGTTCTGCAACTTGATGTGACCCCCTGCGATGCAGACAGTAAGACTCGTATTTTACATACCTTTATGTTCTGTAGCAGGAGCAATTGTTCAAACATACCAATTGGATCATGTCACTCCCAACATTTACTAAAACACTTCAGGGCCTTCCTTTTCTCAGGTAAAGTCCCGTCACCCTAACCTGGCATACAAGACCTTCAGCTGATTCCTGCCTGTTTCGCTAGCCTCTTTACTGGAAACTGTTGGCTTACACTTGGAGTGTTGGTCATCCTGAACTTTTTTCAGTTTCTTAAACAGTTTATGGCCTCTCATCTGAAGTCTCTTCCTCTGTCTCGTACTTTGGATAACTGCTACTTTTTTCTTCTTCTTTTAAAAAATTTATAACTGTCCTAATATTTATAAAAGTCCACAGATAAAATAAGATTTAAAGAAACAAAGCAAAGTACAGTTAAAAACTTCACTTTTCCTAAGCATATGCTTGTTCCCTTTTCTACAGTAAGGTTAATACAGGATTTACTTATCTTTAATTTTTTAACTTCTTGTAATCAAAGTTATATAAATAGTTTCAATAATCAGTCCGACAAAGTGTGTTATGAGAAACAGTAGTCCAGGTTCTGGTTCCGGATAAGATGGAGTAAGCACACTTCACCCTGTCTCTCCCACTGAATGCAGCTATAAAACCTGGACAGAATGCTTGGAGTGGCTATTTGAGGACTCTGAAAAATAAATAGTAGGAGACAGATTGGGGAAGAAGACCAGAATTCAAAGTGCCACTGAACTGGCGGTGAGTTTACCATTTTTTGTCTTCCAGTGTGCCCCAGCTGAACTTAATGTATCCTGAAACTTGGAAGTGAGCATTATTAATACGGACAGAAAAAGCACCAGGAGAAGCCCTCTGGTTCTGACTCAAGAGGTGGAAAGGGATCTCTAATATTCAGAGAAAGTGTGGCAATCCCACATCCTTCTCTTTTTTCTTTTTTTTTTTTTTTTTTCCTTTTCTTCATTTTCTTGCACCCCAGGCCTCAACCAGTCCCTGGCAGAAGCTGCAGTGGCCTCAATGGGGGCAGGCAGGAGCCTAAATCTCAGAGGGAGGGGAGCCTTCCTCCCAGATTGGAGGAGCTTTGGTATCAAGAGAGTGCGGCAAATCCCATTGTTTTCTTCTCCCTCTGCTCTTCTGTTGCTTGACCCTAATGTGGGCGCAGTCATGGGAAGTACATGGCAGAATGGGGTTAATGAAGTCCCAGCTTTCTGCTGGAAGTCTGGAAAAGGGGAGCTCCAGGGAACCAAAAGATTGCAAGAGAATGAGGAGCTTGGGAAACTGACTACTTAAAGTTGCTTATGGACTCATGAGCTGACTCCCAAGCTGTACATGCATGAGTCTGATTCCTAAACAGCATACAGAAACATCAAGGACTGAGTTATGGGATAGATCACCCCTAACTCCCAAACTGGACACTGCGTGGGACAGTTATGAAACACATTCAGTATGACTGCAGAGGGTTTGCAAACTGAATTGTAATTGGAAATACAACCCACAGATGGCTGGTCAGAACTTGAAATGTGAACCCAACTGGGTCACATCAATTACTGGCTAAAACAAGCATACCAGCATTCTCAGTGGGACTTAAATAAGATCCAGAGTGTCATAATACTCAAATGTCCGGAATACAACCTAGAATTACTCAGCTTAAAAAGAACCAGAAAAATTGAACTTAAATGGGAAAAGACAGTGAACAGATGATGATGCCAAGATCACACAGGTGTTAAAATTATCTGAAAAATAGTTTTAAAATTAGCTATTATGACCATGTTCAAGGATTGAACGGGAAGATAGAAAGTCTCAGCAAAGAAATAGAAGATATGAAGAACTAAATGGAAATTTTAGAACTAAGAAATATGATGGAAATAAAAATTCATTAAAAGGTCTCAATAGCAGAGTAGATATGACAATGAAAGAGTCTTTGCACCTGAAAATAGATCAACAGGAATGATCCAATTTCAATTACAGGGAAAAGTTTAAAAATAAAGAAATATACAGCCTCAGGGACCTATGAAACTATGATAAGGTCTTACATTTGTGTCATTGGAGACCCAGAATGAGAAGAGAATGAATGTGGTCCACCAAAAATACTTGAAGAAATAATGGCACAGAGCTTGAAAAGGAAGAAATAAAACTGCCCCTATTTGCAGATGGCATAATCATCTATATAGAAAATCCCAAGCAATCCGCAGAAAAATTCCTAGAGTAAATGAGTGTAGCAAGTGATTCATGGTCAGCTCACAAAAAACAATCATATTTCTATATACTAATGATATAACAATTGAAAACTGAAGTACAGATATTTACAGTAGCTTCCCCAAAATGAAACACTTAGGTATAAATGCAGCAAAATATGTATAAGATCTCTATTCTGAGAATTATAGAACCCCGGTTAAAAAGAAATCAAAGGAGATTTAAGTAAATGGAGAAACATGTATTTATGAATTTGAAGGATCACAACAGTAAAGATGTTGATTTCCCCAAATTGATCCATGGATTTAATGTAGTATTAATAAAAACAATCCCAGCAGCATTGTTTCTTGTTATAAACTGATTCTAAAATTTCTTTACAAAGGCAAAGGGCCTGAATACCTAAAACAATTTTTTAAAAAATTTTATTTATTTGAGAGAGAGAGAATGAGAGGGGAGGGGCAGAGAGAGAAAAGGAGAAACAGACTCCTGACTGAGCAGGAAGTCCATTGTAGGGCTAACTCCTAGGACCCTAGAATCATGATCTGAGTTGAAGGCAGATAGATGCTTAACCGATGGAACTATCCAGGCACCCCCAAAACAATTTTTAAAAAGAAAAATGTTGGAAAAAATCAAACTACATGATTTAAAAACAAGATGAAGCTATTATAATCAAGACTGTGGTATTGACAAAAGGAAAGACATGTTGATCAATGAAATAGAATAGAGATTGCATAAATAGGCACACACAAATATGGCCAATAATTTTTTACAAAGTGGAAAATGAATGGAAATGGAAATGGACAAAATGGAAAAAGAATAATCTTTTGAATAAGTGGTACTGGAACAATTGGATATCCATATACAAAAATAATGAACCTCGACCTAAACTACATATATTATATGAAAATGAACTTAAAATGTACCACACATCTAAATTTGAAATATAAAACTGTACAGATTTTAGAAGAAAACAGGAGAAAATCTTCCTAACCTTGGTGTAGACAAGAAGTTCTTTCACATCACACCAAAAGCATGATTCATAAAAGAAGAAATTGATGAATTGGACTTGATCAATTAAAACCATTGCTTGCAAAGACATTGTTAAAAGAATTAAAAGGCAGATTATAGGCTGGAAGAAAATATTTGCAAATCACATACCTACATAAAGAACTCTGAAAACTCAACGGTAAGAAAACAAGCCACTTAAAAATGTTTAATAGGCTTTGGCAAGAGGATATAGAGTAGCACATCAGCACATGAAAAGATGTTTAGCATAACTAGCCATTGGGGAATGCAAATTAAATGCAAATGGTGAGCTACCACTGTACTTCCATTAGAATGGCTTAAATTAAAGTTGTTGACAATGCCAAGTGCTGAGGAGGATGTGGAGCAACTGGAACCCTCGTATATTGCTGGTAGAATGATTCAGTTCCTCTGGAAAACAATTAAGCATATACTTATATATCAAATATGGGATTTACTGTGTGATCCAGCAACCCTACCCCTAGGCATTTAACCTTGAGAAATGAAAATTTGTGTTCATATATTTATATCAGCTTTATTCTTACTTGCCAAAAATGTATACTTCAAAGAGTGAATGGATAAATCAGGGTTGGTATATCCATACAGTGGAATACTATTTGGCAATAAAAAACAGTGAACTGATTTGCACAACTCTTGATTTCCTCTTCTTAGGGAAGTCTCTCCAGGGACCTACTAGTCAGCTCCAGTCCCCTTGGTGTTTTTGTTCACAAGTATCATCCTTGGATCACCTGTCAGTGTCTTCCTGGGGATTCTCTTTGATTCTCTTGTATATTGTATGCCTTGTTGAATCCCTTTCTCTTTTGTGTTTATTTTCATTTTAATGAAGCACCTCTTCTAAATAGTTTCCTGAGTAAAGGATGCACAGGATGTATGTCTTTGAGACCTCTCTTGCAAGTCCGAAAGTGTTTTTATACTACCCTGATGTTTAAATGAAAAACTGACTGGATATAGAATTCTGGATTGAAAATAATTTTACTTCCAAAATTTTTCTTCATACTCCCTAGAGGTTGCGTAATTCTGTTATGATTCATGTTACTTTGGAAACGTCTAATTTTTTCTCTTTTCCCCCAGGGTTTTGCAATTTCATGATGATTTACCATAGTATGGGTGTGTTTTCATCTAGTGTGCCTGTCTTTGTCCTTTATTGAAACTTGTGATTTGGAGGTTTTTCTCAGGAAGTTTTCTTGAATTATTTTGTTGATGATTTCCACCCCCTTGTTTTTTTACCCATTCTTTTCCAGAACACCTGTTATGCTGATACTGGGTCTCTTTGAATGGTTCCTCAATTCTTGACCTTTTCTCTCCTATTTTTACATACATTTGTCATATATTTTTGTAATTGACAAGTACGTTTTTTAAATAGAGAGGATGATGAAATTGTGCTCATTTTTTTTTTCATTCTAACCACAAAAACCTGGTAGTTTTAAATTGGCCATTGTGATAGGATGGTTTTGTTTAAATGATAGAATTCCCTGTGATAGTTATCTAGATTGAAGAGCTTAGAAACTTCCTTTGCTTTGTCTCCTGGTGAGCTACTAGAACCTAAGGAATTATTATATGGGCATTCCCATTAGAGCTAAGAGGAGCATTTGTTCCTTAAACTTCTTGGTTCAATTTTTTTTCCTGGGAACTTGGTTTAGAGGACTCAGCATTCTTTTTCTTTTACCATCCAGTTAACTAAGTCAAGTTCCAAGCTCTATGCCCTAAGCATTCTGATCCACCTAATCTACTAATTTCTCACATTGCTTATTTTTGTTCTTAGAAGCTGCCATTTGATCTTATATTGTCACATTATCTTATAGTAAGTTCCTTTCTTTCAAAAAGATTGTAAATTCTTTGAGGACAGGACTTACACAAAGTGTGTAAGTGACACAACAAAACCAATCTATCATTTCTTCCTCTTACTTAACCACTCACGCCACCAGCAAACAAACCACACCCAATCTAACAATAACAGCTCATGAAACAACTATACCAAGGAAGAAAGAAAAATCTAGGTAAAAATCTTACCTTGAGTTCCAGAGCATCCTCATTAGTGGGTTTGGGATAATTTTTTTTTAATTTTATTTTTTCAGTGTTCCAAGATTCATTGTGTACCACACCCAGTGCTCCATGCTATCCATGCCCTCCTTAATATCCACCACCAGGCTCACCCATCCCTCACCCTCCACCCCTCTAAAACCTTCAGTTTGTTTCTCAGAGTCCACAGTCTCTCATGGTTTGTCTCCCCCTCCGATTTCTCCCAATTCACTTTTCCTTTCCTTCTCCTAATGTCCTCCATTTTATTTCCTTATGTTCCACAAGTAAGTGAAACCATATGATAATTGACTTTCTCTACTTGACTTACTTCACTCAGCATAATCTCCAGGTCTGTCCACGTTGATACAGAAGTTGGGTATTCATCCTTTCTGATGACTGCGTAATATTCCATTGTATATATGGACTCCATCTTTATCCATTCATCTGTTGAAGGGCATCTTGGCTCTTTCCACAGTTTGGCAATTGTGGATGTTGCTGCTATGAACATTGGAGTGCATGTGGCCCTTCTTTTCACTACATCTGTATCTTTGGGGTAAATACCCAATAGTGCAATTGCTGGGTCATAGTATGGTAGCTCTATTTTTAACTTTTTGAGGAACCTCCACACTGTTTTCCAAACTTGCATTCCCACCAACAGTTTATCCTTTCCAGCATTTTTTGTTTTCCTGTCTTGTTAATCTCTGCCATTCTAACTGGTGTAAGGTGGTATCTCAATGTGTTTTTGATTTGAATTTCTCTGATGGCTAATGATGATGAACGTTTTTTCATATGTCTGTTAGCCATTTGTATGTCTTCTTTGGAGTAGTATCTGTTCATGTCTTCTGCCCATTTTTTGACATGATTATCTGTTTTTTGGGTGTTGAGTTTGAGGAGTTCTTTATGGATCTTGGATATCCACCCTTTGTAGTGTCATTTGCTAATATCTTCTCCCATTCTATGGGTTGCCTCTTTGTTTTGTTGACTATTTCCTTTGTTGTGCAGAAGCTTTTTATCTTGACGAAGTTGGGTTTGGGATACTTTTAACTAGCTTTTCACTTTATTACTAAATGGCTTTTTTTTTTATTTAAAAAGGAAAATAATCAATGCCTCTTTCTGATTGTTTTACTTTCTTCTGGCATATAAAAATCATATAAAATTATTTGCCTTTTCTATGGCATTGTTATTCATTAATATTTAATGCTGGGGTGTAGACCACCATACCATCACTTGCCATAGCTTTTTAAGCTTTTGGATTGAAAGCAGGGGTAGTAGATGATCATTTGAAATTGTAAGAACAAAAAGGCTCATTAGATTATATGCGTTTAATTTTTAATTTTTATTTTTAAAAATATTTATTTTAGAGAGAGATTGCAAGTTGAGGGGGAGAGAATCCTTAAGCAGATACCCCAGTGAGCACAGATCCTGACTTGGGACTCAAATGCCAGGACCCTGAGATCATGTCCTGACCAAAATGAGGAGTTGGCCTCCTAACCGACTGAGACACCCAGGTGCTCCATATGCATTAATTTTAGATTATAGCTTATCTATTCCTTTAAAAAAAGATTTTGGACAATAAGGAAGGGTTTATCACTATGGGTGTCAGATGAATAAAAATCCTTTTTAATATCACCGTTAAACTCTGTATTTAACTAGCAAGATGCTATCTTGCCTATAATATCTGTAGATATTATCTACCTGTCTAAATAAAATCTATTTCTTATTGTCTTTTCTAGAGTATTGTTTATTGATTTTTGACCTTAAGAAAACATAGTATGGAAATATACAATAAATCAATTTTAACTCCCTGCTTATATGTCTCTTATGTTAAAGAAATCCTTTAAAAGATTAAAAGAATCCTGATGGGACACCTGGGTGGCTCAGTTGGTAAAGTGTTTGCCTTCAGCTCAGATCATGATCCCAGGGTCCTGGGATTGAGTCCCACATTGGGCTTCTTGCTTAGTGGGAAGTCTGCTGCTCTCTCTGCCTGCAGCATCCCCTGCTTGTGCACTCTTGCTCTCTCTCACACAAATAAATAAATAAAATCTTTAAAATGAATGAATGAATGAATGAATGAATCCTGAACATACAAACCAAATCTTTACCAATCACTCCAAGTACCACCACTAAATCTTTTTATTTTCTAGCTCTTGACTAATCTAACCCAATACAGAATGTTTGTGGTCTGTCACCAAACTGTGCAAAAAAGAAATAATCAGTGATATCTCCACTCAGAGAAGACAATAAGAAAAAAATGTTTTTAAAAGATATTATTTGATTTAATTCTTACCACAACTTTCCCCAGATTTTATAGTTGAGGAAATACAATCTAAGAGAGGTTAAATAATCTATCCATTTTATTTATTTATTTGATTTTATTTATTTGACAGAGAGAAACACAGCGAGAGAGGGAACACAAGCAGAGGGAACGGTAGTGGGAGAAGCAGCCTTCCTGCCGAGCAGGGAGCCTGATTTGGGGCTCGATCCCAGGACCCTGGGATCATGACCTGAGCTGAAGGCAGACGCTTAACGACTGAGCCACTCAGGCGCCCGGATTTTATTTATTTATTTGACAGAGAGATCACAAATAGGCAGAGAGGCAGTTAGAGAGAGAGGGGGAAGCAGGCTCCCCACTGAGCAGAGAGCCCGATGTGGAGCTTGATCCCAGGACCCTGGGATCATGACCTGAGCCGAAGGCAGAGGCTTTAACCTTCTGAGCCACCCAGGCATCCCAGCCCCCTACCCATTTTTAAATTAGACTGGTCTTTTACTGTTGAGTTGTATTAGTTTATTTTATTTATATATAAATAAAATAAATATATAAAAATATATTTTTATATTTTATGTTATGTTAGTCACCATTAGTTTTTGATGTAGTGTTCCATGATTCAGTTCCATGTTCCAACAGTTCCATGATTCACTGTTTGCATGTAATACCCAGTGCTCCGTGCAATACCTGCCCTCCTTAATACCCATCACCAGGTCCACTCATCCCCCTGCTCCCCTCCCCTCTAAAACCCTCAGTTTGTTTCCCAGAGTCCATAGTCTCTCATGGTTCATCTCCTCCTCCAATTTCCCCCTTTCACTTTTCCTTTCTTTCTCTTAATATCCTCCATGCTATTCCTTATGTTCCACAAATAAGTGAAACCATGTGATAATTGACTTTCTCTACTTGACTTACTTCACTTAGCGTAATTTCCAGTTCCGTCCATATTGATGCAGAAGTTGGGTATTCATCTTTTCTTATGGCTGCGTAAATATTCCATTGTATATAAGGAACAGATCTTCTTTATCCATTCGTCTGTTGAAGGGCATCTTGGCTCTTTCCACAGTTTGGCGATTGTGGATGTTGCTGCTATGAACATTGGGGTGCATGTGGCCCTTCTTTTCACTACATCTGTATCTTTGGGGTAAATACCCAATAGTGCAGTTGCTGGGTCATAGTATGGTAGCTCTATTTTTAACTTTTTGAGGAACCTCCACACTGTTTTCCAAAGTGGCTGCACTAACTTGCATTCCTACCAACAGTGTAAGAGGGTTCCCTTTTTTCCACAACCTTTCCAACATTTGTTGTTTCTTGCCTTGTCAATTTTTGCCATTCTAACTTGTATAAGGTGGTATCTCAGTGGGGTTTTGATTTGAATTTCTCTGATGGCCAAGGATGATGAACATTTTTTCATGTGTCTGTTAGCCATTTGTATGTCTTCTTTAGAGTAGGGTTTGTTCATGTCTTCTGCCCATTTTTTGACATGATTATCTGTTTTTTGGGTGTTGAGTTTGAGGAGGTCT
This sequence comes from Procyon lotor, assembly GCA_028646535.1. Classification (NCBI taxonomy): domain Eukaryota; kingdom Metazoa; phylum Chordata; class Mammalia; order Carnivora; family Procyonidae; genus Procyon; species Procyon lotor. The sequence continues at coordinate 48,305,351 of CM053609.1, forward strand.
TTATAGATCTTGGATACCATCCCTTTGTCTGTAGTGTCATTTGCAAATATCTTCTCCCATTCTGTGGGCTGCCTCTTTGTCTTGTTGACCATTTCCTTTGCTGTGCAGAGGCTTTTTATCTTGATGAAGTCCCAAAAGTTCATTTTCGCTTTTGTTTCCCTTGCCTTTGGAGACGTGTCTTGAAAGAATTTGCCATGGCCAATGTCAAAGTGGTTACTGCCTATGTTCTCCTCTAGGACTTTGATGGATTGCTGTCTCACATTGAGGTCTTTTATTCATTTAGAGTCAGAGGGATCATGGATCATGGATCATGGGATCATGACCTGAGCTGAAGGCAGATGCTTAACCTACTGAGCCACGGAGGTCTCCCAAATTAAAATCTTAAAAAAAAAAGATTATTTAGATATCTTTTATACTGGGAGATCTTAAAAGTATATAAAATGGTTTATCTAGGGACTTTGAGTGGTTTCTGTAATATTTCTGGACCTCTCCTCTAATCATACTATTCATGAAGTTAAATAACTATTTTTGTGAATGTGGAGTCATGATCACACCTAGCAGTGCATAGCGTGAGACTGTCTTGCTTTTTGTTTGCTTTCCAACTAGATATGACCTAGGAGACTGCCTGATTTATCATAGAGATTGTTGTAGTTCTGGTATCTGGATTCTCCTCAGGACTCTTACCTAAATGATAGTTTATTATTTCTCACCTGATATATTCTGGGTTTGGCAAGCTGATTTCTCTGTGTTTCCCTTTCTCCACAGCAATGATTTTGAATTATTAACACTCTCTTCAAGTATAACCTACCCTGCTCCCCTCATTTTTAGAGATTATTTTGCTTAATTCTTCACATCTGAAAAATGGGGAAAATAAGAATACCTAAAGTGTGAGGATTAAATGCATGTAAAGCACTTAATATAATTCCTGGTACAATATGCTTGCAAATTATGCATGTTTTACTAGGTATCATTTATATTAATTTGTTTATTCACAGATATTGATTGGGTATTTCACTAATGGACAGGTGCTGTGCTATTAACCAGAACAAGATAGATATGGTCCCTGTACTCATGGAGTGATAATCTCAGTTTGTACTAGTTATTACAATAGTTATTTTAGTAGTCTAAGTGGTGGTGAAGAATTACTTTTCCAGTTAAATTGTAGTTTCTCTATGCTTCTAAAAATTTCTACATATTATTGAACTAAGGATTTTCACTAATTGCATGTATCTAAAGTATAAGAGCAGTAGTACACTATGCTAAAAAAGTATGAGGTAAGAACTCATTAAGCTCTAACCTAAAGCAATGAAGATGTATGTGTTGGTGAATCCTAAACAGTTTGGTACTGACTGTATTTTGTTTATCAGTCAAAGATCTACAATTTATTTGGTTTCTTTTTTCTTTTTGAAAGTAGGATGTTTTCACTATCAAGAGATAAATAGTATTTTGGCGTAACGTACCATAAAGATATTTTTGAAAGAGCATTCCAAGAAGCATTAAATATAGTATGGCTTTTTGTCTTTAGATGGTTGAAATGTCTTTGTAATAGACACCCTTCATTTAATGTTATATGCTAGGAAGGTGGAATCTTGAATGGATAACAAGAAGAAAATACCTCCTAAATGATTTTTAAATTGTTCCTTTGAATCTAAGGGAAAGAGTGAGTTGCTAATTGGCTGTCATTTCATCCTTTCATTCTTACTGCAGTTTACTAGGTGACAGACATACTTTTGCAAACATTTGTAAAACACATGTAAAGTGATGCACATGTATTGTACACATTGAGAATTATTGCTCCCATTGAATTTATTTCTTGCAAGTTCCAACCCTTTCCAACAAAAGCACAGAGAAAGAATAGTGTAAAAGAAGTTGAATTATTAACCAAAATAAGCCTGGATTGTATTTATATTTTAAGTCAGTCAGTAGAAAATTTTTGTTTTTGTTTTAATTTTGAGATGTATTTCTCATTCATTCACCAAATATTGCCCTTCTAGCTCTTGGCATGTGATTTGCTCACTTTACAGGTAAACTTCTTCAAAGATTGCCCTCACTGCCTCATACTTGATTTACACTTTATTCCACTGAAGACTGGCTGTCGCCCTTTCCACTCACTGGTGACCTCCTAATTTTTTTATTAACCAATACTTCTCAGCCTTTCCCCAGCATTTGCCATTGGCCACAATGCTGCTTCTCATTATATTTCTATAATACCCCTTTCTCATAGGTTCCTTATACCTCTCTGGCTATTACTTGATTTTCTTCATGCATTCTTTTATTTTTGCCCATGCTCTAAATGCTTCATTTTCTAAAATTCAGTTCTTAAATTAATTTTCTTCTCATTCTTTATATTCTTCCAACTTGACAGTTGTCCATCTGTGTGTGTAGTTCTATCTTCCATGAACTAATGGTTCCCCAGTGTATTTCTATAGCTCAGCTTTTTGCTCAGCAGCAGGCTTAAAATTAACAAATGTCTGCTAAATTCACCAGGTTGTCCTTAAACTCAACATTCTAATATCCCTTACAGCCTATACAACCTACTGTATGTTCTCTTATTTTGATACAACTTATCATTTAATTGTACCAGTTTCTAGTCAAAAACTGTCTTTGGTATCTCTCACATTTATCTTATTTTTTCCATCTCTCTTATACTATTTATAATTTAAACCCTATTCTCTCTCGGGGTATTGTGACTGTTCCCAGAATGATCTCTCTGCCTTTAGAGTTGACCTCTGTGCGGTCTGTCCTCACTGCCACCATAGCAGTGTTTTAAAGTACAATGTTTTAAGTATGTTTTTCCTCAGGTCCCCTGGGTGGCTCAGTCGTTAAGCGTCTGCCTTCGGCTCAGGTCATGATCCCGGGGTCCTGGGATCGAGCCCCGCATCGGGCTCCCTGCTCGTCAGGAAGCCTGCTCTACCGCTACCATTCCCTCTGCTTGTGTTCCCTCTCTTGCTGTGTTTCTCTCTGTCAAATAAATAAAATCTTAAAAAAAAAAAGTATGTTTTTCCTCATCTTAAAATCTTTTAGATGCTTCTCATTATCCAGCAATAGGTCCAATAGATCATTTGTCCATCCGTGGCCCATCTGCTTTTGGATCATTTAGAGAATTTTTGAAAAGCTCCAACCTGTATTTCCCCCCACCATTCTGAATCAGTAAAGAGTTTAGGAATTTATAAAGCTTCCCGAGATGATTTTGATACATAGCCAGGACTGAGAAAAACTGACTTCTACATGTGGCTCACTTTCCTTGTTATGGAGCCTAAGACCTTTCAGGGCCTTGTGTCTCTTGTGTCTCCAGCATCTCTTCATGCTGTTCTCCCTTCATTCACTGTGCTCCAGCCAAAATGCCCTTTTCTTGCCCTGGAGCCCACCAGTCTTAATCCTTCTCTAGGACCTTTGTTTGCTTTTGTTTGTAGAGTCAGGACAGACCTTAGATTTCTACGTGTTCTACCTCTGCTTTACTCTGCCTTAGCCAACATCTCCTTGGATTTCATAGGTAAAACCCAGGTTGAAAACCACTGAACTAATCCAAATCATTGAAGCCCAGAAAGATTAAGTGATTAAGGGACTGAAATCATATATTCGTGAGTGGCAGACCATATCTAAAATTCAGGATTTATGCTTATAAATTTATATTTTATATATTTTTTTCAGGATTTATATTTATAAAGTAAATTTATATTATAAATATAATATTTATATCTCCCAGGATTTATATTCCTAACAGAGTTCTAATTTATTGCTGTTCTCTGTTTTCATATGTATAATGTCTGGGCAAGTTGATCTGAAATGACCTTTTAATTCTTCATAAATAAATTATCATTCATTTCCTCATTCATTTATTTATTCATTCAATAAACATGTATTTGACTACACATGGAGCAGTGTAGGGTCCAGGGGGAGGTAGACAGAAAATTTCAATAATATAGATTTCCTATTTTTAAGGTTCTTAAGATAGGTCTTTTATATTCAATTATAAAATACTATACAGAAAAGCAAATTATTAATTTTTAAGAAGATAAACCATAGTATAACCTTCTCCACCGTTTTCTGTCTTTCTTTCTTTTATCCAGGGAAAGACCACGTTTGTAGATTTATTGGCTGTGGGAGGAATGATCGATTCAACTATGTGGTCATGCAGTTGCAGGTAGGTTACTTGGAAATGGATCTTAAAATATTCCAATTTTGATCAAAGTACCTAATTTCAATAGATATGAATAAAAACAATTCTTGGTATCATCTCAGAATGTTTTATATTATGCAGAAGGAATTTTGTTTAAACAGATTTGACATATATTTTCCTAAAGATGGAAGGGTGTTTTTTTTTTTTTTCTTTTGTTATTTTTTTTTTATTAGCATATAATGTATTATTTGTTTCTGGGGTCTAGGTCTGTGAATCATCAGTCTTACACAATTCACAACACTCACCATAGCACATACCCTCCCCAATGTCCATCACCCGGCCACCCCATCCCGCCCACCACTCTCCTCTCCAACAACCCTCAGTTTGTTTCCTGAGATTAAGAGTCTCTTATGCTTTGTCTCCTTCTCTGGTTTCATCTTGTTTCATTTTTCCCTCTGGAAGGGTTGTTCTTGTCATTATTTTAGTTCATCCATTGATTGTCATCATTGCAAAGTTTTTCAATCTCTGCATGGATTGCTGGATATGAGTCTTGCCCTGTCCCTGTTCCTTCCTCTCTTTGTTACCTTAAGGACTCTAGTTTTTTTTTTTTTTTTTTTTTTTTTTTTAGGACTCTAGTTTTTAATTTATGTGCTCAAGAACCGACTTTGCTTGAAAATTTAAGCATTAGTTGATACATAGGAGAAATGCATTTCTTTTTCTATTTTCATTTATTAATGTAGCTCTGTTCCCTAGATGGAGAGTGACTTGGGGCAGCAGAGGAAAGAAATTCAGAAAAAGTCTAGGAAAACTAAGGAAACCAGTGTAGATCAGATAACAATAGCCTTTATGCCTTTGGCAAGCTCCTCTGGATTTATCCAAGAACCTTTCCATTTGACTTGCATACTGTATTTTTTCCTGTTCATAAGAAAATTATCCACCACCCATCCATACAGCTATGATTGACTTGATTTGGACTAAAGCTAGTATAATTGTTAGAGGGTATTCTCTCTTACATGACATATTGAAGATAACTACTAGGTTTCCCCCTGTATATTGTGATAAAATTTATATAGCTTCTCACTGGCACTTTTAATTTCTTCTAAAAATCCAAAATTCTTTTTTTTTTTTTTTTATGGGGAGCGGGGAGGGACAGAAGGAGAGGTTGAAAGACAATCTTAAGCAGGCTCCCTGCCTAGGACAGAGCTTGATGTAGGCTTGATCTCATGAGCCTGAGATCATGACCTGAGCCAAAATTAAGAGGTGGACGCTCAACTGACTGAGCCACCCAGGTGCCCCTAAATTTATTATTCTTAAATATTCTTTTCCTCTTGATGATTCAGTTGTATAATATCTGCCTTAAAAATCTTAAGGGCTGGGGCACCTGGGTGGCTCTTAAAATCTAGGTCTTGAAATCTTATGGGTTCAAGAAGTTGTGCTTACTTCTTTTCTCATTTCTACCAGAAAGATTTGGGAAAAGTCTCGTGAAATTTCCTTTCACCATTGAGGCTGAACAGCTTCAGTATAACCAAGGGTGATATTATGTAAAAAGCATATGCCCCTAGGGAGGGGCAAAAAAATATTTTGAATCTTGTAACCATACAAATGTAGATCTAGATTTCCTAACATCAAAGCTACCTTATTTTTAAAACTTTCTCTTATTATGGAAAAAATTTAAACATACACAAAAATAAATAGTACAATGAACACCTATGTACTCATCACCCAGCTTCAGTAGTTATCAGTATATTGCCCATCTTGTTCCTGGTATATTCTTCCTCTCCTCTCCCTCCCCAGATTCTTTCAAAGCAAACTGGAAGCATATTTTCTCTGGAAATACATGAATATGTATTCCTAAGAGTCAGAGATTCTTTTTTTCTCCTCTTAATCACAGTATATAGTAATTCCTTAATAATAGCATTAACTATCAAGATAATCTTCAGATTTCCTTATTGTATGTCTTTTATTTTATTTTATTTTTTTATATTTGGATTACTTAAATCTGGTTTCACAGAGGGTTCCACACATTGCATTTGGTGGATATAATTCTTAAACCTCTTTTACTCTATAGGTTCCCTCTATTTTTTTTTTTAACAGTTTTTTGTTGTTGTTTATATTGTCATTGACAAAAATGAAGTCGTTTGTCATGAAGTTCTCATATTGTAGGGTTTGCTAATTATCTCCCTCCTTATTTAACATATTCTTCTATCCCTGTATTTTCTGTAAACTGGTATTTAAATCTTTTGTTTTAATTATCCAGAGTACTTCAGAGGTGAGTGGTATGCTTCCCAACCCTAGGCAATGTCTGGGTTGTCTCTTTAATGTTCTTAGGATTGATCCTTGAGATTCAGGGGCAAACAGCCTGATGTATACTTTTTATTTTTTTATTTAAAAAAAAATATATATATATAGTTTTAATTAACATATAATGTATTATTTGTGATGCTTACTTTTTAAAGCTTCCAGTGGTTTTTCTCCTAGGTTTTATCAACCCATTAGTAATCATTGCCTAGATCCATTACTTCAGTGGGGTTGCAGATGTATGATTCTAATTCTATCAGTTTTCTTTAATTAATAGCTGAAATTCTTCTTCATAAAAGCATTCCACCAACTGTTAGGTTACCTGAGATAAATTTTATACAGGAAGGGCAAGATTAATACTTGTTTCTTTTCTTCTATTTACTAGTTTTCGGAATAATGAGTTGGTTCCCTAATATTTTCCAAAGATGACTGATGAGCTCTGTCTTTTTAAAAAATATGAGATCATGGATTTCACATCTTTTCTATTTCTCAATTATTGCAGTTGTCTTTAATGTTCAGATTGCTCTATCTTTGACCAATAGGGCTTCTTTCCAGTTGAATTCTGATTCGTTTTGGCAAGATCAGACTGCAGCAGTCTTTGAGAGCATCCTTACTTTCTGGTCCAATATCATGTTCCAAGCTCATTCTGTCTGTCTCATGCTTCAGAGCTAGAATCAGCCATTTCTCCAGTAAGCCCTGATTCCTCTTCGTGGGAAATGGTATTGAGAGACCACAAACTCTAGAGGCTATGGGTATCCCTTGCAATTGGATTGAACATTGTTTTAAATTCTTTTCAAGTGGATAGGTTCAGGATACACATAAGAAAATAGAGGGGCACCTGGGTGGCTCAGTGGGTTAAAGCCTCTGCCTCCTGCTCAGGTCATGATCTCAGGGTCCTGGGATCGAGCCCCGCATCGGGCTCTCTGCTCAGCGGGAAGCCTGCTTCCCCTCTCACTCTGCCAGTCTCTCTGACTAATTGTGATCTCTCTCTCTGTCAAATAAATAAATAAAATCTTTAAAAAGAGAGAGAGAGAAAATAGATGTGGTTCATGTTGATATTTCTAATTCAAATTTGTGATAATAGGATTGCCGACAACTTCTTTTATTTTATATTTTTATCTCTTTGCTCTTGTACACTTTTTAATATATGCAGATGAAATGATATTGGGATTTACATGAAAATAATCCAGCATATATATGTGTAGGAAGGGAAAAAGGTATGTGTTGCAGGAGCATTGGGGGAGTAGGTAACAGGTGAAACAAGATTGGCTATGAATTAATAATTGTTCACTCTTGGTGATGAGTAGTTATATGAGGGTTCATTATATTATTTTCTTTTAGGTTAATTTCACATTTTTAAAAAAATTTTATTTATTTATTTGACACAGAGAGAGAGAGAGAGAGATCACAAGTAGGCAGAGAGGCAGGCAGGGAGAGAGGAGGAAGCAGGCTCCCCGCTGAGCAGAGAGCCCGATGTGGGGCTCGATCCCAGGACCCTGAGATCAGGACCTGAGCTGAAGGCAGAGGCTTTAATCCACTGAGCCACCCAGGCCCCTAATTTCACATTTTTAATAGTAAATCCACTTACATTTTTATTGGGATCATGTTAAATTTATAGAATTTATAAATTTATTTTTTTTAGGGAAAACTTATTTCCCTAAGTTAAATTTCCTACTTAGGGAAAAATGAATTTGGTCTCTTCATTCAATTAAATTCATTCTGTGTTATTATGAATAAGAATTCTCTCTCTCTTTTTTTTTTTTTTTGGTGGCTGCATACCAGTCAGTAAGATAAGTGTACCATAATTCATTTAACCTTTCATTTATTGATAGATATATAGAGATATATAGATTATTTTCAATTTTTCTCTGTAACAGATAATAACTACTTTTAGTTTATATTCAGAAGTTTTTAATTTGGTGGATAAAACCTGCATATATTTAACATGTTAATAACTTTTCCCCATACTCTTGCTAGCTTTATTATTTTATCTTTTTGGATTTTGCCAGTTGATACCTTAGATTTACATTTTAAAAGATTTGGAATTTTAGGGACACCTGGATGGCTCAGTCGATTAACCATCTACCTTTGGCTCAGGTCATGATGCTAGGGTCCTGGAATCCAGTCCTGCATTGGGCTCCTTGCTCAGGGGGGAGCCTGCTTCTCCCTCTTCCTGCTGCTCCCCCTGCTTTTGCTCCCTCTCTCTCTGACAAATAAACTAAATCTTTAAAAAAAATTCAAAAATAAGTGATTTGAAATTTTAGAATCATTGCTACTGTCATAAATTGAATTTATTCAAAAGCTTTTATAATGGTGGAAGTTGTTTACAAATAAAGTTCCAGTGTTTCTTTGGTATATTTTTGGAAATCAAAATACTGATTTTTGAAAAAATTATTGGAATGCTCATAAGTTATTAGCTACTCATGGGATTGTAAAATTCATTGTTGTAGATTATCACTTATTTTACATTTCCTGAGATGTAGAGAGGAATAAATTTTCATAACATTAAAAAATACTAATGAAGAGGGATGCCTGGGTAGCTCAGTTGGGTAAGCCACTGCCTTTGGCTCAGGTCTTGATCCCAGGGTCTTTGGATTGAGTCCTCCATTGGGCTCCTTGCTCAGCAGGACGTCCTGCTTCTTCCTCTGCCTGCCACTCCCCCTGTTTGTGTGCTCTTTCTCTGACAAATAAATAAATAAAATAGTTTTAAAAAATAATAAAAATAACTGCCAGTTTATGCTATAAGAAAACTGCATCTTTAAAGAAGATATGAAGTATGAAAGGCTCTGACTTTCCTGTAATTTTTCAATTCTTCAATTACTTGAGTACTATTATTTTAAGCGGCACTGAAGTAATTTAAGAATTTATTACTTTTTCAAAGTGAGTCAGCTGTCTTCAGTTGAGGTGACGGTATTAGTGGCATAAATCCCAAACATACACTACAAAATTTTGGGAATAGAGAGATTGGGATATTTAAATTCTCTTGTGATTTGGGAGCCAGTTTCCATTCTTTGGGCCATAAGCTGCACCATCATAGCCCTGCTCTTCTCATCAAATTATTGGTTTGTTACCTAGTCAACAAAGAACTTTCTGGATAGAGCAGCACTGTGAAGTGAAATAAACACCTTGGCCTTACTAGGGTAACATTATTTAAACTTTTTGAACCTCAGTTTCTTCATCTGCAACATCTTCTATTTTAGGGTGCTGTGAGGATTAAACGTAATCATGATGTGACATATCTGACACAGGCAGATAACATTGCTTTTATCTATTGCTATAAGTAATTGAGTTTGTTTCATGCCATTTTTATTTATAATAACAATAATTAGTACTTATTGAGTACTTACTATGTCCTAGACAGTATGGTAAATGCTTTACATAGATCTTGTTTAATCTTCACAAACATTGTGAGATAGGTATCATTGGCCTCATTTTAGAAGGAAACCATGACATAGAAAAATTAAGTAGTTTGTATGGGAGTATGTTAGGCAGTAATGAAGAATTACTGCTCTGGGTACATATATTTTCTATATTTCAAATAATCAGGACTATATTTTGTTATGGCATGAAAGACAGAAACATGATGACTCAAAAACATAGTATGAGCCTGGTGGTGGGTATTGAGGAGGGCACGTATTGCATGGAGCACTGGGTGTGGTGTATGAACAATTAATCTTGTTACTGCTGAAAAATAAACATGTGGGGGGGAAAATAATATGTTCAAAAACTTCTGGTTATTCTTAAATTTGTCTGAAACATTCATGTATTACCTTAATAGAATCTCTTCTCTTGAATGAGAGGATCACAATTTGGGTAAAATCCTTGCCCTTTCTATCAAAACATTTTTTTAAAGATTTATTTATTTGAGAGAGAGCATGAGCCAGGGGGAGAGCAGAGGGAGAGAATCCCAAGCAGACTCCCCCCTGAGTGTGGGCCCTGAGCTGTGCAGGGCTCCATCCCACAAACCCCAAGACCATGACCTGAGCGGAAACCAAGACTTGGATGCCCCCAACTGCGCTACCCAGCTTCCCCTGTCAAAACATTTTAATGGCAAATGAATAACTTTCCAATCTTCTTTTATAACATAGTACCATATGTGAAAGTGTTTGTTTGGTTTACACAGGGTCGGAATCTGGCAGATCTACGCCGTAGCCAGTCCCGGGGCACATTCACCATTAGCACTACTCTTCGGTTGGGTAGACAGATTCTCGAGTCTATTGAGAGCATCCATTCTGTGGGATTCTTGCACCGAGACATCAAACCGGTAAGGGGGCTTTTCAAGTCAGAGCACTTTGCTTTGTACTCTTAATCTGATGATGGGACACAATAAATTATAAATGTAGCTTTCTATTATTAAATACAATGTAATATTTTAATTCTGTAACTAGAAGCAAAATGTAACTTGCCTCTTAATTTTATAAAAAAATTCTAATTACAAACTACAATTTAACATTCAGGAGCTTTTCTCATACAATGAAAACGTTGCTTGCAGCCAAAGTAAAAATTAATAGTGCCTGACTATTATTATTATTATGTGTGTTAACATTCCTAGTTACTTAGTCTTACACCTAAATTGGAAGTTATTCTTTAGATTTCTTTTTCCTGATACTGGATAAAAATATATACATATGTTGCTTTTAGATGTATTCATTGTGTTCTCTGAACTAGTTCTCAAGTGACAAATTGTACTTGTAAGGAACCTTCAATTATGAAAGACCTTATTTTTTCTTCTGAGTGCTATAGTGGCAGTATGTAGTATTTTTTTCTATTCTGTTTTTTCTTGGAAATTATCATTTCCATAACTGAAATTTGCTTTTATTTTTCCTTCTTTGTTTTTTTTATTGCTCACAGGGGAAATGATCCATTTCTGATATACCGTATTTACTATAAATATATCATGTGTTGGTTAGTGCAGTTGAAAATTACACCCATCTGTTGCTACATGATTTCTAAAATTAAATAGTTTACATGAAAATGCCAACTAAAATTAACATTAGTAGAGTCAGGCTTAATGCAATGTAGATTTCTCTTGCTCTTAATTCTGTGCCAAACTAAATGTCACTACTTTAGAAGCATGGTGACTATTTGAATACTTTCCATTTTCATCTGAAAGCTCCCTAAGTAGAACACTATTTTAAAATAAAAGCTAACAATTTTGTAGCAGTTTTGCTCTTTCCTTTATAAATTCTCTTTTTACATGCCATCTTTACAAATCTGTGCTCGTTTAACATTACATTTATTTTTTTAAGGGAAGAATGCAAAGTATATTTTCTGTAAATTTGTTTTGAAATGTTTCCTTAAATTGAATTTTAAATTTTATGCTTAGTGAAATTCAGCTTTATGATGCTTATGGGAAATTCATTTAAATTTCTAGCTATGTGTTCGATTTTGCTCACTCCTAGTTACTCCCATTTTAAAAAGGAAGAATTGGGTTGTCTTTAAAGCACTGACTTAGACTAGAATTTCAAGGAACGAGGAGTTCCACTTAAGTCAGTATTGTTGTATGGAACTTTGTACCATCACTTCAATTCTTCGTTCCTTAAAGTTAACTGCTTCTAGGCATTAATAGAATCCACAACAAGATTATGTATTAATATCCAGTAAACATCATGGATCAGAATAGTGTATTTGAGACATATGTATTACATAGAGTCTAAATAGAAGAATTAAAATATAGGAAATATAGATGTAAGGACTTAGTATTATAAAAATGTGTATATTTTCCTTCTTTGCTTTTCTAGTCGAACTTCGCCATGGGTCGCTTTCCTAGTACCTGTAGGAAATGTTACATGCTTGATTTTGGCTTGGCTCGACAATTTACCAATTCCTGTGGTGACGTCAGACCAGTAAGATTTTTCATATTACTATTAAATATTTGAGAATTAACCTGTTACTTATAGTATCACTTTTTAAAAAAAAGAAATACGAGTTATGTAACCCAAGAAGTAGCATATAGATTTTATGATTAAATTAGAAGATAGAGTTAATTTTATTATTGAAAGTTGTGGCTTTAAAAAAAAAAGTACGTAAGGGACACCTGGGTGGCTTGATTAAGCATCTGCCTTTGTTTCAGGTCATGATCCCAGGATCTTGAGATCAAGCCCTGCATCAGGCTTTCTGCTCAACAGAGAGCCTGCTTCTCCCTCTCCCTCTGCTACTCCTCCTACTTGTGCTCTCTCACTCTCTCTCTGTCAAATAAATACGATCTTAAAAAAAAAAAAAAAAAAGGACTCGGGTGCCTGGGTGGCTCAGTTGGTTAAGCAACTGCCTTCGGCTCAGGTCATGATCCGGGAGTCCTGGGATCGAGTCCCACATCAGGCTCCCAGCTCCACGGGAAGTCTGCTTCTCCCTCTGACTTTCTCCCCTCTCATGCTTTCTCTGTCTCTATCTCAAATAAATGAATAAAATCTTTAAAAAAAAAAAAAGAAAGGACATTAGACACAGACTTAGAATGGATTTGTAATAAGAATACACATTGGCTCTTTAGGCTCAAGGGTCTTTTTTGCATTCTGAGGTTCTTTTTATATCCTACAATTCTATTTTCGTTGTTGTACATTTCATATCCAAAATTTCCATTTGGAAATATTTTTCCTCTTTATTGATATTCTCTATTTGAGAATGAACAGTTTTTTCTTTATTGATACTCTATTTGACATGATGGTGTCGTCATGCTTTCCTTATGCCTTTAATCAACCTCTCCTTTGGTTCTGTGAACATATTTATAATGGCTACTTTGAAATTTTTTCCTCTGAAATCTGACATCTAGTCACTGACACAGGCAGTTTCTGTTGCTTCTCCCACCCCCAAATATATGGGTCATACTTTTCTGTCTCTGATTCCTTATAATTTTTTTGTTGGAAACTGTACATTTTATATAATATAGCAGTTTTAGATACCGTCCTCCTTTCCAGTGCTTTGTTATTATCATTTGCTTGTTTATTTGCTTAGGAACTGAACTGGATTTGTTTCAGTGAAGGCTGTTCCCCTTGCTACCCTCCCCTCTCCTTCCCCACCACAGAGTATTAAGTCTCTGTTGTTGCTCCTGGGGCAGTCTGCCTGCAGTCACCCTGGAATGTACTTTCTTCTGCACTTTTCCCTGACCACACCCAGGTTTTAAGCTCTACTAATTACTGGCTGATTGCTCTGTTGTTTACAATAGTGCCCTGGGATATAAAATGGGGGGAGGGAGGGGGGGTGAAATGACAAAGTAATCTAATCCAATTAATGAGGTTAGAGTTTGGAATTTTCTGACCTCAGGAGGCCTTCTTCCAGATGTCTTATTCCCCTGGTTCTCTCTTACCTGGCCAGCCTGTAGTCTAGGCTTTATCTTCATTAGATTCACAAATTTCCTCCCAACACCCTATACCACAGCCTTCCCTATTTTTGAAAAATGTTTTAAGTTTAAATTTTACTGTTGCAAACAAGACAGATTCCTTTGGGAAGAGATTAGCGGGTACTTTTTTTAATGGCCTTTGTCCTGCCCCCAGGCAAAGTCTCTGAGCCAAGGCTCTAAAGTTGGGCTGAGGACTGTGGTAGCTTCTGAATGACATCCTTGCTCTTTAGGAGCTGAGATGGGGCAGTAGGTGGAGATCTCTCTGCCTCTCCTGGCAGGGAAGCACTGCCACAGGAAGGGCTATCGAGCCCCCAGTATTGTAAGCATATACCCAAGGTAGAGCCTCTATTACATGAGTAGGGGCTGGGTGCAAGAAAGGCACTTCTCTATCCACACTAACCCCGGACTTAGCCTCCTCAGCAACAGAGAGGTGGAAGAACCTCAGAAATGCTGAAGTCCTGCTTCTATGGAAAGAAAGTCCTCTGGCTGGGAGCTGGGGAATGAGGGAGTCCTGTGTCTGTGGTGGCAGGAGTCTAGAGTGGAGCCACCCTCTCCTCTGGAAGAGAAGAGGGAGGGAATGATTTTAGTTCAAGTACCATAGAATTTTCGCTTTTCTTGAATAGATGTTGTTTCATTTGTTATTTATCCTAAGGACCATTTCCAGGAGGTTTAGTTTTTTAAAATAATTTTCACCACTTTTACTGGGGATCAGGTCAGTGGAGCTCCTTATATTGTCATACCTACAGTTCAGTTCTTCTAATGTCTCCTTTTTACCTTTAGTTTTGTTTTAACTTGGTACTGATTGTGATTTTCATTTTCTAGCAAATTAGTTGCACAGAAGTTGAAATACTGATTTTGAGTGACCTAAATATATAATAATAGAGTTGTATATGTAAATGTAAATTATATTTAGAATATAGGCACATGAGAATTTAGGTGCCTAAAAATTACTAGAGAGTATTTTTGATTCTAGTGAAGGTCTTGCATTAATAGATAGCAAAGCAGGTAAAGAATTTGGGTTCTATATAGCTTTCTGGATTTGAATATATTTCTGGAATCCCATTTCTTTTCCAGATATCTTTCTTTTTGAGTTTTGAGACTATTACCAGGTTATTGTTTATTCTTACACATAACAGATATTTAATGAGCACATAATCTGTGTGAGGCATGGATCTAGGTGCTAGGACTGTAGTGGTGAACAAGCAGACCAAAATCAGGCCCTTATGGAGGTTTTATTTTATTGGAGAAGACAGATAAAAAATAAATAGATAATTTTAGGTAGTGGTATTTGCTATGAATAAACACAAAACTGTACTGACAGAGAGAGGATGGGCAGTGAGAATAGGAGACCATTTTCATACCAAAAAAAAAAAAAGGAGACTATTTTTGAAGTATTAGCTAAAAGACTTCTCCAAGGAGGTATTGAGTTGAGAGTTGAATGAAGTGTGAGAACGAGCCATGTGAATATTTGGAAAGAGAGTGTTCCAGGCAAAGGGAATAGAAGGTTCAAAGGCCCTAAGGTATAGTAAGTTTGGTGTGTTCGAGAAAAAGCAGGGAGGCCACTGTGGGTATAGCACAACATAGCATAGCACGACGAGGAGTTCAGTGGAGAGAGAGAAGGTATAAGAGGTTGGTTGGCCCTAGATTGTATATGATTTTGCAAAGAGATTTTATTCTAAACATAAAAGGGAGCCTTTGGAAAATTTTGAGCAGGGTTGTTGCATAATCTGGTACATGATCTGTCAATAAGCTAATTATATAATGGAATATATACAGAAGTAGATTATATTTAAAACATAGCCTTAGAAGAATTTCGGTGCCTACAAATTGTGAGGAGACTATCTTCAGTTTTATCAGTATTCTTCTGTAAATTAGTAACCATGCAGAAAAGAACTTAGGTTCTGTGTAGTTTGTTATATTTGAATATATTTCTGGAATCCTGTTTCTATTCTAAACAGTTTTTCAATTTTAGAATATATTTTTTTTTGAAGTCACTCTGGCTATGAAGAAGAGACTATTGAGAGCAAGAGCAAGAGTGGAATCAGAAAGTTACAAGTGAGAAGACTAATGCCATTGGTCCAATGGTCATTGATGCTGACTGGGATCTAGGGCATTAGGGAGCTCCAATGAAGGTGGAGAGAAATGGTCATATTTAGGATATATTTTAAAGATAGACTTAATGATACTTCCTTTTAGATTTGTTAATATTGGGCTGTCAAGAAAAAAGAAGAGTCAAGATTGACTTTTAAATTTTTGTCCTGAATGAATTGTCATGCCATTAACCATGATGGGGAAGAAGGATGAACAGTGGATTTGATAAGGGAAAAATGAGGTTCTATTTTCTAGAAGTTAAGTTTGAGATGCTTCTTAGATTCCAGATGGAAATAACAAGAAGGTGATTTGATAAAGTAATATGTAGCTCAAAAGAGAAATCAGGACTGGAAATAATATAAATTTTAAGTATCATTTAATTGGGGTGAGAGTGTAGCCAGGGGCACGGGGGTGCAAGCGTACCTGGCTTTGGGGGTCCCAAGTAGATGAGGTTTGACTGCTTGACACTGAGAAAATCCAAAGGCAAAGAGACAAGTAGTAGTGAAACAAGAAAGGAATGTATTTCAGCAGATGCTCAACAGACTGAGCCACCCAGGGTGCCCTGAAAACTGTTTTTATTTTACTTTGTTTTATTTTTTTTAAGATTTTATTTATTTTAGAGAATGTGTGAGGGGGGAGGGAGAGGGGGGCGAGGGACAAGCAGATTCCATGCTGAGCACAGAGCCCAAAAAAGGGCTTGATCCCATGACCTTGAGATCAAGACCTGAGCCGAAATTAAGAGTTGGACGATTAACTAACCGAGAGATGTTTTATTTTAAAGAAGACTGATAAAACAGGGAAGTAGTTGAAAGGGAAGTAATAAAATCCTTCATTCCTTAGTTTATTCCTTCCTTCTCATTTTTTAAATGGCAGTTATTGCAGCATGCTTGTGTACTCATGGTAATGCTCCAGGAGATATGAAAAAAAAATGATAATGTAGGACAGAGCAAGAACAATTCTAGGAGCCACATTCTTGCATAGCCAAGGGAAAGAACCTGAGCACAAATGATGAAGTTAGCTCTTTCTCTAAGAGCAAGAACACTCCTTCCATTGTAACTGAGAAAAAGCAGAGTAAGTAGACACAGATATAGGTAAGCATTTAGATTTGGTAGTAGATGATAAATTCCATTTTAACAAAATTGCATCAACAAATTATTCAACTCATTAAACCTCAAAAGGAAAATATAATCAAAGTAAAATAATTATGTCATGTTGGCATTTGCCAAGTAATCTTCCCATTAAGAAATGGATTTTTAAGAAAATTTTTATTTAAATTCAATTTAGTTAACATATAGCATACTATTAGTTTCAGGGGTAGAATTAAGTGGTTCATCAATTGCATATAACACAGAGTGCTCATTACATCAAGTGCCCTCCTTAATGCCCATCACCCAATTACCACATCCCTTTGCCCACCTCCCCTCTAGCAACCCTCAGTTTGTTTCCCAAATCTAAGAGTCTCTTAGGGTTTGCCAAGAAATAGATTTAGATAGTGGGGTCCCAGGCCTCTAGAACAGAGAATCTTCCATACACATACAGTCTTTTATATTAATTGATTTAAAGAAACAGATACTGATATTTTTATCCAGTAAAGAAGATTTAAAAATCTTCTCAAGCTTAAATTTTATAATTCAGGAGTTATAACTTACAAAATCAAGTTAATTTTAAAAAAATGTCTCATTATTATCTGACTACTCCATCCCACCGATTCTCCAGGTGTATCTGACTTGTTCTGTGACCTTTATGGATTGCATCATCAGAGTTTGCCCTAAGTTTTCTTGTTCCATTGGGTTGATGAGATACTCTGGCCAAAGTTTGGAGTATGGAAAGAAAAAAAATGCTGAGGGACTCTTTGAGTGAACTATCATATTTCTACTAAGACCCTGGCTGATATTGTTCTGAGAAGTGACCCCAGGAGGCAGATCCTCGGAGTGGCATTATAGGATGCTCACGTATTTGAGTGTATGGATAACTTCCTTTGGGGGGCAAAATGGGATATAATGTATCACGTGATGACATCACATTACTAAAATTATCATTGAAGGTAGCATGTCATGGAATACAAGGAGGGGACTAAAGAGAGATCAAATAGTTGTGGCGTTTAGTTGCCATGGTAACTATGAGATTAAATTGTGAAATGGATTGTACACTTCTGGCTGCTCTGGAGAGTGTACAAAAGGGATAGAAGTAAAATCTACAATTCCCAGCTCAAAGCACCAGTCAGAAATTGCAATAGCTTAATAAAGTAAAAAGCACTAAAGACTCAGATTTTACAGGAAAGAGTGTTTGATTAACTTGGTAGACAAAGAATTCTGGGGGTGCCTGGGTCACTCACTGGGTTAAAGCCTCTGCCTTCGGCTCAGGTCATGATCTCAGGGTCCTGGGATCGAGCCCCGCATTGGGCTCTCTGCTCAGTGGGGAGCCTGCTTCCCCCTCTCTCTCTGCCTGCCTCTCTACCTACTTGTGATCTCTCTCTCTCTGTCAAATAAATAAATAAAATCTTTAAAAAAAAAAAAAGATTTGGTAGTAGAAAGTTGAAGTTGTCTCATGGCTTTTAATTTCTTAGAGAAGGTAAGGCCTTTTGCTGAGAGTGCAGAACGGTGCTAGAGGTTGAAGATGGAAGAGGACAAGTGAAATCGTTCCCATGGAGAGCGAGAGGTGAACTAGATTCCGAAAATAGGTTGCTGACCTGTGCTGAAAGCTCATTTGAGTATTATGGTAATTTAAGGTGAGAGTGTCAGTACAGTTTGTTTTTCTCTAGACACCTTTAACTGCTTGTTTAGAAGTGCACATTAGTGTAAGAGTTGGGTTTAACCTGGGTAAGGATCAGGTTAGCACTATGGAAGAGTGAAGGAAGAGAGTTGAGAGAATGTTTTTGTGGGTGAACATAGTTCAGGCTGTGTAAGGAATGATCTTTCCTTTTTTTTTACATATCACTAGCTAGTTCCTTTTAGAATTTTAGTAGGATTTTCATAATTTTCTTTAAATCTCTTAAAGTAAAATTAATTTCGTACTTTTGGGGATCGTGATTATGATTGAAATCATTTTTTCATATTGCTCCATTAATATAAAACCAAAGTTGCCTTTGTAGATTTGTTTCATATCGTACAATTTTATTTATTCCTTGTAAGAAACTTGAATTCAGTCACTTGAATTGTCTAGGTATGCCATCATGTTATCTGCAAAAATCAATATTTTTATTTTGTCTTGCTATATTATGAATTCCAGAAAAGTGTAAAAAACACATATAAAAATTTTAAGGAAGACTATTAAAACATCTGTGGCTTCTATCTAGGTTAAGAAATAGCTCATTACCGCTGTACATCTCATTCCCTTTTCTTCCTCAAGCAGCACTTGAGGAAATTTCTAGTGAAATTTCTAATTGAAATTTCCATAAGGATGGAAATGTTCTGTATCCCTACTCATATGGTAGCCACTAGCTACATGGGCTATTGAACACTTGAAATGAATGTGGCCAGAGCAAATGATGGACTGAATTTTTAATTTCATTTAGATTTAGGGTGCTATTATATTGGCCATTGCAGCTCTAGATATAGCCTCCATACTGAATTTTGCACGAATCCGTCTGTCTCCTGTCAACCTGATGGTACTTGTTTTGGAGCATGGAGCAGATTCAGGGAGCTATTGGAAAATAGTACAGTTATCATGTAGCTTTCATCTAGCTTTCCCATTGATAATATCTTATGTAATCATAGTACATTGTCAAAGCTAGGAAATAGATATTGGTATACTATTACTAACTCAAGTGCAGACCTGAGTCAGCTTTTACTATATTTTTACATGTAATTTTTCTTGAGGGAAGGGAGTAAATGAACCTTTTTCACATGTGTAGATTCATACATCCAAAACCACAATCAGGCTACCAAACTATTTCATCACCCCAAAGAAACTCCCTCAAAACATAACATAATAAAAAAAATGATTAAAAAATGTAAATTTATTTACCAAACTTAGTAATAGTATCTTTAGTATAGGACTATCAGTCAGAATGTATTACAAAGGGAATAATGGATAGTCTTTGTTACACTACTAGTGAGTTGTTTATGTAGTTGGTTTTGAGAGCCTCTACTAATTACCTTTAAGATGTATTAGTTACAATAAATAGGGGTGTGAGGTACATAGGAGTCCTGAGCTATATACATTTACAGGACTCTGTTCTATGTGGTTTCAGATTTGAACTTCTGTTTACTTAATGATTAGAATCTTTACATTCATTATTTTGTCCTCCTGCTTTAAAGCATGCCCTCATTTCCTTACTCCTTCAGCTGGCATCTCACATTGGCTCTTTGTGTCTCAGCTCTCGCAATGCCATGTTTTCTCCTGCTTCTTATTCTACCATTCAGCTGAAACTTCCAGTGGCTAGGGCTATAGTGACCTACTTAACAAAACTTTTTAAGTCTTTTTCTGTGAGAGAGCCCTCCTACACAGTTGGTGGGAATGTAAGCTGGTGCAGCCACTCTGGAAAACAATAGGGAGGTTCCTCAAAAAGTTGAAAATAGAGCTACCCTGTGACCCAATAGTTGCACTACTGGGTATTTACCCAAAAGATACAAATGTAGTGATCTGAAGGGGCATGTGCACCCGAATGTTTATAGCAGCAATGTCCACAATAGCCAAACTATGGAAAGAGCCTAGATGTCCATCAACAGATGAATGGATAAAGAAGATGTGAGATACACACACACACACACACACACACACACACACACACAAACACACGTATATATATGTATATGTATATACATATATACACACACACGTACACACACACACACACACACACACACACACACACTGGAATATTATACAGCCATCAAAAATGAAGTCTTGCCATTTGCAAGGACATGAATGGAATAGAGGGTGTTATGCTAAGTGAAATAAGTCAATCAGAAAAAGACAATTATATGATCTTACTGATATGTGTAATTTGAGAAACAAGACAGAGGATCATAGGGGAAAGGAGGGAAAAATGAAACAAAAAACCAGAGAGGGAGACAAATCATAAGAGATTCTTAATCTTAGAAAACAAACTGCATTGCTGCAGTGGAGGGAGGTGGGAGGGATGAGGTGGCTGGGTGATAGACACTGGGAGTGTATGTATTGCGGTCAGTGCTGTGAATTGTGTAAGACTGACAAATCACAGACTTGTACCCCTTAAACAAATAATACATTATATGTTAATTTTTAAAAAGCCTTTTTCTGTTACCATTCCACAGCTTCAGCTATTTTCTTTCTTCCACTGAGGGGCTATATTACAAAGTTCTCTATGCTTTCTGCCCATTTCCAGAGCTCTTCCCTTTCGTTGGCAATAGGCCTGGGCTCATGCCTATAGTCCCTCCCTTTTCCTGCTAGATTTATTCTCCTGGGAGCTCATTTTGTTTCTGACATTCATCCTCTCCTTCACATTCACACTGCTCTGTCTTTGTAGTAGTCTTTTGGCTTCCCATTGGGATTATTAAAAGAGTTTCCTCCTATGGTCTCCCTACATCCTCTTTCCAGTCTCTTCTTTTTACCTCCAGAAGAGTAAACATCCCAAGCACTTTCTCACTCATGTTCCTTTCCTACTTTAAACATTTTGTTGAATTCCATTTCCCTGCATGTTATAAATGAAACACCTTAATATGACTTTCAGGGCCATCCTTACTTAACCTGATTTCAACCTACATTTCCATTATTTTCTCTTACCATTTGTGCTAGCCATATCAAACATTTTCCCTAACACACAGTACTTTCCTCCCACTTTGCATTGCACACAGTGTTCTTTTTACTTAAAGTACTTTTTCTTCTTCCTCTTTTAATTCTTTCAGTTTTCATTTTAAAGATTTATTTATTTGAGAGAGAGCAAGAGAGAAACCGAGCATGAGTGGGGGTGTGGGGCAGAGGGAGTGGGAGAGAGAATCTCAAGTAGACTCCTGCTGAATGTGGAGCCCAACTCGGGGCTTGATTTTACAATCCTGAGATCATGACCTAAGCCAAAATCAAGAGTTGAATGTTCACCTGACTGAGCCACCCAAGTACCCCTCTTTCAGTTTTCAAAGTCCAATTTATTTTTTCTTTCTCATTTTCACTTAAATATTTAGGTATTAATTTTAGTAAAATGTGCTCTTAGGTTGTTAACCACTCTCACTTTTTTCTTTTTTTCTTTAAAGATGTTTTTAAATATAATTTTAGAAGAGATAATATATTTATGTAGTGTGAAAATAAGAAAGTGAAAATTCATCAAAGTTAAACGCTTCTTTGAAAGACCCGGTTAAGCAAATGAAAAGACAAATCACAGGCTGGGAGAAAAATATTTCAAAGCACACATCTGACAAAGGACTTATATCCACAATCTATAAACAATTTTCACAACTCACTAATAAAATAAATGAATAAACATGAGCAAAAGATTTGTATAGGCATTTCATCAAAGAAGAGATACTACAGATGGCAAATAAACACATTAGCAAATGGTGAAACATCTTTAGTTATCAGAGAAATGCAAATTAAAACCACAGTGAGATATCACTACACAGCAATAAACCTAAAAACACCATTCTGAATGCTTGTGAGGGATGGAAATCAGAGGTTGCCAGAGAGTGGGAGTTGGAGGGGAAGGGATTGACTATATAGGGCTCTAAGAGAACTTTCAGGCTGGGAGGAAAAGCAAGATGGCAGAGGAATATAAGACCTAAATTTTATCTGGTCCCAGGAATTCAGCTAGATAATTATCAAACCATTCTGCTAACACCTACAAACTCAACAGGAGATCAAAGAAAAGAATAGCAACAATTCTATGAACAGAAAAGCGACCACTTTCTGGAAGGATGTGTGGAAAAGTGAATCCGAGGCGATATAGGGGAAGATAGACCAGGGGGAGAGGGATCCTCTGTCAGCTGGCTCCCAGCAAGTGATAGAGCAGCAGAGCACAAAATCAGAACTTTTAGAATTCTGCTCCGTGGAGGGACATTGCTCCAGTGGCTAAGCAGGAGGTGGTGGTGGGGTGGAACCCTCGATGGGACAGTGTGGTCTCAGGTCCCTTGGGGTCACAGAAAGACCAGGGGTGTCTGAGTGTGGCAGACCTCTCAGGTATCAGAACAGGGAAGGCGGATGCAAATACAGAGCCGGGGAGGGGGCTCTCAGCTAGGGGTTGCCATAAACCATCACTCAAGGCACATTTGGGCCTCTGCTCTTTGAGCAGGGACCCCACAAGTGGCAAATCTGGGGAGACTCCCCTTCTTCCCCTCGGAGAAGAGGCACAGGAATGCACTGCAGGAATTTGCTGGGTTTGGAAATTTCAAACAGGGTCACATGCCAGAGTTAGACAGGCTCGGTCACAAGCCTGGTGAGCATGGAATGCACCTGAAGACCAGGGAGACAGGAGTGATTGACTACTTTTCTCTGAGGGCGCACTGAGGAGTGGAGCCCCAAGCTCTCAGCTCTTCCAGCCCAGAGATTGGGAGGCTGCCATTTTCATTCTCCAAAGCCATATGGAAGGCTTTCAGGGAGCAAAAGCTACCGAGCACAAACCCAAGCAGATTACATAGCCTGGCCCCTGATAAGGGCTATGCAAGTCCACCTTGGGCAAAGACATTTGAGAATCACTGCAACGGGCTCCTCCCCCAGAAGATCAGCAAGAACATCCAGCCAAAACCAAGTTTACAGATCAGTGAGAACTGCAAAGCTCCAGTGCTAGGGGAATACAGCACATAGAATTCATGGCTTTTTTTCCCCCATGATTCTTTAGTCTTTCAAAGTTAATTTTTTTAGTTTTCTTTATTTTTTCTTTTTCTATTTTTAAAACTTTTTCTTCTTTCCTTTTTCAACCAACATCCTGTCGATTCATTTTTAAAACTTTTTTAATTTTCATTTTTACAGTCATATTCAATCCATTGTATTTAACCTTTTTTTTTTTTGTACATACATAAGTTTTTCTTTCTTTAAAATTTTGGGATACAGTTTCTGCTAACAGACCAAAATATACCCTAATTCTAGTGTATGGCTTTGTTCTAGTCTCTTGCCTGATCACATTCTCTCCTTTTTTTTTTTTTTTTTGAATTAGTTTTTTTCTTTCTTTTTTCAACCAACTTCTTATCAGTGCTTTTTAAAAAATTTAAAAAAATTTTTATCTTTACATTCACATTCCATCCCTTCAATATTTACCCTAATTTTTGTGTATATATATATATATATATATATATATATATATATATATATATATATAAGTTTTTCATTCTTTAAAATTTTGGGAGGCAGTTTCTTCTAACAGACCACAGTACACCCAAAATCTAGAGTACGGCTCTCTTCTACTCACCAGCCTGATCATATTCCTTTTTTTAAATTTTCCTTTCTTTTCCTTCTAGTTTTGGGTCTTTTCTGATTTGTTTTGTATATTTTTCTGGGGTCATTGTTACCCCCATTTTGTTCTCTCATTTATCTATTTTTCTCTGGACAAAATGGAAAAACTCACCTCAAAAAAAAGGACAAGAGGCAGTACTAACTTCCAGGGACCTAACTGATACAGACATTAGTAAGATGTCAGAACTAGAGTTCAAAAAGGACCCAAATTAATAAAATCATGAATGAAAGAAGAGAGATCACAACCAACATCAAAGAAATAAAATTATAAGAAAATATTATGAACAACTATATGCCAGCAAATTAGACAATCTGGAAGAATTAGAGGCATTCCTAGAGACATATAAGGTATTAAACTGAACCAGGAAGAAACAGAAAACCTGAACAGATCTATAACCAGTAAGGAAATTGAAGCAATAATCAAAAATCTCCCAACAAACAACAGCCCAGGGCCAGATGGCTTCCCAGGGGAATTCTACCAAATATTTAAAGAAGAATTAATTCCTATTCTCCTGAAACTGTTCCAAAAGTTAGAAATGGAAGGAAAACTTCCAAACACATTTTGAGGCCAGCATTACCTTGATCCCAAAGCCAGACAAAGACCCCACCAAAAAGGAGAATTACAGACCAATATCCCTGATGAACATGGATGCAGAAATTCTCACCAAAATACTAGCTGATAGGATCCAATAGTACATTAAAAAGGTTACTCACCACTTCACTTCATGAAGATGAAAAACTTTTGCATAGCAAAGGAAACTGTTGACAAAACCAAAGACGACCTACAGAATGGGAAAAAATATTTGCAAATGACATATCAGATAAAGGACTAGTATCCAAAAATCTATAAAGAACTTCTCAAACTCAACACCCAAAGAACAAATAATCCAATCAAGAAATGGGCAGAAGATATGAACAGACATTTCTGCAAAGAGGACATCCAAATGGCCAACAGACACATGAAAAAGTGCTCCGCATCACTTGGCATCAGAGAAATACAAATCAAAACCACAGTGAGATACCACCTCACACCAGTCAGAATGGCTAAAATTAACAAGTCAGGAAATGAAAGATGTTGGCAAGGATGCGGAGAATGGGGAACCTTCCTACACCGTTGGTGGGAATGCAAGCTGGTGTAGCCACTGTGGAAAACAATAGGGAGGTTCCTCAAAAAGTTTAAAATAGAGCTACCCTTTGACCCAGCAATTGCACTACTGGGTATTTACCCCAAAGATACAAATGTAGTGATCCGAAGGGGCACGTGCACCCAAATATTTCTAAGCAGCAATGTCCACAATAGCCAAACTATGGAAAGCGCTTAGATGTTCATCGACAGATGAATGGATGAAGAAGATGTGGTATATATACAGTGGATTATTATGCAGCCATCAAAAATTGAAATCTTGCCATTTGCAACAATATGAATGGAACTAGAGGGTATTATGCTAAGCAAAATAAGTCAGTCAGAGAAAGACAATTATCATTTGATCTCACTGATATGAGGAATTTGAGAAAGAAAACAGAGGATCAGAGGGGAAGCAAGGGAAAAATGAAACAAGACAAAACCAGAGAGGGAGACTCTTAGTCTCAGAAAACAAATCTCAGGAAACAAACTGAGGGTTGCTGGAGTGGAGTGGCAGGGATGGGGTGGCGGGGTGATGGACACTGGGAGGGTATGAGCTATGGTGAGTGCTGTGAACTATGCAACCCTGATGAATAACAGATCTGTACCCCTGAATCAAATAATATATGTTAAAAAAAAAAAAGAGAGAGAACTCTTGGGGTGATAGAAATACTTTGTACCTTGAACATTGACTTGAAAAAAATTAAATGGTAAGAAGCAAAGAAACAAATCTTTACCCGTACTATCCCAAATCCATTCATTTTCTATACTGCTCTTATGCCTTTTTCAAACCTTTAGGTAACTATATTTTTATTTTTTCTTTAATGTATTCTTTCAGAATTTCTTCTTGAATATGCAATACATATGAATGTATATTCTCATTTTTGTCTTTTTGGTTCAAAAGGTAGCATGATATACATTCTGCACGTGTCTTTTTTTCCACACTGTATCTACAAGATCTTTCCATGTCAGGATACAGAGCTTCTTCATTCCTTTGTGATGCTGTAAAATATATTCCGTTATAAGGATGTGCTGTAATTTATTTAATCAGTTTATTTATGAACATATTTGTGAACATATGGGTTACTTTCAGTCTTTTCCTATCACGAGCATTAATGTAGTAAATGTGTTACATCCATATTTTTGCACATATGCAAGTATATATGTGAGATGAATAAAGAAGTGACATGGCTTTTTCGAAGAGAATGTGTACATTTGAAATTTTGATAGATATTGCCCAATTGCTATCAGTTAGGGAGGTTTCAATAGATCACCTATGTTTTTCTTTTTCATATTTTTATTTAAATTCTAGTTAGTGGGGCGCCTGGGTGGCTCAGTCGTTAAGCGTCTGCCTTCGGCTCAGGTCATGATCCCAGGGTCCTGGGATCGAGCCCCGCATCGGGCTCCCTGCTCGGCAGAAAACCTGCTTCTCCTGCTAACGTTTCCTCTCTCGCTGTGTTTCTCTCTGTCAAATAAATAAAATCTTAAAAATAAATAAATAAATAAATAAATAAATAAATAAAATTCTAGTTAGTTAAAAGTTCAGTGCCATATTGGTTTTAGGAGTAGAATTCAGTGGTTCATCACTTACATACAATACCCAGTGCTCATCATAACAAGTGCCGAAGTGCCTTAATGCCCATCACCCATCTAGCTAATCCCCCACCCAACTCCTTCCATCAACCCTCCGTTTATTATATCTTTGAGAGGTTCTTATGGTTCGGGTGCCTGGGTGGCTCAATCAGTTGAGCATCCAGCTCTTGGTTTGGCTCAGGTCATGGTCTTGGGTCATGGAATCAAGCTCCATTTGAGATTCTCTGTCTCATTGCTTCTCAGCCTTTTGGCTAAGATCAAATGGAGATTCTCTGCCTTCTCCTTCTCCCCCTTCTACTGTTCATGTGCACTATTTCTCTCAAATAAATAAATATCTTTTTAAAAGAGTCCCTTATGGTTTGTTTCCCTATCTCTCTATCTCCCCCCCAACCCCCCGATCCCATATGTTGATCTGTTTTGTTTCTTAAATTCCACATATGAGTGAAACCATGGTATTTGTCTTCCTCTGACTGACTTATTTCACTTAGCATAATACAATCTGGCTCCATTCATGTTGTTTCAAATGGTAAGGTTTCATTCTTTTTGATGGCTAAGTGTAATATTCCACTGTCTATATATACCACATCTTCTTTATCCATTCATTAGTCAGTGAACATCTGGGCTCTTCCCATAGTTTGGCTATTGTTGATCGTGCTGCTATAAACATCCAAGTGCATGTAACCCTTTGAATCTGTGTTTTTGTATCCTTTGGGTAAGTACCTAGTAGGGCAATTGCTGGGTTGTACGGTAGTTCTCTTTTTAACTTTTGGAAGAACCTCCAAAAGTGGGATTTATTCTTGGGCTGTAAGGGTGGTACAGTATTAGTAAATCAATCAGCATGATACACCACATAAAAAGAATAAGTGGGTGCCTGGGTGGCTCAATTGGTTGAGTGTCTGACTTTTGATTTCGGCTCAGGCAATGATCTCAAGGTCCTGGGATTGAGCCCTGCATTGGGCTCTGCACTCAGTGGGGAGTCTGTTTGTTCCTCTCCCTCTGCCCTTCCCCCTGCTTGTGCTCGCTCTCTCTCTTGAATAAATAAATAATATATTTTAAAATATAATAGAAAGAGTAACAAGCATGTGATCCTCTCAATAGATGCAGAAAAAGCTATATTTGACAATATATAGCATCCATTCTTGATAAAAACCTTCAACAAAGTACGTATAGGTGGAACATACCTAAACATCATGAAGGCCGTTTATGAAAGTCCCACAGCTAATATCCTCACTGGGGAAAAACTGAGAGTTTTTACTATATGGTCAAGAGATCACCTATTTTAAGGCCCCATTAAATGTTGCCTTATTCTTAAGATTTTTTTCTTTTTTGAAAAACAAAACAAAGTGTCATTTATTTGGAATGCTAATAAATGTCACAATTAAATGTGTTTTTTGATAAATTTAGGATAGCTATAACAAATAAAATACGCAGTAGGTTCATGAACTTAAAATCTCCTCTCAACCTCCACCCCCTTTGAATTTCCATGTGTCTGTACATTTGATTTGAAGTACATCTGGCTTTTTGAAAAGTTGGTTGTTCCTGAAGCCCAAATATTGCATAACCAGTAATGGCTAGATTATCGGTGTCCTTTATATTGTCTAAGCTGCTGATGAATTTTTCTTTCATAGATATTATTATTATACCTAGTAAGAAGACATCATTTCTTTCCTGACAGTTTTGAATCATACAATTTTTCTACTTGCCAAGGAAAAATTTTACAATTGAGTTCTCTCAAAAATCTACACTGTTTTCTGGCATTTGAATCTTTTCTGGAAGGACAATTTGATCTGATAAATTTTCAAAACTGTTTTTCTACTGGATAAGTCCAAGCATAGCATTCAATTCTTTCCTTTCTATCTCATTTTTTCTGTAGTCCGCGTCTATCAATAATCATTTTCACAGAGAACCACATCTGTCCTCAGTCCTTTGCCCACCTAGAGAGCCTGCCCCTTCCTGTTTGGATTGAGAGTGGCAATTTAGAGGTTGAGATGGATCATTTATATTCTTTGTCTTGGGAATTTGGAGTAGGGCACAAAAATGCTCCGAGGGAGTAGATTTGTTTTTTCCTGCCAGTAGGAGGGGAATATAAAGTTAAGAGTGCACAGAGAACCAGAGGCATCCCATCAGTGTAAGGAGTGAACAAAGATGTGTTGACAGAAACTGAGACAACATACAGCATGACCCCAAGAGGAAACCGATGGATGGAAGATTGGAGGGAGTAGCCATTGGTTCCTGCTGCTTGCTTGTTTCTAGTTTCAGTCCCTCTCTCTCTCTTTTTCTTTTTAATTTAATTTTATTAATTTGACAGAGAGAGAGCTCACAAGCAGGTAGAGAAGCAGGCAGAGGGAGAGGGGGAAGCAGGCTCCCTGCTGAGCAGAGAGCCCGATGCGGGGCTGGATCCCAGGACCCTGAGATCATGACCTGAGCCGAAGGCAGAGGCTTTAACTCACTGAGCCACCCAGGCACCCCAAGTCCCTCTCTCTCTCTCTTTTTTTTTTTAATTTTTTTTTATTTTTTTCCTTTTTTTTTTTTAATTAACATATGATGTATTATTTGCCCCAGGGTACATGTCTGTGAATCGTCAGGCTTACACTTTTCACAGCACTTTTAAGATTTTTTTCTACAGCAGGACTTTTCCTTCTCCCTGTCACCAAATGGAACTAATGTTTACTGTGCCTAGGCTTTTATAGCTTATTGTACTTTGCTAATGATATTAATTATAATCTGCTTTAAATTAGAATTAGTTCTGTATATGGCTATTTCCCGCAGGTGGGTTGAGTTGTCTTTTCTGCTCTATATAAGGTAACTGCATTTTCTTGACCTGGCATTATTTCTTTGATGAGTCACGTCAAGATCTTTCTAAATAGCTGATCCCTTTTTCTCTCTGGCCCAACCTTTCCACAGCAGAAGCAAAGTCAGAGGTACTCTTTTTTTTTTTCCTTTTCCTCTCTTATTTATTTATTTTTAATTTTTTTTATTACCATATAATGTATTATTTGCCCCAGGGTACATGTCTGTGAATTGTCAGGCTTACACATTTCACAGCACTTACCATAACACATACCCTCCCCAATGTCCACAACCCAGCCACCCCATCCCTACCCCACCCCCTGCCTCCCAGCCACCCTTAGTTCATTTCATGAGTCTAGGAGTCCCTTATGGTTTGTCTCCCTCCCCATCCCCTCCTGTTTCATTTCTCTCCCCCACCCCCCCACAAACCCCCGCCTTGCCTCTCAAATTCTTCATATCAGAGAGATCATGTGATACTTGTCTTTCTCTGACTGACTTATTTCACTTAGCATAATACCCTCCAGTTCCATCCACGTCATTGCAAATGGCCAGATTTCATTTCTCTTG
>CM053609.1:48336123-48358718 GCA_028646535.1 Procyon lotor
ACGTTTGTATCTTTAGGGTAAATACCCAATAGTGCGATTGCTGGGTCGTAGGGTAGCTCCATTTTCAACTTTTTGAGGAACCTCCGTACTGTTTTCCAGAGTGGCTGTACCAGCTTGCATTCCCACCAACAGTGTAGGAGGGTTCCCCTTTCTCCGCATGTCAAGGGTACTCTTAACTGGAAAGAGTCCCCTCGGTTTGTCTTGGCTAGAATCTATCAGGAGGACATCTTGGTGTCTGATTAACTATGGACTGGATTGCAGAGTTTGGTAATAGCTCTGGAGATTTTTATTCTGATAGTTACTGGAATGAAAATAACTGGGCAAAAGTACATGCTATGAAGACATTTTTGTTAGTGAAGGCTCTTGTCAGGTAATGAATAAAAGTACAACCAATAAAATGTTATTTACTGAATAGAGTTGATAGTAAGCTTTCATGTATAATCTTATACATTCTTTGTCTAGAAAAGAAATCTCTGATCTCAAAATTCCATCAAATTGATAATATTAGATATTCCTGTTGTGATATTATAGGAAAATATTGAGATCTACTGACTATGATTGTCAATAAATGGCAAATAAGAAAAGGGATTTAAATATATCACAGGAACTTTCAACTAAGGAGAGTTATCATTAAATACAAAGAATATTTTTAAAATAGTTAAATCTTAAGACAAGTTTGGGAAATCTTAAGAAAAATGAGAGAAGGGCGCCTGGTTGGCTCAGTTGGTAGAGTATGTGACTCTTGATCATGGGTTTAAGCCCCATACTGGATGCAGAGCTTATTTAAAAATGAAATGAAAATTTTTAAAAAGGGAAGACAATTTCATGAAAGAAATAAATAGAAATAGAAAGCTAATTTGAACAGATAACACATAAATTACAAAAATGATCAAACAAAGGAAGAACACAAAGATTGTCTATCTTACAGCATATGACCAGAATGATTCTGGTAACTAAGGATTTTTAAAATAACATTTATTATAGTCTTTTTTTGACTGTAACAATAACATATCTTAATTGAAGATAGGGATTACATTGGGGAAAAACCTCTTTAATGAAAATTATGCTATGATCATTTTCAGGTTTGTCAAGTTTTCATACTGAGCTGTGGTGCCATCCATGAGTCTTTAGGGTACTGACTTGATCCTTGGGAAGCAGTAGAGTGGAAACAGTGTATGATTTTAAGTCAGAAGACCTTGGTTGATCCTTGGTTTTATCACCTACTAATTCTGTGTGTTCAGATAAATTTAGTTACCTTTCAGAACCTGTTTCTATGTCTTTGAAATGAGCAAACCAAGACCTTGCCATCACAGAGTTTATATTTCAATGGAAGAAAATAGGCAGTGAACAAATAAGTAAAAGTTTAAATAAAATGAATCTTGGGGCTCCTGGGTGGCTCAGTGGGTTAAAGCCTCTGTCTTCGGCTCAGGTCATGATCTCAGGGTCCTGGGATCGAGCCCTGCATCGGGCTCTCTGCTCAGCAGGGAGCCTGCTTTGCCCCTCTCTCTGCCTGCCTCTGCCTACTTGTGATCTCTCTCTGTCAAATAAATAAATGAATCTTTAAAAAAAATTAATTTTAGGTAAGGAAAGGTATTATGAGAAAAAACTAAAGCAGAGTGAGAAAGAATGGAGTGGCATTGAAGGGATTGGGTAGTATTTTATTAGGGTGATTAAGGAGTACTTCCCTGAGGAGGTGACATTTGAGCAGAGGCTTTGAGAAGAGTTAGCCCTTGGAGGTATATAAAGAGTTGGCTTTTCACTGGAGAGAAAAGCAGAATAAGCTAGAAACACAATTGGTTGTAGGAGAAACCATAAGTAAATCGATTTTGGAATGAGGCCAGTGCCAAATCATGGAAATCTTGTAAGCCAAATAAGAAAAGTTTGGGCTTTATTCTAAGTTGAGCTCTCCAAGAACTGGAATCATGTATTATTCATGTTTGGATTTATTTTAGTACCTAGCGTATAATAGCTACCCAGTAACTTGATTTATGAATATGTGAATTGCCTGTATAGGGAGGGATAATTGTTGCCATCATCTTCAAATTGAGTTTGAATGAAATAGCCAAGACATGAAAAGGTTGGCATCTTTACTTTTGCAGACTCCTTATGGTCTTACTGTACTTACTGTACTTAAATGTAACCAGAGCCCAAATATTAGTGTATATACTACAATGCTTGGCATGATTCTGGATATATGAAAGTATTTAGTGTTTTCTAATGTACAGAATTTGTCACAAATGCCACTTTACTTTAAAATGTAGGTACAAAAAATGGGACTCCCTGATAATTAAAATGTTAGTAGTTTTTTACATGATTCAGGGATATTCTCTAATTTTCTATAATTTCACAATAAAAAAATTAGAAATTTAAGTAGTATTTTATTGTGACAGTAATGCATGTTTCTCCCATTTACTTTATGGGCTCAGTTGTGCTGAGTCTTTTGCTACTTGAAGCTCATTTTATTACTTACTCTTTGCTTGGTTTTGTTGTAGCCTCGAACTGTTGCGGGCTTTCGAGGGACAGTTCGTTATGCATCCATCAACGCCCATCGAAACAGGGTAGGTATCTGAACTAGAGTCATATCTACATAAGCATGCTGATTATTTGAATCAGAGTGACTTTTTTACGTTAGAGTACACAAGTGTGGAAGGTGCCTGGGAGCAGAGGGTAAGGTGTTAGTAATACTAATGTACCGTAGTATGTATATTAGATAATAGATGTGTACAGCTACAGAAAAAAAAAAAAGTGTATTTGCCAGAAAAGATAATAGCTGTGTGTGTGTGTGTGTGTGTGTGTGTGTGTGTGTGTGTATGTGTGCAGGGAACCTTGTGTCCTTAATTAGGTATAAGTATTAACAAATCTAATATAGAATTTTGAAGAAGTCAAACATCTGTGTTCTAATCTTAAGAAGTTATTTGGGAATATCATACTTTGAATACCTAGTGAAATATAGGGGTCATCATTTTATCTGTAGTATGCATCTAATTTGTGATAGCCCATCTCTATTAAACCTTTTCTTTTCATGAAGATCTCAAGTACAAACTACTTTTAAATTTTCACCTGGGAAATTACACCTTTTGGGTAAAATTTTTAAAGTCTCTTTTTTTTTTTACTTTGCTCCTTTTGTTCTTCTCTCTTTTTTTTTTCCCCATTCTGAACCTTAATTATGAGTAGAAAAGGTGGGTATTTTATGGATTCTCAATCCTTGAACTTGTCTGGTTGGAGGAGAATTTAACATGTCATTCCTTGATAAAATAAAGAGGAATATTTTCTTGATCTTACCTTACTCTTGTTCTGTGAAGCCAAAATTCCCTTAATGATAATTTGACTAATGCTAACTATAGTAGGAAGAGTATGCTGTGGTCTTACATGTTATGCCCCATTTTGTTTCTAATAATATGATTATAAATTGAAAATAGGAAAAATATTTTTATCAGTGAATAAAGTAGCATATTCTCAAGCATTTCAGCTCATTTGGTTTGATTTAGTGTTGTGTATGAATTCATGGCATCCAGTTAGAGTTCCTGCCTGACTGGTTTAGTCAGAAGAGCATGTGACTTGATCTCAAGGTTGTTAGTTTGGGCCCCAAGTTGGGTGTAGAGATTACTAAAAAATAAATAAACAAACCTAGAAAAAAATATGGCTTCTAGTCAATTATTCTGTCTTGAAAAGTAAGTAGTCTTATTTTTTCAGATACATTCTTTTTTTTTTTTTTTTAAAGATTTTTATTTATTTATTTGACAGAGAGAGATCACAAGTAGGCAGAGAGGCAGGCAGAGAAAGGGGGGAAGCAGGCTCCCTGCTGAGCAGAGAGTCCGATGCGGGGCTCGATCCCAGGACCCTGAGATCACCACCTGATGATCTGCCGAAGGCAGAGGCTTTAACCCACTGAGCCACCCAGGCGCCCCTTTCAGATACATTCTTAAAAATCTTTAGAATTACTAAGCTTTTAAATTAATTCTGTTTAAAACTTTGGTCAACATTGGCATCTTTGAAATAGGACACTCTTTCTGAGATAAGCATAAACACTTCCAGAGATCATAATAGCTATATAAGCATTCCCAAAATATCTAGTAGAAAGATTATGTATTTTTACTTTTAGAAGAAGTCTCCACAAATTAAAAAAAGTAAAAATAGACTCCATTTCAAACTTTTTTTTCCTTAATCTTAAACTTTTAACTTGAATAATTCTAAGACAGTATAGGACTTTTCAAACTACTTGAACTCTGTTCACTACAATGTCCTACATTTCAGTCCATTATTAAAATTTTTTTATCCCAATAATTTGAAGAAATTGTGTCTTCTGGTTCTGTGGTTGCTATTGAGAAGACTTGTCCATTTAATTGTTATTTTGCATTTAATTTGTCCTTGTTCTTTGACTGTTTTAGATATTTGCTCTTTGTCTTTGGTGTTCTACAGATAAGTTAGAATGTGCCTAGACATGGATTTCTTTATAATTATTCAGTTTGGGATTTGTTGTGCTTCCTAAATCTGAACAATCACATCTTTCATAGATTCTGGAATCATAGACATTTCTTCTTTAAATATTGCCTTTTTGGGGTGCCTGGGTGGCTCAGTGGGTTAAAGCCTCTGCCTTCGGCTCAGGTCATGATCTCAGGGTCCTGGGATCAAGCCCCACATTGGGCTCTCTGCTCAATGCCTGCTTCCCCCTCTCTCTCTGCCTGCCTCTCTGCCTACTTATGATTTCTTTCTCTGTCAAATAAATAAATAAAATCTTAAAAAATATATATTGCCTTTTCCCCTTTCTTTCTGTACTTTTTTCATATCTCAAATTGATGTATGTTAGATCTTCTCGTTCTGTCTTCTATGCCTCTGCAGTTCACTCTCAGATTTTTTCTTTGTGTCTCTGTGTTGTGTTCTACATAATTTCTTCAGATCTGTCTTCCCAGTTTATTGATTTTTTTTCTGCTGTTTTTGATCAGTTTTCTAACCTATCCATTGAATTTTTAATTTCTAGATATTCTTTTTGGTCCTTTTTGAAATCAAATTGGTCTTTCTATTTTTTTAGATAGGATAGGGTTCCTATCTCATGACTTTGATTCTATTTTTTCTTAGGCATTTTAAACATTTTAATTTTGTATTCTTTATCCTATAATTCCATATCTGGAATTCTTGGATATCTAATTCTGATGCATAATTTCTCTTGTCAGTAGCTTATGATAGCCTGCTTCCTAATGTATTTTATACTTTTGAATAATGAGCTTATATTTTGTGGGCCTTTATATATAGGACTTCTGTGAGGCCTGAATTTAAAGGTGCTTTTATCTTGAGAGGATTTTCATTTGCATCTGTCATTACTACGGGGCAGGATCACCCAGAAAACAATTTCTAGACTTGATTTCCCAGACCACACAAGTGATACAAATTTAAACCCCAAATCTAAGTGAGGGGCAGGCCTGTCATAACAAATTTTCAGGGCAATGTTTTTAACCACTTACTTGATCCCTTTGATAGTGGTTACATTTTACAGAAGAAACAATTACTATAGTATAATGTATATACCAGAAGTTGCACTAAAGATAGTCCTTTAAAGGTCCAAGCTATTTGGTGAGGGCCTAAGAGGAGGTGTCTCAGTTACAACTCCTGTCTTGTGTAGGCAAGGAGTTGTAACTGTTCCCTTCCCAAGTCCTTCCTGATTGTTAAAACCCTGGTTGGCAAAACCTGTAACAAATGCCCCTAAAACCAAAGCTTTAGCATCAACTTGCTTCTCTTGTTTCCAGCTTTCTTTTAATTTTGGCTCCTAGAATTTGCTTTCTCTTTTTTATTATTGTAAAAAACATTATCATATTAAATTTACCATGTTAACCAACCTTCCTTCCTTCCTTCCATCCTTCCTTCCTTCTTTTCGTATAGTTAACACACAGTGTAACATTAGTTTCAGGTATAAAATACAGTGATGCAACAACTCTGTATGTTATGCTATGCTCACCAGTATAGCTGCCATCCACATTAACCATTTTTAACTTATAGTTCAGCAGTGTTAAGTATATTCACATTAGTGTGCAACAGAGTTCTAGAACTTTTTTCATTTTGCAACAGTGAAACTCCATACCCATTACATGCTGATTCACCTTTCCCCTTTCCCTCAGCCCTTGGCAACCACTTTTGCTTCTTAATGAACTCATTTATTAATTAATGGGCTATTAATTACATTTCCAGCATTTCTGGGTTTTGGAGTGTTCCTTGTAGCAAAAAGTATTTCGTTATATACATTCTGATATGTAGATTGTTATATAGCTATGTAGATATATTTACCAGAAGATTTTATGGGAAATACATTATAATTTTTAAGCCTAATAAAATGAAACGTGATGGTTAGTCCTTAGACAACGTAATATATTCAAAAGGAGCAGTAATGTAATGTGACTGAATTCTGTTTGGCTTATGAAGGAAATGGGAAGACATGATGACCTTTGGTCCTTATTCTACATGTTGGTGGAGTTTGTGGTTGGTCAGCTGCCTTGGAGAAAAATAAAGGATAAGGTAATTTTGGAAATGGAAGTGGAGCTATCAGTTTTGGTAAGGGAAGGAATAAAATTTTCTCCTGGGTAGACATAATGGATGAGAATATACTTACATATAAGGACTAAAATTAAGCTGATGTTAAAGATCTAATCAATGTTATGATTTTTTTTCTATGTACATGAAGAATAGATACTCATTTAAGTATCTTTTAAATCATTGCTTTTGATCTGATTTCTGGCTTTCCCTCAGAGCTTTTCTTTTCCCTAGTTCTCCCTTTTTCTTTTTATAAGTCATGTAAGCTTTTAAATTTTAATTGTTACATTATGTTGTTTAATTTGAAACTGTAAACATATGTTGATTTAAAAAAAAGACTAGATTTAAGATCAACTCTTTAATTTGGGCAGACTGTCCATTCACTGATGCAGAACTCTGTGTTACCCTTTTGGTTATTCATTACAGTCCTCCCTCCCCCCACAAAGCAGTGTGCATTGAGCTATTAGTAAGAGCTCAGTTCTTGCTTTCTACTTAATTACTCACTATCTCATTCCCTAGTACATACCCTTGAGACTGTTACTGAGAGTCTTTTAATGCGTAGCTGCCAAGAGAAATTGACTTTGGTTCCTATTCTCTTTACTTCCCAGGAGCAAGTAGGCTCTATTAAAGAGAGGTATGACCACAGGCTTATGTTGAAACATCTCCCTCAAGAATTCAGCATCTTTTTGGATCACATCTCCTCTTTGGATTATTTTACAAAACCAGACTACCAGGTAATCATCTTTGTGAGTTCTGTGGGTTAAATCTTCTCTCGTTTAGTCTTTTTCTTCACTTATTTTAGCTTTGAGGATATTGTAAATGAGTATGGAAGGTTCCTAGAATGATATTTTAATACATCCTGAGAAATATGGTGAAATTGATGAGGACGGGGTGTGTGTGTGTGTGTGTGTGTGTGTGTGTGTGTGTGTGTGTGTGTGTTTCCTTCCTTCTGGGTTGACATACTTCATTAGAGTTTTAGGTTTGTTTATTATTGAACAGATTTTACTGTTGCTGCTGTGATTCATTTGGTGTATAGAACTGCTGATAATTCAAATAATGTAAATCCTATAGCTAATTTTGTTGACCAGAAGGAAATATCCAGCTAGGGAATGTATCTGTCAAGGGCTTAAGGGCTGTAATATCATATGTTAATATGCTATGGAACAAAGTCTGAAGATTGTTGGCTCCATTTTATCTGTGGTCAGTGCATCATTTCCTTAGGTTATCCATTCATCAGGCCTTGACTAGGTTTACCACAAATTGTACCCTTAACCCCAACCAACTATATATTTCAGAAGATTCTGTTGCTCTCAGGGAGAAGTTAGAGCTTAATGCAAAATGATCACTACCTCTGAAGACATAAATGAAGCCACACACAGATTAAAACAAGCATACGTCATTTCATTGCACTTGGCTTTATTGCACTTTGCAGATGTTGCGTTTTTTTTACAAATTGAAGGTTTGTGGCAATCTTGCATTGAACGAGTCTATCAGCACCATTTTTCCAACAGCATTTACTTATTTCATGTTTCTGTGTCACATTTTGATAGATTTGGAAATATTTCAGACTTTTTTGTTATTGTTATATTTGTATAAAGCTCTATAATCAGTGATCTTTGATGTTAACCACTGTAATTGTCTTGAGGTGCCATGAACCCTACCCATGTAATGGAAAACTTAATCTATAAATGTTGTATGTGTTCTCATTGCTCCACTGACCAGCCATTCCCCATCTCTCCCTCTCCTTCAGCCTCCCTATCCCTTGAAATACAATAATCTTGAATTAGATCAGTTGATAGTCCTACAGTGGCCTCTAAGTGTTCAAGTGAAAATAAGATTTGCATGTCTGTCACATTAAATCAAAAGTTAGAAATGATTAAACTTAGTGAGGAAGGCATGCCAAAAGCAAGATAGGCTGAAAGCTAGGCCTCTTGTGCCAGTTAGCCAGGTAGTGAATGCAAAGGCTAAGTTCTTGAAGGAAGTTAGAAGTGCTACTCTAGTGAATATATGAGTGATCAGAAAGCAAAACAGCCTTATTGCTGATATGGAGAAAGTTTTAGTGGTCTGAATAGAAAATCAGACCAGCCATAGCATTCCCTGAAGCCAAAGCCTAATCCAGAACAAGGTCCTGACTCTTTAATTCTATGAAGGCTGAAAGAGATGAGGAAGTTTCCAAAGAAAAGTTTGAAGCTAGCAGAGTTGGGTTCGTGAGGTTTAAGGAAAGAAGGCTTCACTATAACATAAAAGTACAAGGTAGGGGTGCCTGGGTGGCTCAGTTGGTTAAGCGACTGCCTGTGGCTCAGGTCATGATCCCAGAGTCTGGGGATCGAGTCCCGCATCGGGCTCCCTGCTAAGTGGGGAGTCTGCTTCTCCCTTTGACTTCTCCCCTCTCATGCTCTCACTCTCTCTCTAAAATAAATAAATAATAATAATAAAATCTTTAAAAAAAAATATATAAGATGATGCAGCAAGTTATCCAGAAGATATAGTTTCTGAAGTTGGCTACTACACTAAACAGCAGATTTTCAGTGAAGACAAAACAGCCTTCTACTGGAAGGGCCATCTACAAGGGCCATCTAGGATTTTCATAAGTAGATAGGAGAAGTCAATGCCTGGCTTCAAAGCTTCAAGGGACAGGTTGACTCTCTTGTTAGAAGTTACTGCAGCCGGTGATTTGAAGCTGAAACCAGTGCTCATTTACCATTCTGAAAATCTTAGAGCCCTTAAGAATTATGCTAAATCTGCTCTGCCTGTGCTCTATAAATGGGACATCAATACCTGGATGACATCACATCTGTTTACAACATGGTTTACTGAATATTTTAAGCCCACTGTTAGGACCTACTGCTCAGAAAAAAAAGATTCCTTTCAAAATATGACTGCACAGTGATTGTGCACCTGGTCACCCAAGAGCTCTTTTGGAGATGTACAATCAGATTAATGTTGTTTTCATGCCTGCTCACCACTACATTCTGAAGTCATGGATCAAGATATCATTTCAACTTTCAAGTCTTACTATTTAAGAAATGCATTTTGTAAGGCAGTTGCTGCTGTAGATAGTGATTCCTCTGATAGGTCTGGGCGAACTAAATTGAAAACTTCCTGAAAAGGATTTACCATTCTAGAAGTCATTAAGAACATTAATGATTCATGGGAAGAAGTCACAATATTATCACTAACAGAGAAGTCTGGAAGAAGTTGATTCTCAACCTCTTGGATGACTTTGAGAGCTTTAAGACTTCAGTGGAGGAACTAACTGGAGGTGCAGTGAGAATAGCAAGAGAACTAGGATAAGAAGTGGAGCCTGAAGATATGACTGAATTGCTGCAAGCTCATGATAAAACTGTAAGGGACGACCAGTTGCTTCTGTGGCGGAGCAGAGAAAGTAGCTTCCTGAGATGGAATCTACTCCTGGTGAAGATGCTCTGAAGATTACTGAAATAACTACAAATGATTTAGAACATTCCATAAACTTAGTTGATAAAGCTGTGGCAAGGTTTGAGAGGGTCGACACCAGTTTTGAAAGAAGTTCTGTAGATAAAATGCTATCAAACAGCATCACATGGAACAGAGAAATCACTTGTGTAGGGAATAGTCAATCAGTGTGGCAAAGTCATTATTGCCTTATTTTAAGAAATTGCCACAGCCACCCACTGTGTTCAGCAAATACCACCCTGAGTAGTCAGCAGCCATCAGCATTGAGGCAAGACCCTCCAGCAGCAAAAAGATTACACTTAATGAAAGCTAAGATGATGGTTAGCATCTTTTAGCAATATAGTATTTTTAATTAAGGCATCTATATTGTTTTCTAGACATAATACTATTGTACACTTAATACTAGTGTTCGGTATAATGTAAACATAGCTTTTATATGCACTGGGACATCAAA
This sequence comes from Procyon lotor, assembly GCA_028646535.1. NCBI lineage: Eukaryota > Metazoa > Chordata > Mammalia > Carnivora > Procyonidae > Procyon > Procyon lotor. The sequence goes on from CM053609.1 coordinate 48,346,532, forward strand.
AAAAGTAATTTGACTCTCTTTATTATGATATTTACTTTATTGTGGTGGTCTGGAACCCAAGTTTCCGTATCTCTGAGCTGTGCCTGTAAAAATGATGTTAGTTTATCATTTTTACTTACAAAGTACAACACATAGACTTTACTGTTAAAGAAAGTTTTACATTCTACGGTATTGTCAGTTTGCCCAGTCAAGAGATCATCAACAGCACAGGGAACTTCTCCATATATATTAGCTATTTCTGTGTGAAATGGCAGCTTTTGTATAAATATAAATGGGATATAAAGCAGAGAGGCAGCATAGTCTTGGGTCCTTAGAGACCGTAAGTGGTGAGCTTGTCGCTTTCTTTCCTATGTGGCAATTTGTGTTAATAACTATAGACACTAACAAATGGAGAAAATGTATTGTATATAAGGCATTTGGAGTATGTTCTTATATTTACATTTCACGGATATTTCTGAAATATACAGAGTTCATATTACTTGTAATAAAATAATGAAATTAAACCTATAATACTAGATTCAGGAAGAGCTGGAAAATGTTCCAACTTTCCTGCCTTAGGTCCAAAAATTTTTTTATTGATTGAGTTCACATGGGAGTATTAAGAGTTGAGCAAATAAAAATTTTTTCATCACATTCACCACTTAGCTATGTCTATAATCTAAAGAAGACTGTGTGAGGGGCACCGGGGTGGCTGAGTCGGTTAGGTGCCTGCCTTTGGCTTAGGTTATGATCCCAGGGTCCTGGGATGGAGCCCTGCATTGGGAGTCTGCTTCTTCCTCTGCCTGCCGCTCCCCATGCTTGTACTCACTCTCTCTCTCTCTCTCTCTCTCTCTCTCTCTCTCTCTCTGTCAAATAAATAAAATATAAAAAAAAATTAAGTTGCACATGGCCAACACCTCCTCCAATAGCCTGCCTTGCTCGCTCTGACAGTAGATGTAGAGAGGAGCTGTTTTGCTCTTTACCAGGAATCTTTTATTCATGTCTCAATTAGAATAATGGCTGACACTTGCTTTTGGAAAGTGTTATGGTGTTTTGGGAAATCACATCCAAGTTTATCAGTACTTCGTATTTATGTACAAGTGTGTCTTCCCAGCTGGCTTTTAAGTCCTCGAAATACAACCATGTCTTCTTTTTTTACACCACACTGTCCTTGCACTGTGCCTGGCACCTAAATTTTCCACAAACGTTAGGAAAATTGAATTCAATCTTAGTTTGCCTAACAGTCTCCTACTAAGGAAATCTAAGAAATATCAGCTTAAAAGTGCATAAATACTGTTTTCTATCTGTTAAACTAAACTAGGTGAAGCTATCAGAATTATAGCCAAGATTGTAACAGAGATCTTATTATGAATATTGTTTTTATCACTAGATTCTAAAAGAGTATAGCAACCATAAAAGACAAAAAGATGCTGGGCCATGAATCTCCTCAGGTTAATAAAATTCTATAGATTTATACACATGCACATGAAAACACACACACACATGAGGGCATATAAAAGTGGTGAAATTTGATATGCTTTGTGGATTGTGCCCATGTCACTTTCCTGATTTTGATATTGTACTCTAGCTGTTTAAGATGTTACTATTGGAGCACACTGGGTGAAGAGGATTTCTCTGTGCTATTTTTGTAACTTTGTATGAATCTTTAATTATTTTAGATTAAAGGTAAAAAAAATGCTGGACAGTTTCAGAAATGTAGATAGTGATTAAAAACATTCAATTCTGTTGTGGCCACCTTATAATTTAAACAATCCTTTTTAAAGTGTTTTGAGAAAGGAACATGTCTCTGAGGAGTGTGTAGGAAGATCTTAACCTTGAATTCCACACCAAGATTCCACTGGTAGGTGACACAGTTACCAGTTAATAGGAAACTAAGATAGCATCAGATTGGATAAAGAAGAAACATCGGTGCCTTTGCACATTATTGTCACAATAATGACACACAGTGTCACAGCATCAGCTGGGTAGTGTTATTCCCATTTTGTGGAGACATAGTTTAGACTCACTGCCTGGGAAAGCTCACGCTGCTGGAAGTAGTGTCTGAACCCAATTTCTGACTCATTCAAAAAAGCCCAAGCTCTTGTCAATTTTTCACCATCTTGCCTTTGGAGCGGTGGCCACAAACACAACAGCCACTGTGAAATAAACACTAACATGACTGGTTCATAAAAATGCGGTGAAAGAACTAAAAATTTATATGAAGGATGATTAGAAATCTTTGTCAGTAATTAGTAGAATCATGTGATCCTGACATAAGAACATTAAAAGTATCTTTATTAGAGTGTCCCAGTTACGTTAAGCATTGTCTAGCAAGTTGAGAAGACTTATAAAACCCATAAATATCCACAGTGTTGGGGAGCCTGGAACCAAAATGTGTTGAGTGAGCATCCAGTTTATACAATGTGCCACGACATCGCTAAAATCAGAGGATAAGATAGAGAGGAAATCTGAAGCTGACCAAGCTTCTTCTTAATCCTGTCAATCTACTTTCCAGGGTTAGGAATGGGACTGTTTAAACAGAGGTTACATCAAAATGCAGCAGGCTTGCCTCTTGCTTCAGGGGACTTAGCTGTTTTAGGATTCCCCTGACTCTGATGACACTGGAGTTAAATTTCTCAGAAGGCATAGCTGGGCTGTTAGGGGAACAAAACAATCAGAGGTTGAGCTGAGAGGAACAAGGGGGAACCTCCATAAATTAGAGGGCCAGGGAAGGTCTCTCTATTTCTTTTGTTCTCTGCCTTCCATCCGTCTGCCTCCTGCTCCTGGTCTCTGGTATCACCATCTTAGTAACAAACTTTTTATCTGAGGCCCAGTGGCATATGCTACATTTTCTAAGACATAAAATAGTACTATGGTAAATGTAAGAAAATAATTCATAATAAAAGGACATCTGGCATAAAAACTGTTTAGGGTCATTCCCTTGGCAGCCCAGTCTGGGCAGTGCATTTAGTGGCAGTGGTCTAAGTGCTTACCCAACCAGGCAGGTGCTGCCTCATGGGTAGAGACTCCCTCTTTCAGGAGGCAGGCAACACACTCTGTGAGAACCTCCATTTCCAGAGTCAGGGAGAAGGTCAAGGTCTGCCCTCTGTTCCTGTATGGTGGGTCTCAGTCAATCCTCCTTTCTTGTGTGTTTTCTATAGCCCTCTAACTTTGACAATTTGGGGAAATCTACGTAGGTAACTTAAGTCAACAGAAATATGACCAAAACAAAAATTCCCAGGTTTTATAACCGTGCCTTTTCCAATTCCTTTGATCTTTTTAGTTTCCTTTTCTCCACTTATTTTTTTTTTCCTTTTGGGAATTTTTCAATAAATATCACAAATATTCATTCTCAGAATGTCACTAAAGGTTCTGCACTCATAATTCTAACCTAAGTTCCCCACCACCATCACCAAACAATTCTCTGGGCACCAGCCGGGTATCCTGCAGTTCTACTCACTTTTGCTACTATCCACCCAGAGATAGATGGCATCAAATTCCACAGGTTAACGCCTCAATCCCAGAAGACCACCCTCCATTTCAGATGTCAATCCCAAGTCCTGATTGTCACCTGTACCTCTGACCGACCTATGACTGTAATTCAGAGATTCCTACAACCCCTTCCTTGGGTTTGATTCATTTGCTAGAGTGGCTCACAGGACTTTGGAAACCAATTTTCTCACCAGATTACTGATTCACTACAAAGGATATAATTCCAAAACAGCCAGATGGAAAAGACACATAGGGCAGGATATGAGGAAAGGATGTGGAGCCTTCAAGCCCTTCAAGGGCATCGCTCTCAGCACCTCTATTATGTTTATCAACAAAGAGCTCTCCAAACCCCATCCTTTTGGGTTTTTATGGAGGCTTCTTTATATAAGTCATGATTGATTAAATCATTCACCATTGGGGATTGATTCATCTTCTAGCCCCTCTCCTCTTTACTGGAGGCCATGGGATAGGACTGAAAGTTCCAACTCTTTAATCACAGGGTCGGTTCCTCTGGTGACCAGCCCCTATCCATAGGTGTTTTCCAAAAGTCACCTCATTAACAAAAACCCAGTCATAGGGGGGCTTGTTATGAATAAAAAGAGAGCCAGTTTACCTTTATGGCTCTGACGTGGTTTCAAGAATTGAGGACTACAGATCAAATATTATAACAAAAGATGCTCCTACTGCTCTTTTCTCTCAGGGAATTTTAAGGGTTTGGGGACCTCTGAGCCAGGAACTGTGGACAAAGACCATATACATATAAGAAATATATTTTGGTCATGCAGTTGACCAAACTATATTTCTTATAAATCACAACACTGCACTCATATATAAGATATTGTGTTAGATACTATGATGAACAAGATCAGATGAGTGCCAGCCTCTAGGAGCTTACAGTCTGGGTAAAAGAGAGAAACCAACTAAATAATCAGAAATAACTATAAATCTACAATTGATAGCATTTGGCCATCTTTTCAGATGTTCTCTTCAGTAAGCATCTAAAACAACCCACACTTGGTCTTTCTGTCTCACTGGCCACTTGTCCTTGGTTTGCTTTAATGGTCTTCCTTCTAACTAAATGATGGAGTGCCTTATGCCTTTGCTCTTGGACCTCTTTGCCACCTACTCTCCTTAGGTGATATCCAGTCCTATGGCTTTAAACAATACCTATTTGTATCTATATGCTGATGACTCTCAAGTTTACAGTATACCCTGTTCCTTCCTAAACTCCCTAAAACTTTCAGTATCCTAGTCCTCAAACTCTCTACTTTCCATTTCAGTAAATGACACCACCATTTATTTACCCAATGGCTCAGGACGGAAATCTAAATTATTCTTTATTCTTGGATACTAACAGGGTAAGAGAAATGATGAGGAGAGAATGAAGCTATAATCATAAAATTAAAAATCAGAAACGGTAAAGGGCAATTTTTGTGAGATCATTATCTACATCACATCAGAGTTTTGGAATTTATTTTATTTTATTTTTTTATTATGTTATGTTAGTCACCATACATCATTGGTTTTGATGTAGTGTTCTAAGATTCATTGTTTGTGTATAACACACAGTGCTCCATGCAATATGAGTTTTGGAATTTAAAGGCAAAAAAATGAGGGGCACCTGGCTGGCTCAGTCTATAGAGCAAGCAACTCTTAATCTTATGGTTGTAAGTTCAAGCCCCATGTTAGGTGGAGAGATTACTTAAAAAAAAAAAAAAAAAAAATCTTAAAAAAAAAGACAAAAAAATGAAATATTTAACATAAACCAAATAAAGAGGCAGATTTCTTTGTGATAATTTATATATACACCCACACCACATTCCAGTTGAAGAATTTTTCAACGCCCCCAGAATTATAAGAAAGCCCAACGAACGTCTATAGACCCCTTAACCTAGATATAACAACTGTTAACACTGCTCACTTATTTAAGCTGAACCAGAGAAAAATACTCCTTTTTGACAAAAAAAATGATCACATAAATGGTTGAAACTGAATACATATTTTCACCTACAACACAAACTTCTTTTGCCACACCACCTGAAAGTAGGTTTTAGATAAGATACTTCATTATGTATCTTATAAAAACAGAGATGTTCTCCTACATAACTACAAACCAGTACCTCACCTGAGAAAAATCAGTATTAATTCAATATCACCACATATAGTCCTTATTCAAATTCCCCTGTTTGTACCATCCATTTTTGTTTTTTTTAATCCTATTACTAATTGGATTACTAAATTACTATTAATTACTAAAAACTAATTGTGACCATGGCAACTTTCTCTTAAAGAATAAAATGACAGTGTTTATTGTTAGCTTACTCTAGTTTTTTTCTTTGTGGTCTAGCTTCTGACATCCGTGTTTGACAATAGCATCAAGACCTTTGGAGTAATTGAGAGTGATCCTTTTGACTGGGAGAAGACTGGAACGGATGGCTCCCTGACCACCACCACTACTTCCACCACCCCTCAGCTGCACACCCGCCTGACCCCTGCGGCCATTGGGTAGGTCCCATGCAGATTATTTAGCAGTGGCTTTCTTAGGTGTACTAGATTTGTAGAGATGTCTTTTCTTTCCTCCAGATCGTTCAGATGACAAAATGCTGAGACATAACATTAATATTGCTTTCATATATGTCATATATGTCTTTGTTCACATTTACTTTTCTTAGAAAGTATTTATAGACTGTACTTTGAAATGGGAGCTTTGAGCTTGTATGATTTGTTGATGTCAGATTTACAATGGATTTTCTTCAAAATAAGAAGGAATTGTTTGCATTTACTTTTTTTTTTTTTTTTTTTAAGATTTCTTAATTTAGTTGAGAGAGCGAGCGAGCCGGGGGAAGGGTAGAGGGATAGAGATAGAATCCCAAGTGGATTGCCTGCTGAGCCCATAGCAGGGCTCTCTCCCATGACCCTGAGATCATGGCGTGACCTGAAATCAAGAGTCAGGTGCTTAACCAACTGAGCTACCCAAGCGCCCCCATTTGCATTTACTTCTAAAGAATATATGGGACCCTGAAAATGAGCCACAATTATACCTAACTGTACTGTGTTTCAGTATGAACAAAACATGTAGCTTGTTCCTCTATGAAAGTGATTTTTTAAAAAAGATTTTATTTATTTATTTGGCAGAGAGGAGAGAGATCACAAGTAGGCAGAGAGGCAGGCAGAGAGGCAGGCAGAAAGAAAGGGGGAAGCAGGCTCCCTGCTGAGCAGAGAGACCGATGTGGGGCTCGATCCCAGGACCCTGAGATCATGACCTGAGCCGAAGGCAGAGACTTTGACCCACTGAGTCACCCAGGCACCCCCTATGAAAGTGATTTAATTTACAAAGTGCATTAGGAACAGACTATGATGTATTTCCATCATCTTTTGTGTGTTTTGTTTTCTTCTCTTCATACATTAAATACGATTGCTTTTGTTTGTTATTGAATAAATTGGGAGGGGGGGGTTCATCCTTTTTTTTTTTTCCTTGCCCATTTTTACCTGCTCTGGTTGCTTTAAAATGTTTGGTTGACAAAGGAAAAAGTAAATAGGGAAAAATCATCTTAATTGGGGAAGTTTATCACTAATCCATTGTTTGATTTTATGTTGAAAGTTGAGATCACTAGAGCTTATTAAATCAGAAAAGCTTATATGGATTCGTTAACTAGGTATGATATCCTTAATTAGCTAGTCTAAGAGTTTTTTGTTTTTTTTTTTAAGATTTTATTTATTTATTTGACAGAGAGAGAGAGAGAGATCACAAGTAGGCAGAGAGTCAGGCAGAGAGAGACTGGGAAGCAGGCTCCCTGCTGAGCCAAGAGCCTGATGTGGGGGCTCAATCCCAGGACCTGAGATCATGACCTGAGCCAAAGGCAGAGGCTTTAACCCACTGAGCCACCCAGGCGCCCCTAGTCTAAGAGTTTTTAAGTGAGGGACCCCGACCAGCTACATTAGAATCATCACAGGGATTTGTTTAAAGTACTCACTAAAATAAATAAATAAAATCTTCTAAAAAACACATGAGATAATCCTAACACTGGCTGAGTGAATCATCCAACTCTAGGTAAGTACCAGCAACAGAGCTAGAGCCTGTCTACAATTTTGATTCTTGTTTTTGTGCCTTTGTCCTCCTTTGACTGTTATTAGAAGTAGGTAAGTCTCAAACTTGTAGAAATCCAGGTGATAAGGAGTTCAGGGTAACTGAAGTCAGTGAAGACAGTTTAAGTTCCCATCTCCCAATATTTCCTCCTAAAATAAAGCAATAATAAGAAAGGAAAAGTAGAACTATGCAAAACCACATCCTCAACATAATTTGAAGACAAAGGATAACTAGCCTAAACTATAAAATAAATAAAAAGAGAAACCAAAACCACCAACTCTCTCGTGCTCCCACCTCACTCAACTCTGCCCCAAGGCTTTATAAAGGCAGATCAATCAAAACCTGTGCATAGGAAGAGAATTTGAAATAGGACTTGAGGTTGATCTTAAGCCAACACCAGAAAAACTAATCCCACCCTACAAATGTAATTACTAGAAAGTGTTTAGGTAGATAGAGAGGTAAAAATAGGCATGATTCAAAACACAGCTTCTGGAAAAGAAAGGAGAAAATGCCTTTTATCAGTTGAGCAGTGAAGAAAAAAACATTTATGTGTTTGGGTCTAATCAGGAGAGAGAAATTGCATAGTAATTTGAACAAGGGAAGATGATACAAGGAATTATTGACTATAACACAGAGTTGGAGTAATGTGGGAGAGACTAGTAGGAAGTAGAGAATACAGGTATAGCAAATATAAAGTAAAGCTCCTCCTCCGGGGGCTGAGATTAAGCATCTCATGAAAGAGCCCCTCCAACTCCCACCCCAGGGCTGAGGTCCTGACCTTGTTGGAGAGCAAGTGCCCATTGCTCACTGGATGGCAGGGAAGTCACTCTGATGCCTGGTAGAATTTGCTGAAAATCTGCCCTCTGGAACTTAATGGAAATCTATTCTCTGGGGTGGCAGAAAAAGCTACTTGCTTTCTTCTAGATAGTGGGAATTGCTCAGGGAAGCTGTTGGTTGCTGCGGTCTTTGTGCTGCAAGAGACAGGTGCTGAGAATGCTGGGATGTGGCAGGATCCTTGTGTTGGGGAGGGCCACGTGCCCCGGAGGGACTTGCCAAGTGGCACATTGGAATTCACATCGGAGCCCTCTCCTCCTGCAGTGTCTCTCCAGTGCCCTCTACTGACAGAGCTCCAGGGCTGGCTGACAGGAAAATAGATGAAGGGCTCAGATCTACTTTCATAGAAGTGGCAAAAAGGATGAATTTCAGGTTGAAGGCAGTACATCAGTAATCACAGGAAGGCAGAAGGGGAAGTAAAATTTAACTGCCTACAAAAGGGAGAACTATGAAATCAGAGGACACTGTCTCTCCCCGACCATAAAAACAAATAAAAATCCCCTAAATTGTTTGGATTTTGCTACACTGACAGAAGACGACACTAATTAAAGTACGAATCTTATGAAATACTCTAATACCACAAAATGAGAAAATTTGAAGTGAAAGATTTAAAAGATCTATTAAATGTCATTAAAAAAAATCAAAAGAGAAAACCTAATTCATGCTAAGAAAATTTCCTCTCAGAGAAGCAGCCATGAAGAAGAAGAAAAATGTAAAATAAAACCCCAAATGGAAGTAAATATACTTGTGCATTTGAAGATAGGGACAACTACCTTGAATCAGAAAGTTAAAAACTAAGAACAGAAATAGACCACAAAGTAGAAGGGGATGAGAGAAAAAGGAAAAGGAGAAGGGGGGAGGAAGAAATGAGAGGTGACTGAAGTCAGTAAAGAAATGGAAGAAAAAGATGCCTTAGAAGTGAAAAAATTACAACGGGCAAAAAGGAGAATAGACTCAAATGAAAATTTAATAAAGGGCATTGAATAAAGGCAGAGGGGGAAAAGCCCTAAGAGAAAGAAAATAAAATAAATCATATAAAAGGGCTAAAGGGGCGCCTGGGTGGCTCAGTCCTTTAAGTGTCTGACTCTTAATTTCGGCTCAGGTCATGATCTCTGGGTGGTGAGGTTGAGCCCTACGTCCACCTCCACACTTAGTGTGGAGTCTGCTTAAGATTCTTCCTCTCCTTCTGTCCCCTTCCCCCCCAAAAAACACTTAAAAGGACTAGAGAGAAAGTAGTGCAAATGGAATGCAGACAAGGGATAGCACTTGTTCAAGTCCCCGAAGGAGAAAAATAAGACAATACCATTGAACGCTGAGAAACTCAGTAGCAGGGTGAAATAAGAAAGTGGGACTAAGAGCATTTTTTAAAATGATTTTTATTTATTTATTTGACAGAGAGAGACAAAGTGAGAGAGGGAATACAAGCAGGGGGGTTGGGAGAGGGAGAAGCAGACTTCCTGCCAAGCAGGGAGCCCCATGCAGGGCTCGATCCCAGGTCCCTGGGATCATGACCTGAGCTGAAGGCAGACACTTAACTGACTAAGCCACCCAGGTGCCCCTTTAGTACGATGTTTATTAATATTTAGTCCTGAGAATCCCATTGGTCACCTTAGGAAGCAACAACTACAGGAGATTCAGAGAGGCATAGCTAGAAACACATGAGTAATTGGAGATCCTAATATATAACTCAGTACAAGAGAGATCAAACAAACAAAGAATTAAGAAATAGACAAAAAATATAACCAATAAGAGAGATCTTTAACCCCACACCCTGATAATAGAGCTTGTGGCCTTCTGCTCAAGTGCCTCTGGAACATTAATAAGAATTGTTCAGTTATTAGGTCACCAGGAAAACGTATAAGTAGTTCCATAAGGCACAAGCATTATACTATCTGATCACAATGCAATAGAACTAGAAATTTCCAACAAGAACAAAAATGTCAAAAGCCCATCCTTCTGGAAACTTAGAAATCTATCAAAGTACTCTTTTTCTTTCTTTCTTTTTTTTTTTTTTTACATTTGAAGACCAGAAGGAAGACCAGAGGGAAATTTATGGTATTAAATAAGGAGCTACATAATGTCAGTATGTCCTATTACTGAAGGCATTAAGGTTGTTAATCTGGCTAGGGTGATGTTAGCCAGGTTTCTCTACTGTGAAGTTACTCTTTCCCTTTTTAAGTAATAAGTATTTTGTGGGAAGATACTTTGAGACGATTCGAATAAACTTGTTTTTCATCATAATTTTGCCCACAAGATTTAGAGTCTGTTAGTGAATCCACCTGAAAAGTATAGCATTTGAGGCCTAGCATTTAAGAAGTGAGTGAATTTACTGACCTCTGAATTAAAATACTGATTCTTCAGCAGACCTTATCTGTAGAGGCCAGATAAATCTCTGTAGGCCGTGCCATCTCTGCCCCCACTACCACTGCCTTTCTAGTGCCAAGGCAGCCACAGACAGTCCGTAAATGACGGAGCAGGACTCTGTGCTATATCACTTGATTGACAAGAATCGGTGAGCCCGTCAGATGTGGCCCACAGCCCTAGTTGGCCAGCCTTGCCTTAGATGATGGGGAAGGGAGTGTGAAAAGGATGTCCATTCTTCCTCCTTTTCTTTACGTCTCTCTGATTCTTCCATACATGTCCTTACTTTTTTCCCTTAATCTGCTTCTGTAATTTCTACCTTACCTGCAAACACCCAACACAGACCATATGCTAATAACACTCTCATATATATGTATGCACTCATTCGACTCCTGAATGTAATATAATTTTTCTGGGAAGGAATTTCTTTCTTTCCATATCTCAAACTCCAGATTTGGATCAGAGTTACAGGAGAAGGAAGAAAATAGTAATTATGTAAGGAGTAAAAATGGGCGAATAAACGCAGAGAGGAACTTGAGTCATGTGGAAGAGAGCCCATGTGGGGAACATGTGGGAGCCCCTGAAATGTGTGGTGTCAGAGAGAAGAGGGAAACCAGGATAGAGTAAAAATAGAAGCAGTTCATAGGTCAAGGTGTGCTTTGTTTCTTCAGGAGTGGAGAAGGAGATGCCAAGGAACTGGGGTAGCTGGAAAGAAGCAGAATAGTAGCTTAGGCATAGGGGAAAAGGATTTGGAAGAATACTGATTAAAATGGGAAAAAAAATATGGGGCCAGTAGACTGACCTTCCTGAATTCAAATATTGATTCTTTTGCCACTCCCTTTCCTCATGAACAGAAGGAATTCTTTCAATAAACATTTGGATTACTGTGTGGCACATCTACGTTAGTGTCCACTGTAATGCATCAATCAGTAAAGAATATTGCATTTCTATCTGAAAAATCTTCAGAGCTCCTCACTGGCTCCCACATGTTCCCCACACGGGCTCTCTTCCACATGACTCAGGCTCCTCTCTGCGTTTATTCGCCCAGTTTTACTCCTTACATAATTACTATTTTCTCCCTTCTCCTGTAACTCTGATCCAAATCTGGAGTTTGAGATATGGAAAGAAAGAAATTCCTTTCCAGAAAAATTATCCTACATTCAGGAGTCGAATGAGTGCAAAAGTATATGTGAGAGTATTATTTATGAACTTTATTTACTTTTGAACTTTACTTTTATAATAAACCCTTTCATATGAACTATTTTAGGCCAAACTAATTTTTTCCTTTTCTTTTCTTTTTTTTCTTTTGTTTTCTTTTTTCTTTTCTCTTTCCTCTCCTCTCCTCTCCTTTTCTTCCTTTCCTTCCTTTCCTTCCTTTCCTTCCTTTCCTTCCTTTCCTTCCTTTCCTTCCTTTCCTTCCTTTCCTTCCTTTCC
>CM053609.1:48358818-48487307 GCA_028646535.1 Procyon lotor
AGTATAGCTCTTACCCATGGAGCAGTTGCCTGAGAAGATGCCTATTTTACCATCAGAAGGATTGTGTGTGTCAGTATAGTCTAGTGAAAGCCAGTTTTTTCTACTTTTAGACATTCCAGATCACTTCTAAGTAAAGATTTCACTGTGTGGTAAATACTGTGTTCAGTCAGCAATATTTAAAAACAAAACAAACTAGTGTACAAAGTAGTTGTAGAACATTAGAGCTGACAGAGACCTGATCACTTAATGCAGGATAACTGAGAACTGGAAAAGCTCCTCACAAGCCAGAAGTCTATGGGAGAGATGACCAGTCATATAAATAGGACATGAAATTACTTGGAAAGAAATATATCAACAAATGTTAATCAATACTTTTTTATTTTGCTTGTGGTCAGTTCATGCAGTTCTATATAATTGCTCTGTATAATTACAGTATTTCTAGTTTCACCCAGAGGGCAGGAATTTCCTTTCTCCTCTTTATGTCCCTAGAGCCTTGCATAGAGTAGATACTTGTAAAAAGTCTGTAAATGGGGGCACCTGGGTGGTTCAGTGGGTTAGACCCTCTGCCTTCAGCTCGGGTCATGATCTCAGGGTCCTGGGATCGAGCCCCACATCGGGCTCTCTGCTCAGTGGGGAGCCTGCTTCCCCCTCTCTCTCTGTCTGCCTCTCTGCCTACTTGTGGTATCTATCTCTCTCTGTCAAATAAATAAAATCTTTAGGAAAAAAAAAAGTCTGTAAATGAAGAAGCAAATATAGATTTTACATTATTAAAAAAATATAACTGATCTCATACCTGCTTATGTCATTATGACACTTGACATTTTTCTTTTTTCAAGATTTTATTTATTTATTTGACAGAGGAGAGATCACAAGTAGGCAGAGGCAGGCAGAGAGAGAGGGGGAAGCAGGCTCCTCGCTGAGCAGAGAGCCAGATTCAGGGCTCGATCCCAGGACCCTGAGATCATGACCTGAGCTGAAGGCAAAGGCTTTAACCCACTAAGCCACCCAGGTGCCCTGACATTTTTCTGTTTATAGTTTTTGTTACTTTCAGCAAAAAATGGGTAAAGAGTAGCAAATATTAAAGTGAACACAAGACTTATTAGAAAATAGACCAAATATTTCTTACTTTTAAAGTGATTCTTAAATCAGTGAGTTATTGTATTAAAATTTGTATTTTTAGATCAGCCTGAAAATTTTCCTAATTAAAAATAGAAGTTTTGGGGCACTGGGTCGCTGGCGGTTAAGCATCCAACTCTTGATTTCGGCTCAGGTCATGATCACAGGGTTGTGGGAATGAGCCCTGCGTTGGGCTCCACACCCAGTGTGTGGGATTAAGATTCTCTCTCTTCCTCTTCCTCTGCCCCTCCCCCCCTCAAAAAAATAGTTTTATTTTGTAGAATGGGCATGGCCTAAGTTTCTAAGGTTTTGTTTTTATTTTATTTTACTCTTTTAATTATGTATAAACTTGACCATTTAAGTCCAGAAACAAAATGTAAGATAGTCTCATAGTAATCTTTGATCCTGGTATTTTAAAGTTCTACCTTTTTTTCACCCTACATTTTTAGAATTGCCAATGCCACTCCTATCCCAGGAGACTTGCTTCGAGAAAATACAGATGAGGTGTTTCCAGATGAACAGCTTAGTGATGGGGAGAATGGCATCCCTGTTGGTGTGTCACCAGATAAATTGCCGGGATCTTTGGGACACCCACGTCCCCAGGAGAAGGATGTCTGGGAAGAGATGGATGCCAACAGGAACAAGATAAAGCTTGGGATTTGTAAGGTGCGTATTTCTTGCATAGGACGGGATATCTTTCCTAAGTGCTTAATATTTTTCTGTTGCTGTAGCAAAGTATCATGATTCTTAATTCTGAATGAGAAATAGATAGAAATTTGTATTACTAGTGATTGTATATTTGTAGTTGCAACATCTTGGCTACTTTTGCCCATGGCACTCAGATATAGACACTAAACTTAATTTTCATCTTGTATGGGAAAGATGAAGGCATTTAAAAAAAATAACACTAAGGCTAAAAGAAGAGACATCTGTAGGTCAGAAGTTAATATTCTTTCTAAATACTGTGACAAGACTCTGGGCCCCTTCTTTAGAATGGACCTGTGGAGCGAGGAGTACCTATTGTGAAAATTGTCTCAAGTGGAGGTACGGAAATGAGGGCTAGAAATGGAAAGTGCCAAACTGATCACGAGCTGGTAAAGTGGATGTTGAATAATTGACATGATTTTTTCTTCCTTAGGATTCTAAGCAGTACCACTTTTAAGTATGGGGAGAGATACAGATTTCTGAATTAAATAGTTAATTTTTAGTACTCTTGGGCAAATGATCCCCAAATTTCTTTTTGATCTTACTATCCTTGTCCTTTCCATTTTCATAGAAGATAAGATGAAGCCAAATGGGAATGGAGGGGCAATGAATTATGAACCAATTAGCTTTTGGTTTTTCTTATGATTTTATAAAGGTTTAGTTGAGATAGAAGTTAAATTTATAGGTGTAAATTGAGACTTTGGGCTCATACCTGTTAATATCAGTTGGCTAGTTGGCTAGTCATGCTTTTTGAGATGTGTCCTGAAAAGAACTTTCCATGATCAATTCTGAGGAGCTCGGTCTTTCTTCAGACAAGATACATACTATATCATTAAACTTAATAATTAAAAAAAATTAACAGTATATACATTCAGTCATGGGAGTCACTTTATAAAAACATTCTCTGCATAGATGTGACATGCTGCTCTGTGGTCTGGCTATTGAAAAAAAGCTCTCTCTGGAACCCTCCTACACTGTTAGTGGGAATGCAAACTGCCATAGCCACTCTGGAAAACAGTATGGAGGTTTCTTAAAAGTTAAAAATAGAATTGCCCCATGACTCAACAACTGCATGGATACAAACATAGTGATTCAAAGGGGCACATACACTCTGATGTTTATAGCAGCAATGTTCACAATAGCCAAACTATGGAAAAAGCCCAAAGGTCCATCAATAGATGAGTGGATGAAGAAGATGTGGTATATCTACAATGGAATATTACACAGTCATCAAAAAGAATGAAATCTTCCCATTTGCAATGATGTGGATAGAACTAGAAGGTATTATGCTAAGCAAAATAAATCAGTCAGAGAAAGACAAATACCAGATGATTTCACTCTTGTATGGAATTTAGGAAACACAAGAGATGAACATAGAGGAAGAGAAGGAAAAATAAAATAACAGAGAAGGAGGCAAGCCGTAGGAGACTCTTAACTATAAAAAACAAACTGAGGGTTGCTGGAAGAGAGGTGGGTGGGAGGATAGGATAATTGAGTGATGGGTATCATTGTTGTGATGAGCACTCGGTGTTGTATGCAACTGATGAATCACTAAATTCTACCCCTGAAACTAATAATATACTATATGTTAACAAAATTGAATTAAAAAAAAATTGGGGGCACTTGGGTGGTTCAGTGGGTTAAAGCCTCTGCCTTCAGCTCAGGTCATGATCTCAGGGTGGGTCCTGAGATTGAGCCCCGCATTGGGCTCTCTGCTCAGTGGGGAGCCTGCTCCCCGCCCCCACCTACTTGTGATCTCTCTCTCTCTCAAATAAATAAAATCTTTAAAAATAAAATAAAATAATTTTTTAATAAAAATAAACTATTAAAAAGAAAAAGAAAAAACCCTATCTGGACTAATAGTCATCAGTAATAAGTAGTGAAATGTAGTCAAGAAGTCAGTGTCAGATTTTTATAATGTCAACTGTGGCTGTCTTTATTGCACCAGAAGCAAAAACTGTTCTTACAGTAAAAAAATCTTTTGTGACATTCTCAGTTGCCAGCCCACATGGTTATCTCTGTGTGTATGAGAGTGTGAAATGGCACTTGATATGGAGGTGACTTATTTAGTTTCTGTCTTTCACCCATCATCACAATTTAGTCTGTATTTAGTTTTCTTTGTTAATTCCTTCCTTTTATTTTTTTAAAGATTATTTATTTGAGAGAGAGGAAGAGGCAGAGGGAGAAGCATAGGGGGAAGTAGACACCCCACTGAGCAAGGGAGCCCAATGCAGGACTTGATCCCAGGACCCTGGGATCATGACCTGAGCTGAAGGCAGATGCTTAACTGACCGAGCCACCCAGGCACCCCAATTCCTTCCTTTTCAAAAACATTACTCAAATTCGATTATTAGTATTGGTTTTGGTTTTTAGGGCATTTGTTTGTTTGTTTGTTTGTTTGTTTGTTTGAAAGAGGGAAGGGGGAGGTAGGAGAGAAGCTGAAGGGAAGGGAGAGAGAAAATCTTAAGCAGGCTCCGAGTTCTGTGCAGAGCCCTATGCAGGGCTTGATCTCTCAATCCTGAGATCATGCTGAAACAAAGAGTTGGACACTTAACCAACTAAGCCATCCAGGTGCCCTGGTATTGTTTTTTTATATCAATGATGTTTGTCTGGATTTTTCAAAGACGTTTACCATATCCTTGCATTTTTGAAAGTCCTGGACTTGTCTTCTTTCTTCCTGAAGTATTTCCATTAGAAGTTCCTTCAGTTGAGGTCTTTGGGAGGACTCTTTCAATTTTTACTTAATTTATTTTAGCATCCATTCTATTTTTTTGTTTTTTGTTTCGTTTGTTTGTTTGTGGGCAGCAAAGCAAGGTTTATTGAATGACAGCAAAGTGATAGCACAAAACTTCCAAGAAGGGAGAGGACCTGAGAGGGTTGCCCAGCATTATTCTTTAAAGAGAGTTTATACTAGATTCAGAGTTTTTGACTGACAGTTATTTTTCCTCTGAGTTCAATTATTGGTATTCAAAAGTCTGTTACTCTTAATTTTTTTTTCTTTGTAGATGATCGATCCATTGCCCTCTGTCTTTGCTCCCCCAGCTGCTTTTTAACTTTTCTCTTTGTCTTTGGTGTTCTGCATTTTAACTAGAGTGTGCATAGGCTTACATTTCTTTTTATTTAAAAAAATTTTTTTTAATTTGCATATATTATTTTGAAAGTCTTTAATGATTGCTACACATATAGTCACCGGAATGTTTTTCATGTCTTTTTTTTTATATTTTGTCTAGGCTGCTACCGAGGAAGAGAATAGCCATGGTCAAGTAAATGGTATTCTGAATGCTCCAAGCCTTGGTTCCCCAATTCGTGTCCGTTCCGAGATTACTCAGCCAGACAGAGATGTTCCATTGGTGCGGAAGTTACGTTCCATCCACAGCTTTGAGCTGGAAAAACGTCTGACACTGGAGCCAAAGCCAGATACGGACAAGTTTCTTGAGACCTGGTATAAAATAATTTTTCTTTTTCTTTAAAGCTACTAAGATACAGAATCACCATCATCATTATCATTATTATGAATTCTATTACATAGTCTTTGGAATAAGAAATTTTTTGCATTTTTTAAGTACTGATTTGATTAAGTTCTCATCTCCATCCATTTTTTTTTTGGTTTAAAGATTTTATTTATTTATTTATTTGTCAGAGAGAGAGAGAGAGCACAAGCAGGAAGAGGCAGAAGGAGAAGTAGGTTCCCCGCCGAGCAAGGAGCCCGATGTGAGACTCGATCCCAGGACCCCGGGATCATGACCCGAGCCAAAGGCAGCTGCTTAACCAACTGAGCCACCCAGGCATCCCTCCATCCATGTTTTTAATTATCATTGTGATTCTTTTTTTTTTTTTTAAGATTTTGTTTATTTATTTGACAGAGGGAGAGAGATCACAAGTAAGCAGAGAGGCAGGCAGAGAGAGGGGGAAGCAGGCTCCCCACTGAGCAGAGAGCTTGATGCGGGGCTTGATCCCAGGACCCTGAGATCACGACCGGAGCCAAAGGCAGAGGCTTTAACCCAGTGAGCCACCCAGGCGCCCCTATCATTGTGATTCTTAATGCAAATTGTCTTATAAAGTTGTTACATGTTCTATAGCAACCTTTGGCTTTGAGGCTGAGCAGTAGAAGCTGGTAACTTCATGACACCAGGTATAAGTGAAATGAACATTTTTTTTTTTCTTAAAGATTGTATTTATTTGACAGAGAGAAACACAGCGAGAGAGGGAACACAAGCGGAGGGAATGGTAGCAGGAGAAGCAGGCTTCCTGCTGAGCAGGCAGCCTGATGCAGGGCTCGATCCCAGGACCCTGGGATCATAACCTGAGCTGAAGGCAGACGCTTAACGACTGAGCCACCCAGGAGCCCCTGAAATGAACATTTTAAACTTACTTTGTTTGTAAGGGATCTCTTTTATTGGAATGAGAAGATGCAATGTAGAGTTGGAGAGCACATGATAAGGAAGGTATAATACAGGAAGGAGGGGAGTATGTGAAGGAGGGAACAAGTAATTATACATGAGTGACAGGCAGTTAAATTCACTTTAATGAAGGCCTTTTATGAGTAAGTACTGTAGGAAAAATAGACATGAATAAGTTTATCATGGGAACTTTGGAGAACTATGCATAGGTAATAACTATAGTTCATGTTTATAAGTCCCATTATCCCCAAATTTCAATAACAGAAGTCAGAAATGAAGCTGTAGAAAGAATTTGGGATCTATTTATGAATTACAGAAGGCTGCAGTAATATTAAGAGCTGAGTGACGAGTGATAGTCGCACACCCTTCAGTGTACATCCCTGGTGGCTGCTATTGGCAAATGTGAGGTTAGAAAGACTACGTATTTGATTGACATGGTACTGTGTCCAAAGATAATTCAGCCTCATCTAATCTAGCTTCCGTTTTTGACAGTCCTTCATGTATGTGTATTCTTCCTTCCACGGCAATCATTCAACCTCACACCTATGTAATAGAAACTTCTGTTTATAGGGTGCCTGAGTGGCTCGGTTGGTTAAACAACTGCCTTCAGCTCAGGTCATGATCCTGGAGTTCCAGGACTGAGTCCCGCATTGGGCTCCCTGCTCAGCAGGGAGCTTGTTTCTCCCTCTGACCTTTCCCCTCTCATGCTTTCTCTCTCTCAAATAAGTAAATAAAAATAAAATCTTTTTTAAAAAAAGAAGCTTCTGTTTATATGTGGATGTGATCAAAAGGATGGATTTGAGTTGGGGCAGTGCTTAAACATTTCAAGTTGTGGCTAATATTAGAAATAACTACATAAATGCAATAGGGATCAAAGCTGAGTTTGGTAAAGAATTAGTTTAATAAAAGAATGGAACTAAAGAGAGAGTCCCTGCTGTGGGAAGAGCTGAGAAATAGACAAGAGCTGAAAAAATAGAAATAATCCAAGAAAATGAACTCAGGCCAGAACATAGAATGAATAGGAAACCATTGAAGGAACTGAAGCACCTAATTACAAACTTGGAAAGGAAAAAACATATCACTTAAACTGCTTCCCTGAAGAAGAGAACAGTTCGCAGAAGCAAGTGCAGCTGAATGGCCGCCCTGTTGCCTGCTCCTCGGGTAGCAGAGAGGGCCATAGACCGTGCCAACTGCCTTCTAATCCACCCAAATGGACAGCATACCTTGAAGCTTCCCCCACGCCACGTGCCCACCCCCACCACTGGGTGCCCCATGAGGACGTAGTGGGCTGGGCGTGCTTGAGCAGGTGTAGTGGCTTTTCTTAAAAATTCTGCCTTTGGAGTTTACTTGAATGAGTCTACATTTACATACATCTCTGAAGACAAAACACGTAAAGTGTCTGCCTAGCTTCTCCATTTCCTTTCCTATACTAGCTTCTTCATTTCCTTTTGTAGGGCTTCTGGTGAGGCAAAATCCCCTTGGCCCAGTTCTGCCTCAGTCCCCCAGAGAGAGCAGAGGGCAGTGTGATTGAATTGGCCAAGAAAAGGTGAAAGACATGCCCCAAGTCAACCTGATTAGGCTCGCCCCCTGTCCTGCAGGAGGAGAGCCGTCTTTCTCCCCGGGTTCCATCTTCCAAAACCAGGTTATGACAGGTGGAAAACATTATGAGCCTGTGAAATTTTCCTTATGCTTTATTTATTATTCTCTCCTCTGTGTATGAGTATTAGTTCTGTATAGAGCTTATAGGTTATGTAATAAATATTTTCCTAGCACAATTGAGTAACCTCTCTCTGTTTTTTTAAGCCTGGAGAAAATGCAGAAAGATTCCAGTGCAGGAAAGGAATCTCTTCTCCCTGCTCTGCTTCATAAGCCTTGTGTTCCTGCCATGTCCCGTACTGACCACATCTGGCACTATGATGAAGAATATCTTCCAGATGCTTCGAAGCCTGCCTCTGCCAACACCCCTGAACAGGCAGATGGCGGTGCCAGTAATGGATTTATAGCAGTTAACTTGAGCTCCTGCAAGCAGGAGGTTGATTCCAAAGAATGGGTGATTGTGGACAAGGAGCAGGACCTTCGGGATTTTAGGACAAATGAGGCTTTAGGCCATAAAACAACTGGAAGCCCTTCTGATGAGGAGCCTGAAGTACTTCAAGTCCTCGAGGAATCGCCTCAAGATGAGAAGTTGCTACTGGGTCCTTGGGCAGAAAGCGACCATTTAAAGAAAGAACCCTCAGGGGTGGTCTTAGCACTCTCTGGGGAGTGCCCTGCCACTGCTGCTTCGGAACAGTACTCGAATAGGCTGGAACTCCAGGCTGGGGCTGCTGGCCAGTTTATCGCAGTGACGCCCACGAGTCCCATGGAGGCGCAAGCAGAAGGACCCCTCACAGCGGTAAGAGATTTATTCCAGTTGTTTTTCTGTTACCCACTCAAGGTGCTGTTAAAAAAAGAAAGAACAGTTGATCAACTAAGATTGTTCAACAGATGCCCAAGTTTGGCAGATGGAGATAGGGAGTGATGTCTGGACTAAGTTCTACAGTCAGTCATCCAGTATGAAATTTCTCAAAACAAGGGAGCTTTTCTGTCAGGATGGCAACTCAACACATGAAGTGTCATTATAACCTAATTTCAGAATAACATCTATAATTAGACCACAAGAGCTGTCTGTGTGTTTAGCTATGACTTTAAGAATTTGTAATTCTAAAGATTTTGAATCTCTATGTTATAAATCTGGTGAGGAAGGCACATGTGGTTTGTACTTCACAGGTTAGGCTTGATTCTCTTTGTTGCTTTTTGTTTTTGTAATCTCCACACAGAAATTTATTATATTTTACATTACTCTTAAATAGTAGTTTTTCAGCTTTGATGTCCATTGTTTAAAATACAGAGTTCTGGCCTCTCTTCCAGAACTTCTGCTTCAGTAGGTCTGGGATAGAGTGAGCCCAGGGGTCTGCATTTTAACAAGTAGCTGAGAGCAGTTGTTGATAAATGTCTTCTGCAAAAGAGCATTTTGAAGAAATGCCCTCTTTACTCTCTGTTTGGACATTAGCTGGAGACGCCTGTTACTCCATTATTATCAGTGAGCAGTGATGCCCCTACGACTGTGAGCAGCAGGATCCTCGGAAAAGCCAAACATGTAGGCAGTAAGGAACTGTGTACACAGGTATTTGGCACCAGCCCGAGGGCAGGTACATCTGTCCTTAAATGGGTGAAAGTACCAGACTTCCGTAAATTCCCTAATCACCCGGCAGCCATCTCTTCCAGCTCATCAGAAACAACATTGTTCCCCAAGCCGAAATGTTTTTTATTAGAACACAATTCCAAATGCAGGTGTGAAATGGTGAGAAAAGATGACAAAATTTGGTTTTGTGTATAGCTCTGTAGGAATTCATCTGCACTTCAGCATAGGAAAATAAATGCCTGCCTCATTCTTCATCAGAGTTAGTCTTTCCTTCTTTTCCAGGACTGCTTTGTACAGTTAGACAGGTTGTTCACTGAATAAAGTGGCCTAGCCAAGGGAGCAAGTAGGGGCTGAAATCTAGCCCCAACATTGCTAACCGAACTGTATCTTTGCGTGGGTCTGTTTCCTCTTTGAGGAGCGCCTTTTTCAAATCGTACGTGGTAACCTATGGACTAGAGGCAGATCCAGCCACCTCCCTCCCTTCCCCTTACCCCTTTTTCCTCCCTCCTTTCCTCTTTCCTATTTCATTCTTTTTTTTTTTAAGTTTTTGTTTATTTATTTGACACAGAGAGAGAGATCACAAGTAGGCAGAAAGGCAAGCAGAGAGAGAGGGGGAAGCAGGCTCCCTGCTGAGCAGAGAGCCCGATCAGAGCTCCATCCCAGGACCCTGAGATCATGACCTGAGCCGAAGGCAGAGGTTTTGACCCACTGAGCCACTCAGGTGCCCCTTCTATTTCATTCTTTCTTCCCATCTTCCCACATTCAGTTTCTTATTTTCTCTGACTCTGTCCTGCTATGCACTCACTGCCACTCAAGCATTTTCCCAACTGCGTTCTGGTGTGCTTCACTGCAAGAGGCTTTCTACAGCCTTGGCTCCACTTCTCCTAGTATTTTTTGCCTTCTCCCATCAGTAGAGTTTTATCCACAAAGATTGTTCTCATGGTTCTCTTATGCTGTATGCAGCATTTTCTCTGTCAAGTTATTGAAAGACTTGTATTCATATATTTAATATTATAAGTTCAACCTTTTTTTCAGGTATCTTTAAATAAAAGCATTTTTCTTAACTGAGGGTCTCTAAAGAAATAACACCTACATCACTTGTATACTTAGTCTGAGGTAATAAACCTATTTCCTGCACTTGGGCAGGGATTAAAAATACATTTATCTTGATTCTCTTCTTGAGGCTTAAATTCAGAGTTTACTTTTGCAAAACAGACATTATTATTTCCCTGATTTACTACAAATACATTAAACAGGGAGTACTGCCGATTAGTCTCTCCCTATCCCTTACAACTCTGATTATATGTTCTAGCTTGGATGAAATGCTAAACCATATTATTGGGCTATCTGACTATTTTAAATTAAGACATATTCTGATGGGAAACACTTTGTTAGTTTGTATCTTTTTCACTCAGGCTTGTTTCTCTTTTATAAAGGGGAGGTATATTGATACCTTAAAATACGTGAGAACTATAGAAATGGGCAAAGCAAAAGTTATCTGTATTACAGGCATAGTTGGCATAATAAACTAACCGATGAGAATTTTAGCACTCTCTGGTTCCCTTTATTTCTTAGTACAGATTTATGAGCCTTTGTTAGGTCTTCCCTTATTCCTACACATGAAACCACTGATTATCAAATAGCATGTGTAAACTTTTTAGATAATATATTTTAAAAGATGGATAAATTTGCTAGATTTGAAAGAAATTGGTTTGGGGCTGTGTTGGAAATTAAAGTTTTTGTTTGAGTAAACAGTGTTGAAATTGGCCCACTATCAGTCATTTCTAAAAAGATGATAAGCAACACAGATTTACAGGGAGTAAATGAGACCAACCTTTGGCTTACAGGAGAAATATTAAATTATATTTTGATTAGAAAATTCAGAGACAAAATTAAGCTAACATAAATGAACAAGGATAGAGAAGAAAAAATGAACTGCTTCCAAACGAGGTCTAAAAACTAGTCCAGAATGGCAGGAACTGTAGGGCAGAATGTGACCAGTTTCATGTGATCCTAGGTAATCACTGTTATTAGGGAGAAGGTTGGATTTGAAAAGTAATGCAAAGTGGAAGATGTCTTTCTTACCAAGTATCAAGGCAGATTGTACCACACAGTCTCTTGATTCTAGATGGTCATTTAGAAAGCCAGTGCTTCATTTTAATATTACCTTTGGAAGCTGTATAAATGTGACTGGGGAATAATAACACCACCAATATATTACCTGTTTCTGTAACAAATTTCCCTAAATTTAGCAGCTTTATTTTTAAAAAATTTGTAAAGATTTTATTTATTTATTTGACAGAGAAAGACACAGTGAGAGAGAGAGCACAAGCAGGGGGAGTGGGAGAGGGGAAAGCAGGCTTCCCGCCGAGCAGGGAGCCTGATGCAGGGCTCGATCACAGGACCCTGGGATCATGACCCAAGCTGAAGGCAGATGCTTAACGATTGAGCCACCCAGGCGCCCCAATTTAGCAGCTTTAAACAACACAGTTATTTCACTCTATTTCTCAGGGTTAAGAGTGCAAGAATGGCTCAGTCTGATGGTTCTGGCTGAGGGTCTCTCATGAGGTTGCTGTCAAGCAATGAAATCATTGTAAGGTTCATCCGGGCTGGGAAGATCCACTTCCAGGCACCCTCAGTGGTTGTTGGCCAGAGGTTTCCATTCCTCTCCATGCTTGTCATGGTAGCTGGCTTTCGCAGAGTAAGGAGAGAAAGAGACAGAGCTGGGGGGAAGGGTGAGGTGGTAGAGTGAATAGGCCTCCATCATGATGGAGGCCATAGTTTCTTTTATAACCTAATCTCAGAAGGGGCACACCAGCACTTCCATGGTGTTCCGTTGGTCACGTGGACCAACTCTGCTACAGTGTGGCAGGGACTATACAACGGTATGAGTACCAGGAGGTAGAGGTCATTGGGGCCATCATAGAGACTGGCTGCCATATTAATCTTACGTTTATATTTCATAGAATGCTTTCATATTTCATCCTAACAACAACTCTATGGAGCAAGCAGAGGGAATATTGTCCTTTTTTGCACTGATGACAAGCCATAGGACAGTGAGATGATCTATAAAGAGGCTGATGGCTAGTGGAGTAGACTGTTCTATTCCCACACCAGGGGGATTATCAACATCCTGAAGGAATTTTCTCACTGACTTATTTCTTAGATATTGAGAAGAAGAAAGGGGGTGTACAATAAAGCACACAGTGGGAGCAGGATAGAAAGAAAGGAGTCACATTATTTTTTTTGTGATCTGTCTGGTAGTCAGCATCTATTAAGAGGATCCCTCTGACTTATTTACAGGAGTACCAATACCAGTCCTACAAAAATCAGATCAGCAGTAATTGCATTGCCTTAATTCTGTTCTTTTCATTCCTTCAGTTCTATTCATTGTCTCCTAAGTTCCAGCCTTTACTATACCCATGGGATAATCAGTTGGCACCAAAGGCTTATGTCCAACAATTCCCTTAAACAGCATGAAGTGAGTCTAGTGGAGCTGTGTACACAAATGAGGACACAGGTGGACATGCTAGGACTAAGGAGTGCGATATCAGGGGGGTTTATTATAGAAACTTTCCTTTTTTTTTTTACCATAAAAATTTTGAAAATACACTACTTTCATAATTGGAGAAAAATAAAAATTAAAAATCTTTCTCTGGGAAGATTAAGGTGCGCTTCAAAAGTAAGAGGACTCTGAAGGATGAATTAGTTTGCTGGAGAGAGTTGCAGGGATGTCAGGCAAAGAACACAGTATGTGAAGAGACATAGAGGCTTAAAGCACCGGAGTTCAGAGTTTAAATAAGTGATCTAGAATCTAAGTGCCCTCTCGTTAGGACAAAGGCAAAAGGCTGCAGATGAGCTACAGAAGGTAAGGTGAAAATGGGGATTCACTGCTCTGCCGAGATGTGTGGGCTATGGGACAAGAAACTGCCAAGATTGAGGGAGCGGAATGACATACTGTTTGGGAGCTGAGTGGGGGAAATGGGTTGGGGCAGCAGCCAGTGAGGCTTTGGCATTAATTCAAGCAAATACGATGAGGGATTGAACTGTGAAAATTGCAGTGAGAACTTGAAAGACATATTAGTGGTACGACATTTGAAATAGTAGTTTCACGTGGCCTTCCCAGTGAAACGAGTTCCACTGACTGTTTGGAGCCCTTGTATAAACTAGAGGGACTACTCAGAGCCTCCACTGAAAACAGGAATAATGCATGTAGTGTATTAATGGTATACTTTATTCATGTGAAAAGGTAAAGACTTTCTGGAATAACTTGAAATGGATTTTGCAGGAGAAATCTGCATTGACTGCATGTATCTTGACTAGGGAGGGGCCTCATGTCCTCTGTCTGACCACAGATACCTATTTTTGATCAGGAAAATTTGGTCACTGTAATGATAGAAAAGTTTTGTATGTGATTATACCTCTGAAATTATCTGTGACAGTGTAATTCAGTCTGTGAACAGAAAAGACCAGAAATTGGATGGCCTGATTTGGGAAGTTAAAAAAAAAAAAAAGCCCATTTGTGAAGTGTTTAAGTAGCAGAGTGGACTGTCCCTTGGGAGAGGCTCCATGGAAAGGACCCAAGCACCCAGTGATTGATTCAGTCGCGTATTCAGCAGTTATCAAGCCTTTACTATGTGTCAAGTACTGCACTGGGCATCAAAGAATTCAAAGCCCGTGAGTCTCCTCACTGCTTTTGAGGGTCTTCAGGCTGGTAAAGGGAAACAGTCTAAGTGTTAGAGATGCTATGATAGAAATCTGTAGGTTATAAAAGTTGGGAATAGTTGAACTAGATTCAAACCTGAAGTGTCTTCCAGTATTACATGTGAAGGGACTTGAAAATGGACCATGAAATCCTGTAGTTGTATACGTGATGTATAATCACTGGCCAGCCAAAAATATTTTTATTTCAGTCTGTCTTTTCTGTGACTTCTAATCTTTGGGTGTGAGTTATTGCTTGCTTATGATTTTTAGCATCCCCACAAAATTCTTAGAATTTCCAATCCCACTAAATACGCTGTAACTATTAATGATGAGTGACTGTCTCTGAGGAGTGGGATAACAGGGAAGGGAAAAAGCAGCTTCTGCTCTTTGTTTACATAGGTCTTGAGGCTTCAGATTTTCAGTTTTCCCCACCTGTGTTGCCTGCTCCATTCCTCCTCCCACCGCCCCCATCCATAAGCCAAGTCACACTACAGCAACATCTTCAACAATAGTAGTACCCAGGGTACATATGGTCAGAGTAAGCAATAGGGAGGGGTAAAGAGTGAGAGAGAGTGGGACATTCTCTTAGCATGCAGGGCCTCTTATCACTCAAATGTTATCATTGCTGTGCACTCTCTTTCTAGAAATAAAAATCTGATACATTAAAAAATGGTTCAATAAAAAAAAATGGTTCAGTAATAGTATTTTAGTTTTATTTATAATTTTCCACACCTGTATAAAGTACCATGTAAATACGCTTTAAACAAAAGAAATCTTTGGGAATTTTGAATGGCCCAAAGAAATGTGAATGTTTAAAATTTAAGTTTTTTAATAGACCAGGAATGTGTTCATATAACTCTGTTATTCTTGGCAATAGTAGGAAAAACTAAATTATTCTATTACTTATATCTCATAAAATATTGTCAAAATAAACCAAAATGAGATCTAGATATTTCATAAATCACATACCTTTTATTTGGAAGAGAGGCTATTTGGTATCAGTGTTGAATTTCCCAGAGTTTTTATTATCTTATTAACATTACAGTCCTTGAATGAGATGAAAGTTAAAGGGTAATTCTTTTATAAATTAAATATACATAATAACTAGTTTGCCGTTTATTGTCTCTTGCTTGCATTGTAAACATGGGGTAACTATGTTAAATAGTGAGGCTGCTTTATCTGAACTAAACAGTAATGAGACTCATGTTAGTCAAACTGAGTAGTAGGCATTAGTAAAACTAATATTAAAGAAATGGAAAATACCGAGGTCATTTTCTAGTTCTGTAAAAAGGTGTTACCTTATACAGTTAGAGAACAGAAGAAAGGACTTGAGTGAACTCATGCCTTAACGAAATGTTTGTAAATTATAGAAATTAAAGATATAACATGTACCCTAGGGCAAATAATACATTATATGTTAATAAAAATTTAAAAAAAAGAAATTAAAGATATAAAAAATGCACATGGCTTTACTGGCAGATCATTGATTCAGTCCATTTGTAAAGTATCCCAGTTTGGGAATTGCTTTCGAATCTTACAGTCTAAGGGTAAGGAAGCTATTTTCAGGGGCGCCTCGGTGGCTCAGTCATTAAGTGTCTGCCTTCAGCTCAGGTCATAATCCCAGGGTCTTGGGATCGAGTCCCTCATCAGGCTTCCTGCTTGGTGGGAAGCCTGCTTCTACCTCTCCTACTCCCCGCCGCTTGTGTTCCCTCTCTCACTGTCTCTCTCTGTCAAATAAATAAAATCTTTAATAAATAAATAAATTTTAAAAATTAAAAAAGGAAGTTATTTTCAGCTATACTTAGAATTAGTCTTCCTTTTTCTGTTTTTTTTTTAAAGTTAATTCTTTTTTTTTTTTTTTTAAGATTTTATTTATTTCACAGAAAGAGAGAGATCACAAGTAGGCAGAGAGGCAGACAGAGAGAGAGAGGGAAGCAGGCTCCCTGCCAAGCAGAAGAGCCCGATGCGGGGCTCAATCCCAGGACCCTGAGATCATGACCTGAGCCGAAGGCAGAGGCTTTCACCCACTGAGCCACCCAGGTGCCCCTAGTCTTTCTACATTTAACTATTGATCTTCGGTTTTTCTCCTTGTATCTTGTCAGATAATATTTTTGCAGACTCTTTTCCAGACTTCATTTGAGTATAGAGCATGTGGTAGGCTGTGTATACTATACATGGTTTTCAAAATCCTGAAGTTCTATCCCTGACTTTTTTGGGCCATGTTGTTTTTGTTTTTGTTTTCTCATTTGTGAAATTTATGTAAGTAATAGCACCCAATTAAAATATAGGGCATATATGAAGTGGAATTAGTAAAAATGGTTTTAGGAATATTTTAGAAACTTAAAGTGCCATAGAAATATTATATGAGAGTATTTTATGCGGTTCATCATAATTACTCAAAGTCTTTTTTCAAGAAAATGGATTATCCTGTCTGGTGGTTCCTATATCTTTTCCATGTACAAGATTGTCACCCCTTTTTTCATACCATACACACACATATCCTTTTATATCCTGAGTCTAAGATGAGTTAAGCTCAGAGGTGCATGGATTCCCTAGCTCCATTCTTGAAAGAGCAGTAGACTGTTATTTGTGTAAACACTGCTGAGTTTATTTTGGCTGATGTTTTTGGAATCACATATAATAACGAACTGATCATTGGTGTATTTTCAATGTAGGTCGACTCATCTCCCTTGTTATTTGACATTTTATAACTTCTTACCTGATTTTCTTATCACCATCATTCTCAGGTCTTAAAAATTACATTTTTAAGTAAGTAACTGTAAGTTATTTAGTAAGTAACTGTACATGTTAGGTTTCAATATGATTTTTAAAATAGACTAGGAAATTGCCATCTGCCTGAATATATTTTAGATTAATAAAAGAGATACAGGTGTGAGCTGACTGCCTGAAGGGCACAGCACTGCTAGAACTTACTCCCTTTTCCCGAAGGTCCTTATAGGTCTGGGCTTATTGTAAGAATTCTCGTCTGAACCCAAACAGCCTGTCTTCATTCAGTTAGCCTGACAGATCCTCAGGATACTGATTCTATTCAGGAGCTATTTCAGGACATGAGTTAGGTGTTTTCTCCTGGGCTGGGCTTAGGACAAGCTTTACATGTTCTTAAACCCAATATAATAGTATTCCTGACGTACAGAGAAACAGATCCAGACAATTTCTCTGACTCTGGGACAACACCAATTTCTTGATGTCTGTAGACTAAGGTGAGGTCTAAGCATAATCTCCCACAACAGTTCCAAATTCATTTTGCTTTGAATTCAGAACAATTTCCATAGTTTTCCTAGAACTAAATTGGCTTCATGAAGCGATTTGACTTATTTCTTTTCTCAGAAAGTCTTTTTTTCCCATACCAGTTTATGTGGTTGACATTTGCTGCCTCCTTATGTGTCACTTTTGTTTTCTTACATGTTACGTTTTTTTTCCTTTCAAAGATTTTATTTATTTGAGAGGAAGATTGAGAGAGAGAGCATGAGATGGGAGAGGGTCAGAGGGAGAAGCAGACTCCCTGATGAGCAGGGAGCCCGATGCGGGACTTGATCCTGGAACTCCAGGATCATGACCTGAGCTGAAGGCAGCCACTTAACCAACAGAGCCACCCAGGCACCCTCTTACATGTTACTTTTAACAAATGTGAAAATGTAGAAAATTTAGGAGTCTTAAGATAGGACATTCTTATTAGACATTGAATCTCTTTTTTTTTTTTATTATGTTCAGTTAGCCACTGTATAGTACATATTTTTTTATGTAGTATTCAGTAATTCATTAGTTGTATATAACACCCAGTGCTCGTCACAGCACAGGCATTTCTTAATACCCATCACCCTGTTACCTCATCCCTCCACCCCCTCCCCTCTGAAACCCCCAGATTGTTTCTAGGGGTCCATAATCTCTCATGGTCTGTCTCTCTCTCTGATTTCTCCCTCTTTGGATTTCCCTCCCTTCCCGTATGGTTCTCCATGCTATTGCTTATATTCCACATATGAGTAAAACCATATGATAATGGTCTTTCTCTGCTTGGCTTACTTCACATAGAGTGAAATGACTCAGTGGAAGGATGGTAGAATTTAATCTATCATAGGCTTAACCTTAAAAAATTAAAGAAGATAATAAAACATTAGAAAACAACTTTGTATGGTTTTGCTTGTATATTCCTGACATTGATTGATAGGAGTTATGGGAAACAAAATGCATGTAAATCTGGAGCTTCTAAACATACAGTAATTTGCCAGTAATTTTTTCCCCCTGTAATCCTATATCTGAATCCTGGCAGAAAATAGCTGGCACACTCAAGGGGACTTGGAGAGAATTTGCCTAGAAGAGCTTTTTACAGATGGGTGGGAAGAGTTACGAGAACTAACAGGAGCATCAGGGGAGGGAGCCATTTCTATCTTGAGTCCTGTAAGAGGAGGAAGAGGGAGCAAAAGCTGGGAGAAGGGCCATGCCATAGCAGCTGTGGCCAGAAGTGGTAGCCACCACCAAAGCTGCTGTCCCCTGGGCAGGAAGCAGAGAAAATTAATACCCAGACCTGGGGGCGTCTGGGTGACACAGTTGGTTGAGTGTCTGACTCTTAATTTTGGCTCAGGTCATGATCTCAGGGTCCTGAGATTGAGCCCTGTGTTGGGCTCCCCACTCATCACAGAGTCTGCCCGTCCTTCTTTCTCTGCTCCTCCTCCTCCTCCTCCTCTCTCTCTCTCATCAATCAATCAATCCCTTTAAAAATACTAATAATACCCAGACCTTTTTCTCCTCCAACTCTGATGCTCTGTCGGTGCTGCCCATTGAGCAAACCCAGCCTTCCGAAGGCAAGGGAGCCTGGGTCGTGCAGTCTGTAGAAGTCACTGTTGTAGAGCACAGAGCAGGCTAAAGAAGAGGCAGGGATGAGCCTGGAGGGAGACTGTTTTGTGCAGCTCCTGGGTGGGAGAGCGTGAGCATTATGTGTTTTGATTCAGAGCTATTCATTTTAAATATGAGTTGGGCAGACCTGGTCAACATCTGTGTTCCTCTTATAAATTAGAATTTGATGTGTGAAATTTCAAATCATGCATCTTCATTATATTCCACATTATTGCGTAATATTTTTTCTCCTGTCTCTCCAGATAACAATTCCTAGACCCTCTGTGGCATCCACACAGTCAACTTCAGGAAGCTTTCACTATGGTCAACAGCCAGAGAAGAAAGACCTTCAGCCTGTGGAACCCACTGTGGAACTTTACTCTCCAAAGGAGAACTTCTCTGGCCTGGTTGTAACAGAGGGTGAACTTCCTAGTGGAGGAAGCAGAACAGACTTGGGGCTGCAGATAGATCATATTGGTCCTGACTTGTCACCAAATATTAGAGAGTGTAACAAATCTCAAGACCTGGGGCCAAAAGACCTTCCTGACCATAACAGACTGGCTTTGAGAGAATTTGAGAGTCTCCCTAGGGAAACTGAAGAGAAAAGCAATCTTCTAGTGTCAGATAATGAAGACGAGAAGTTAAGTAAAGGGCAGCATTATATTGAGATCGCCTCCCTTCCAGGAGACTTGGTAACTGTGGAAAGGGATCACTCAGCTACTACTGAACCTCTTGATGTGGCAAAGACACACACTTTTAGTGTAGTGCCAAATCAAGACAAAAATCACGAGATAATGAAGCTTCTGGAAGTTGGAACTTCAGAAGTTTCTTCACAAGTCATTGACCCACATGTTGAAGGACAGATAGGTCAGGTGGCAGCAATGCAAAAAGGTAAGATATCTAAGGATGATGACATCAGGAGTGAAGACTTGCCAGGTCAGCAGGGAGACCTGTCTACTTTTTTGCAACAAGAGGGTAAGAGAGAGAAAATGGCCCCTAGGAATGGGGAATTATTTCATTGTGTTTCAGAGAGTGAACATTGTCCCCCGTCCCGGAAGGACGTGATTAGGTCATCCTTTGTAACTAGACACAGCCGAATCCCTGTGTTAGCACAAGAGATAGACTCAACTTTTGAATCATCCTCTCCAGTCTCCGCAAAAGAAAAGCTCCTCCAAAAGAAAGCTTATCAGCCAGACCTCGTCAGGCTTCTGGTGGAAAAAAGGCAACTCAAGTCTTTCCTTGGGGATCTCTCAAGTGCCTCTGATAAATTGCTGGAGGAGAGACTAGCCACTGTTCCCGCTTCCTTTTCTGAGGAGGAGGTCTTTGCTCCCTTTTCAAGACTGGCCGTAGACTCGCACCTGGGCAGATCAGCCGAAGACAGCTTTCTGTCACCCATCATCTCCCAGTCCAGAAAGAGCAAAATCCCAAGGCCAGTTTCATGGGTCAGCACAGATCAAGTCAGTAGCACAACTTCAGCTCAGTTCTTGCCTCGGCCACCACCAGGAAAGCCTCCCACGAGGCCTGGAGTGGAAGCCAGGTAAGGCTCTGTGTTCTCACCGTGTTAAGTGTGTAGTGTTCTCTCTGTGTCTGCTTGATTACGTTGTGTCGGTGGTTTCATTTCTCTGTTGCCTGCTTCTGATTAGCTGTTGCCTTCACTGCCTTCCCCAAGCCTTATAGGCCAGTGTAGAAGGAGGGGTCATACTGATCCAAGTTAACTCTTGGCACTCCCACTTTCTAGCATGGTGACCCTTAGTTTCCGCATCCATAAAATAGGTCTTATATTTGACTTGTGGTTTGGGGAGGATCAAATACAGCTGCATACATGTAGAGCTTTGTTCAGGGCTCAATTAGTGTGCAACCAAGGTCACTTCTCTTCTACTTCATTTTAACTAGATAATCAGTAATTTTCCAGGTTTTTCTAGTCCAAATCCCATTATAAGAGATGTCATTATGAAGTCAAATTCCAGTGAAAAAGACTGTGTCCATAATTTGATGAATGGGTCCTGTTCACAGTGCTTTTATCTGATGATAATGAAGTAAACAAACACAAAAAAACCTATAGGCAGTTTCCCTGGGTCTGATGATACATACAGCCGTACATAATAAAAGTACTACTTTAATTTTTGCTATATGGTATACTTGTTAATTGAAGTATTCTCGTATAAAGTTGACCATAGGGTGATTATATTTTAAAGAAGAGGGGAAACTCTTGGGAGGTGATAAACCAGTTAAGAGTGCTTTCTTTGGAGAGCGATCACTCATGCCACAGACTAAAATGGTCTCAACCCTTGGAGAATAATGAGAAAAAGAATGGCCTTTGAACAGAATCCAGGTGAGATTCCAAATACACGAAAACCGTAGCCTATGGTAGATAGTACAACAGTATGGATTATTGTTATGGATTCTGAAGTGTATTAAAGCGAGAGTCTATCTGTCTCATTCCCCAGCACAACTTGCTCCCCGTAGGTAAGGTTAGTTCTGCGTTGCCATAGGGTTTCAGGTTCAAGGGTAACTAAACATTGGATTTGAAGTGCCAATGGGACTAGACTTCCATAGGAAGGACAGTGTGATGAGTAAATAGCAGGCATCTGAGACAGTTTAGAAAGGTGATTCCATGAACAGTAGTCACACATTCCCCTCTTCCTCCTTGTGCTCTGTACTTAATGGAGATGGTGTAATCTGTGGCTTGAGCTGCTTTGGACTACAGCAAACAAATCTGGATTATCATTTATGACTTGGCACTTTAGGTGTCCCTTAAAAGTAGCACTTGGTAACCAAGCCAAGCGTGTGGCATTGTGTCAAATATTACAGAACTGACCAGCCCGGACCTTATCTGGGAATTCAGGGGTCAGTCAGCTTTCCCACGTAGGTCCTGGCACAGAAGAATTATTTTATTCCATTCTTCAGACTTCACTCTAACATCCATGAGGGTAGGCTTAACTAGAATGAGTTTCATCATGTCAGAGTAAGTAGATGGTGGGAAAGGAGGAGGAGAGAAAATTCAGAGAAGAAATCAGTAGCTTGCTGCTGACCTGTGATGGTGATGATGGCTATTTATGCCCCTGCCTCCTGCAGCTGATGGTACGGCCTTGGAAGTTCTTCTCCCGCTTCCTTCCATGAGGAGTGGCTTGTAAGCACTTGGAAGTTTTGCTTTTGTAAAATTTATTTGAGAGAGAGTAGGTGAGCATGAGTGGGGCAGAGGAAGAGGGAGAAGCAGGCTCACACTGAGCCCAACACGGGGCTCAACACGGAGCCCGATCCCAGGACCCCAGGATCATAACCGGAGCTGAAGGCAGATGCTTAACCACCGAGGCGTCCTAGCAGCCTGAGGTTTAAATTCTTTACCTGAGTGGGTTTTAGACTGAGACAGAAAGATATTTAGGCCAGAGAAGACACTGATATTCGTACAAATATTCTCTAGGTATAGAATTCTAGGGCCCGAGCTCCGTTGCCAGTAAGACAGAGCAGTCTCCAAACCCAGGTCTCTTGAATCTCAGACTATTGTCAAGGACAGAAACTGAGGCCCAGAGAAACCAGTGACTATGCTTTCCTTTTGCAAAGTGTTAAATGAGGTTGAAATAATACTTTGATCTGTAGTTCCTGCTGTTGGTGAGTATACATCATGTTGTGGGGTTTAATGTTTGCATATACACACGCCAAATTTCTGTCGTGGGAGCCATATACAAAATGGTTTACTCTCTCTCACTTACTCACCTGCTAGAGACGTTTCATTAAGTTGATCCTAAAATTAGAAGAACAAACATGCCAGGGTGCCTGGCTAGCTCAGTCAGAAGAGTGTGTGACTCTTCATGTTGGGATCATGAATTCAAGCCCCGTGTTGGGTATACAAATTACTTAAAGAAATGAATAAAAACTTAAGAAGAAGAGCAAACGTGCCGTAGGAGGAAAGGGACCAACAACATTTAAGTCCTTCTGAATGGCTGCCAGCCAGCTAGGTACTTTCCTTGGGCCATTGTTCTAGGCTGCTCAGTAATCTTGGGAGGTAGATAGCATTCCCATTAAAAGCTAGAAGAGGTGACGTGCACTGCTGGTGAGGATGTGATTTATGCAGCAACTATGGAAAACAGTATGAAATTCCCTCAAAAAATGAAAAATGGACTACCATCCAATCCAGTCATTTCACTGCTGGGTATTTACCCAAAGAAAACGAAACACTGATTCGAAAGATAGATGCACCCATGGGTTTACAGCGGCATTACTTACATAGCCAGGATATGGAAGCAACGTAAGTGTCCCTTGATGGATGAATGGGTAAAGATGTAAGGGGTATGTGTGTACATGTACTAGAGTATTGCTCAGCCATAAAAAAAGAATGAAATCCTGCCATTTACAACATGGACAGACTTAGAAGGTATTATACTAAGTGAAATTAGAGAAATACCAAATCCATATAAGTGAAATCGTACGGTATTTTCATACTTATATGTGAAATCTAAAAACACAAAACGAACAAGCAAGCACACAGAAACAGACTCATAAATACAGAGAACAACCCGGTGGTTGCCAGAGGGGAGTAGGGCGGGAGGGCTGGGGGACACAGGGGAAGGGTGGGGAGTAAGAGTATGAACTTTAAGTTATAGAGTAAGTAAGTCACAGGGATGGAAAGTACAGCAAAGAGAATATAGTCAATGATACTGTAATAAATTTGTACGGTGACAGTAACAATTTATCATGGTGAACATTGTATAGTGTATAGAATTGTGGAATCACCGTGCTGTACACCTGAAATTAATATAACATTGTGTGTCAACTATACCTCACTTTAAAAAAAAAAAAAAAAAAGGAGAGGTTAAGTAATTTGTCCAGGCTCATGCAACTGATGTGTGAAAGAGTAACTCTGTTTCCAGTGTTTGCTGACTTGACTCACATTATGCACATCATCGTTAGGATACTGTGACTGTCTGGAGGCACTTGAATTAAAATGAAAAGAATTCTTCTCTGTTCTTTTAAGGCTCCGCAGATACAAAGTCTTAGGGAGTAGTAATTCCGACTCAGACCTTTTCTCCCGCCTGGCCCAAATTCTTCAAAATGGATCTCAGAAGCCCCGGGGCCCTACTCAGTGCAAGAGTCCAGGATCACCCCACAATCAGAAAACACCACCCAAGAGTCCAGTTGTCCCCCGCAGGAGTCCCAGTGCCTCTCCTCGAAGCTCTTCCTTGCCTCGCACGTCCAGCTCCTCACCCTCCAGGGCTGCCCGGCCCCACCATGACCAGAGGAGTTCGTCCCCGCATCTGGGGAGAAGCAAGTCCCCTCCTAGCCACTCAGGATCTTCTTCCTCCAGGAGGTCCTGCCAACAGGAGCATTGCAAACCCAGCAAGAATGGCCTGAAAGGATCCAGCAGCCTCCACCACCCCTCGGCCAGCACTAGAGCCCCCCCCGGCAAGAGTAAGTCAGCCACTAAACTCAGCAGGTAGAAGCCGGGCTGCGTCTCTGTGAAAGGTGTGATGAGATCTTCCTCCTCAGCCTGATGCATGTGTGTCCCTGTACTGTCTATTTAAAAAATCAGTGTTGATCTTCTCTTGCAAAAGAAAGTAACATGATAAATTATTTCTAAGAAGACATAAATTTATGATAAGGAATTACCCAAGGCAGGCAGCAAGCAGATCAGGAATCAATGCCTTTGCATAGGAAGGGGCAATCCAGCAAAATCCAAGGGGGAGATTAAAGGAACTCTCATTTTTCAGCTGCCTTTGAAACAAAAGAGTTGAAGGTAGGAAATGGAACGGAATTTTAAGGGGTTTGGCCTGTTTTTTTAAGGCATTGCTCAAAGATTATATAGCAAAAGTGAAATTTGTTGTTTTAATATTTTCGTTCAAAACTTCCCAACCTTGGAGAGTCAGAATTGCTCCGATAGGAGACCGTGTACCGAGTCTGCTGCCGGGGAGCCAGTGCCCGCGTACGCGAGGCTCGTGTGTTTACTCGTGTACTGGGAGTTCACACCTTGACTTTGCCTCACCCCTACTACTCTCCCTGCATTTCACAATTTTTAAAGTTAGAGTATCTCCTGGATGCAATCTCCCTTCTCTTATTTTAATAATACATTCTAATCTGCTTTTAGCAGAACATGCTGAGAATTTCCAATCCAGCTATGTTGTTTTTTTTTTTAAGTCCCCTAATGTTTTTTGTGGAACAGAAAAAGGTAACAGTTAACAGTTTTAACTCAGTATATTTTTATTGTGAAAAAGAACTACTGAAACTTAGGTAAAGGAAGGAGAAGCCGAAACAGAGTGCGCTGCACAGGCGTTAGCGCATTAGGGATGGAGGGACACAGTGGGGTGAACACCCTTCAAGACAAAAGAACCCTCTTCCCCTCTGTTTCCTCCTTGGGGAAGGAAGACCGACCAGAGTAGACGTTGCTTTCTTAGGCCTTCTGGATACCGACTGTTTCCAATATCAACCTCCAAGATGATACCAGGGAAGTCCGATGCTGTGGAATGTGACTTTATGCTCTTAGAGATTTAGAAAGAAAAGCAGAAATTAGGTACGTTGTTGAGGCTTATAATCCTCACACTTTGTATTTTATATACGTTTAGCCAATAAGGAATGAGTATCTGGGGAAATAAATTTAGGCTCAATATTTATCTTTTACTGTTTTATTACTGCTTCTCCTGTGCTTTAGTTTGAATATTTGGGCTTTTGGACCTGATTTCCTTGTAACCTCAATTTATAAAGCTGCGAGGAGGAGTGTATTTGTTCCCATTTCAGTCTCCTGCTAACAGGAATCAGGCAAAAGTAAATTATGCTAGATTTTTCCAATGGGCTCTTTTCTACTCTGTAGGTGTTTTGTGTTGTAAAAACCTTATTGAGGTCAGGTAAATCGGTCTGCTTGCTGTTGAAATTTGCCTTCTAGCAAACATCTGTGCTTTCTCTTTGACCTTGTGTTTGCTGCCAAATCTAATATGGTTGAATTGGAAAATAGGGAAAAAAAAAGGGGGGGGGAAGAAGTATATTTCCTCACCAAGTGAATACATTCTAATGCTGCATCAAAGCTGCCCTGAAGCTGCACTGAACTTCTCTTGTTCTCTCTGTGTTGAGCTTTTTAAAAAAAAAAAAACAAAAAAACCTGAAACTCCAAACTCTATCGAGTCCTATACGATCTCCCGTAAGAAATGTAGCATAGTGTGGAATCTTAATTTCTCTCCAGTTTCAAGCACTACAGAGGAATGCAATAGATAAGACATATTTGCTGTTTAACTAAAGCAACTGCAATACTGGAAGACCAGTCCTTCTGTATGATATTGTATAATAGTTGCTGTAACAGTACTTGCATGTCTTCATGGTAAATGATATAAATATTTATAAATATATAGAGAAACATATGCTTATATAAACTCATTCTTTCTCATTCTCCATTTGTAATTTCAAGATCACAGATGGTAAAATTACTTTTTATTGTGTGCCTCGTGTACACTTGGGCCTCGCCTGTCTTCATTTTCTGAAAATATGTTCTTGGCATGGGACCCTTCAGATTCTTCTTGCCTTCTTTGTGTATAATGCAAGGGTTGGCAGCCTTCAAGCCAAGATAGGCTGTTTAATTTTCACTTTTAAAAGATTTTGATAGGGGAAAAAATTACCGGGACAAGCTTGTTAATACTGGCTCAAAAATCGGTCACATTAATCACATAATTCTGTCCTTATGGTTACAGGGGATAAACTGGGACAGTAATCATGGGTCTGACATAAATTGATTTAAGGAAAAAAATCTCTTAAAATCTCTTAAAAATTGCCATTCTACATTCCTCTCTTCACCTCACTATTTTTCGGATGGTGGGGGAGTGGAGCAATCTACAGTTAAGGAATTCTTTTCTTTTTTCTCTTGTATTAGCTAAATTGTGCTAAAAGTAGACAGCTTTAAATCCTGACCCCTGTCATCAGAAATGTGCCCGTCAGAACCATTGGAAAAGCAGATGAGGCTACAGTCATGGTGTGTGTGTGTTATTGCTTATTGGTATTTCTCTTCGAGCGGTCAAAACAGACAGTGATGGCAACATGGCAATTGGGTGTTTTCTCTCTCGTGGTTTCTTCTGTTTTTCTCCCAACTCTTCCACTGTGTTGCCCCTTTTCTAGATGGCACAGACTCCACATCCAGAGAGAAATAGCCTCAGTGTATAAGAATACTTTATTTTGCATGTAGAGGAAAGAGTTAACCAAAGATGTTTCAGCTCTGACACTTTCAAAAGAAAACAGACTAGTTATATGTATCGGTGGGTCCACGTAAAAGTACTATCATATAGAGATTTACTTTATGGTTTTTAAAAGCATAGTTTGTGCTTTTAGATATTCAGTGTCTCAGGCTAAAAAGAGAAATTGGCAGCCCTGAACAAAACATTTTTGGCACAAGGATTTTTGTTTTTGCTTTATTTTAAGGTATGATACAGAGAATGAGTTGGTTATTTGTTTGTTGTTGTTTTAGTTCCTTATTTCTTATTTATTTTGGGGTTTTTTAAGTGATGGCATATTTCAGATTTCAGTGACAAACACAGATCATCCAAGTAATTTCAAACCACTTCAGTTATTTTGCCTAAGATGAGGGACATGGCCATTTAATTAAAGTCAAGCCAAACTATACTAAAAGTAGTATGGGGCAAAAGTCAAAACTGTCTTTTGAAAATCAAGTGCCTCCTGGTTTCTCCTCTCATAACACGATGGCCTCCCTGGTCATACTTGCCCTTACCCCAAAATGTCTAGTCTCCGGAGTTACTTGGGTGGAGCAGAAAATGGATTCGCACCAGCTCAGTCCCTGTTGGCAACATTCTTCTTAAATTATGCTCCCAAATCTCCAGGGTATACAGATGGTTTGAAATATTAAAATTTCACCTGGTTGTCTTTTGCACAACATAAAGGCATTTAACTTTAATGTAGAGCGAACAAAGGAAGGTAGGAGCATATCAAGTGTAACCTTAAAGCACAGACTGTAAACATCTTTGAGTGTCTCAGGCGGGCGGGCGCCGTCATTTCCACCTCGGTGTGCAAGCTGGCCTTGCTGAGAAGGGCACCAGCACACTTGCGTTTCTTAGGTTGCATGTTGTGAAGTGAATGTTTTTTTGTAAAAGTTGCCGAGTCAATCCAGTGCTAGATAAGTAGCAACGTGACAATTGATACCCACTGTCGTCATTATCCACTTTTGTATTATTTGCTTTAAAATACTAGGCAAATCCCAGCTGCTTACTGATTCAGTGGACTAGTTGTGCAGTATCTCTGTTCAGCTCCTAACCACTAGGGGAACTTGAGGCTCTTTGGTAATCATCAGAGATTCCTTCCAGGCCACAGATTTTTATGCAAATATTTCTACGGTTGCATTCAATCTACAAGGAAAAAGTGTACATTGGTGCATGTTTTATAAACCCACACACAGATAGTTAAAACTATAATAAGTTTTTCTATACCCAATAGCTTTGAATTAAAAACAGATGCTTTTTCCCTAGAGGATTCTTTGTTCTAGGAATTACATTCTAAATCTAACATTAGAAATTGTTGATAGGAGAAACAGGATCCGGAATTCATAGTGGCTTAGGGGGAAAAAATGCATCTTATTCTGGCTATTTGAAAATATACTAATTTGTAGATAAGTCTAGATCTAGTCTTGGAGATCAGAGTTTTCACATTTCAAGACTTTGTTCATTTCTTTATATCTATCAAAACATGGCATATGTTAGAGAATCATTTCTTCTTTCATGTTCATGTATTTTGGGATTAAGTTGTTTGCATTCACGCTTTTATATTCTGCCCACTTCTGTTTACGTGCATTTACCACAGATGTGTTCGGACTTTGCCTAAAGGGAGACGTATTTTGGTACCTGTATCACTGAGGAGAGGTAGAAGGGTTGATGACAGCGGCATTGTCCAGCCTTCTTGAGTTTGGATCTGTACAGTTTATTTGCAGAAGAGTTATCTAAGTTTTAACACAAAAAGTATCACAGGATTAAGATGTGCAACCACTGTGGTCGTCCCCACAGGTCAATCAATATTCACCCGAGTCCCGAATCCAGAGGTGTCGATTTAGACCTTAACTTAGAGAAGGGAACACGTGGCAGCTGCAGGTCCTCAGATCGCAGGAGGACGTGGTGCACGAAACCCTCCCTGTGGTGGTTGGGACGTCCCACCCCCATGCCCTCATCCAGTAGAACTCTGGGGTACACTGCGAGGATGGGGGAGGAGTGTAGAAACATCTATCATTGGATTTTCTCAGTAGTTTGGCTGCGCCTTTGGAATTAGGAGAACGTTAACCCAGATAGTATTGGGAGCCTGCACAATCTGTTGCTGACAGTGCAAGAGGGATCTGCAGGAGGGTCTGGGGAATTCTCTAGTTCTTAGCTAGCTCCAAGACATGGGACTGGGATCCCTATTGATTTAAAGGAGAATGTGGATGCTGCACACCTCAGACCCTAAGAAATCCTTGGCTAGACATCAAATGATGAAAGAGTCTTGGCCCATCAGTACCTTGTCTTACTGAGTTGTGATTATCTGCTCTTTCAGAATGTAAGGTGGATATTTAATTATTTCCCCTGAGCAAATCTGGATCAGAAAATGAAAGTATGTGACCAGATCAGATCACTTTGTGGTTATTACACACAATCTCAAATAAAATGAATAGCCAACAAGTAACATTTAGTAATGACTCAAATATTTCCTTACACTTTGCTGAATCTTTAGTCTGAGGAGACACGTAAAGGAAGCGAAGTCGTTTCCTTCATTATCCTTTGGAACTTTAACAGAGCCTGCCTGTTAAGTTGGAAGTGACGGTGTGGGCCTACTATGCGTGTGTGTCACTGGTGATGCGGTCATGTCTCTTCAGTACCCCTGGGCCGGTGGTTCCAGGCTCCTCAACCTACAGAATAGGATTCAATGAGGCAGATCTTTGGGCTCATGTGACCAGAGAATTTGCCCATGACATAACTTTACACACTAATGATAGGAATTTTACCTCTCTTTTCAGTAGTTTAATACCGTTTCATATTGTGTACAGAAGTGTTCACTCACCCAGCTAAAAACATTGTGTAAACCCAACTTTTAATATAACACTATCCTTGCCACAGACCCTTTCTCCCCACCTTACAGTACACAGTTTAAAGTCCCTAAAAATTCATTCACAGCATTTCCCCATATTCAAAATCTGGGCTTTTGTTCTTCATTCATCCACGATAAACAAGGTGACTAGAACTTGAGTGTAATTTATCTTAGGGAGTAACCCAGGGAGGGGAAAGCCCTTAGGACTTTTCAAAACTATTTTCTTTTAAAATGATTCACAAGATAGATAAATTAGTTCACTAAAGTAGAAAGCATTCAAAAATACAGTTAGGAAGATGAAAGAAACAGCAGTCTGCCA
This sequence comes from Procyon lotor, assembly GCA_028646535.1. Taxonomy (NCBI): domain Eukaryota; kingdom Metazoa; phylum Chordata; class Mammalia; order Carnivora; family Procyonidae; genus Procyon; species Procyon lotor. The sequence continues at coordinate 48,389,123 of CM053609.1, forward strand.
CGAGGGGCTCTGCAATTGGATTGAGTGAGCTGAACAAAGAAGAGAACTGTTAAGGTGACCCATGCTGAGCCCAACCCCCCCCACCACCACCACTGCACAGCTCCCGCCCCCTCCCCGCTCCATTCCTAAAATCGCCAGCACTGATTTCCTTGGGTCATTTATGTACTGGTTTGCAGCTTTGAGGAAAAAAGAGGGGGAGACATCTAGTTTTGACTTCGATATAATTCTTGAAAGTTAGGAACTCCTGGCAGCTGTTATATCAGATTGAACCACAAACCCGAAGAATTCTTTTGTCGAGCAAAACCAGTAAGTTAGGATAGAGGACTTAAGTAATCCCACAGTTTTCACCCTTTCTCCTCCTCTTCATGAAACCAGAGTGATGAGAAGTTGCTCTTTGAAATACCTCCAAAGGTATTGTATTGTCCTTTTCCCTCCAAGCAGCCCTCTTTATGCATTTTTGCTCAGGCAACCAAGGACATAAGAGTATTGGCAGAAATATGGAGTGCTTTTGTATAGGCCATCTGTACATAAAAGTGTAATTATTTATTTAATTTTCCCATTTGTACATTATTAAAGCTTTGTACAGTGTTTTAAGTTCTGTCTTAAAATTATTTTGTATTTTATTTTTATAATCTAGTAATAAAATATTCATTCCGCATGCACACTCCAGCTCTGTTTGTGTGATGGTTTGCTTTCAAAAAAGGGAAAGAATATTTTTCTAATTTAATAAAGTTATTGAATGCACCAGAGGTTACAAGCTCAACAGGGAACAGAAGGTGTTGCTATAAATGAAGTACCACGTCCAGAAGTGACCTAGAAAAAGCAGCACTGGACTGAATAGAAGCAAGGTGTTCAGTACCCCTACAGATAAAAGCCAGAGTTCTGGGATACAAGGAGATGGTTCCCCATTGAATAAAACTGCAGGTGAAGTAATAAAACTGCACGTGCTGAGGGGTACCTAGGTGGCTCAGTTGGTTAAGCAGGTTAAGTGTCAGACTCTTCCTTTCCCCTCAGGTCATGATCTCAGTGTCCTGGGATGAGCCCCACGTCCCACTCCCCACTGAGTGTGGAGTCTGCTGGAGATTCTCTCTTCCTCAAATAAAGTCTAAAAACAAAAACAAAAAACTGAGGACACCTGGGTGGCTCAGTTGGTTAAGCGTCTGCCTTTGGCTGGGGTCATGATCCCAGGGTCCTGGGTTCAAGTTTCGCATTCTCCCTCTGCCTGCTCTGCCTGCCTACTCCTGTTTGTAACTCCCCCCTCCCCTGACAAATAAAATATATATATATTTTTAAAACTGGCAAGTGCTAAGAGTTCCCTTTAAGTCCTTCATTCTCTGGCTGAAGGTACTTTCTCTTCTGCAGGAAGTGCTAGAGTCATTCCTGCTCCCCACCCCCCCTACTCACCACAATTCCTGCTCCCCACCACCCTCTCCTTTCCACCTGTGTCCTTCCTTTGAACCAGAGGAACTCTCAGAAGGCACTCACGTGGGTACTTCTTCCCCCTCACCTTGTGTGGTCTGACCTGGAATGTTAGTGCCACCTGTCTTTCCTTGCCTGGTTTCCCTTTCTTGATATCTCAGCTAGTATTAACATCCAGAGAGCTGCCTATCACGAATTTCCAAATAAGAGAAATTAAGAAATCACTCAAGCATGTGTCTCTTAACATTTCAACTGCAGGGTAGTTGAAATAACCTGGTGTAAGGTAAAAATACAGACAGGTGATTCTCTGCGCACCTGAGATACTTTAAGGGTTGCCGGCTGAAGATTCTAAAAATCGTCCTTGCAAAAATTCTTACAGTCTTAAGTGGTCGATCAGTTGATAGTGGCTGCTGGAAAACCAGTGGGTGCCCATGAGCCTGGGCATAGAAAACTCAGCCTTTGAGAAAGACAAGGTCAAATGAGGTTAGGCTAATTTTATCCGAACTTCTTTAGGGTGGTGACGGTTGAATCTAGAAAACATAAACTCTGGAGGAGCACCTGGATGGCTCGGTGGGTTACTTTGGCTCAGCTCATGATCTCAGCGTCCTGGAGTCCTGGGATCCAGCCCAGAGTCGGACTCCCTGCTCAGCAGGGAGTCTGCGTCTCCCTCTCCCTCTCCCTCTGCGCTCTAATAAATTAAAAAAAAAAAAAAAAGCTTAAACTGTTGGAAGAAAAGAGTGTGCTTATCTCAGAAGATAAGGCAGGTGTCTCCGGAGAGTTGTTCACCTTTACCGTCCAGCCGCTCTCCCGGGTCCTCCCGCAGGTCGGCCCGCGGGAGCTGGGCCTCGCGGACAGGCCGTACTTGGCGGGCCACGGGCCTACGGTCGGGGGGAGGCGCGGAGCCGGCTGCGGCCTTGCCGCAAGGCCTGAGCCGAACCGCAGCCCCGGGAAGCCCCGGCTCCGCCCCTCAGCCCCGCCCCTCCGCCCCGCGGCCCAACGGTCGCTCCGCGGGCCGGCCCCGCCCCTCCCAGGCCGCCCGTGGCGCGCCGGCGCCTGCGCAATCGCATTCGAGCGCCCCGACCGGGATGGCGGCCGTTTTGGAGTCGCTGCTGCGAGAGGAGGTGTCGGTCGCAGCGGCCGTGCGGTGGATCGCGCGCAGCGCCCCGAGTTCCGAGGTAACAGCTCCTGCACACCCCCAGACCTGACCGGAATCTGCTTTCCGCGGGAGAGACCGCCCCTCCGGTCCTTTTTCTCTAGTGTGCCTGGCTGTCAGCCCGTCAGCCCGGGCCGAGTGCGCTCCAACTAGGGGCCGCTGCCCGGGCCGCCCGCCTCAGCGCGCCCTGCGGTCCCGGCTGCTCGTGGCGCCGGGCTGGCCGCTGACCCTCTCGTCCCTCGCCGCTTCTTTCTCAGGATGAACCCGGGGAGGCGGCCGCGCTGAACTCCCTCCGGCCACTGCGGAAGGAATTCGTGCCGTTCCTGCTGAACTTCCTGAGGGAGCAGAGCAGCCGCGTCCTCCCGCAGGGCCCCCCAACCCCCGCCAAGGCCCCGGGCTCCTCGGCAGCTCTGCCAGGGAGGCCGGGGGGCCCGCCGCGGGGCGGCCGCGGGGCGCGCAGCCAGCTCTTCCCTCCGACCGAGCCTTCGAGCAACGCCGCCGCCGCCGCCGAGGCCCCTTCGGCCCGCCGCGGGGGCAGGAGGCGGGGCCCGGGGCCGGGCCGCGAGCGGGGAGGCCGCGGCCCCGGGGGCCTGGAGGAGGGGGTCGGCGGAGAGAGTCAGCCTTGGGCCGGGGGCCGGAGGCCCAGGGGCTCTGGCAGCCCCGGCAGCCCCAGCCTCGCGCGCTCTGATCCGCCAAACCTCAGCAACCTGGAGGAGTTCCCTCCCGTAGGCTCGGTTCCCCCCGGCCCTGCAGGGTGAGAATCAGCCCTCCCCCACGAGCGGGGTGGCACGAAGGCTGTGCGAGGGGAGTCAGGAAATTAGGGCCGGGCGCTCCGCAGCTAATTGGTGGGAATGGCCAGAAGGTTGGGGGTGAGATAACCACAGTAGTGAGAGGGTCATTTTGCAACACTCCCTCCCGCCCCCCCCCCCCGCCCTTGAGGCAGTGGATGGGGACACGTTTGAAGATAGCAATTTGAGAAAAACCTGTGGCTACTTAGCAGGACGAAGCCTTCACGCAGGATCAATCCAACTCCGGTGAGCGAAGAGCGGTCACTCTCCAAGCCCAAGACCTGCTTCACCTCACCCCCAATCAACTGTGTCCCCAGTTCCCAACCCTCAGTCCCGGACACTAGCCCTTGGGGCCATGGCCTTCCCCCAGGGTGCCGAAGTCTGCAAGAGGAGCGGGAGATGCTCAGGAAGGAGCGGTATGACCTTGCCACTCTCTGGGTTGTCAGCTTCTTCCCGTTGGGGGATCTGAAGGGTTTTTCCCTGAGATTAGTTTGTCCTGGGGAGCGCTGGGTCTGTTTCCTGGGCTGTGGACGTCTGCTCTGGAAGAACGGGAGTGTGGCTGTAGGGGGGGAAGCTAGGGGAACTGCTCATGACATCTCTCTGTCCCCATAGTTCTAAGCACCTGCAGCAGTCACCTTCTGCCGCCTGTCCCACCTCAGAATCGGGGTCTCCCCTTCCCAGCCGGACAGGAAATCTCACAGCTGAACCTGCTGACCCTGCCAGAGTGTCTTCCCGCCAGCGCCTGGAGCTGATAGCCCTCATTTACTCTTCATGCATTGCCGGTAGGTGGGAGCAGAGGGCGCTGGAGTGGAGATGCTTTTGGAACTCCGGGGTAGGAGAAATGGTGAGGTATAGGGAACCGAACCTTGATTCCAAATCGTCCTTCACACCCTGGGGTTTCTTTTTCTATCCAGAGAACCTGGTACCAAACCTCTTCTTGGAGCTTTTCTTCGTCCTTCAGCTCCTTACTGCTCGGAGGATGGTGGCCACCAAGGAGGGTGACCTTGAACCAACTCCAGGAGCACCAGGTCAGTGGGCAAGCCTCTTTTTGGGAAATGAGGTCTAGAGATGAAATAGTTCTTAACTGACAGGCTGGTACTATCATTCTAGATTCCCTGGAAAGCCCACTGTTCCAGAGTGTCCATGATTGTGTCTTCTTTGCAGTGCAGGTTTTGGAGCATCAGTTTCAGTGAGTTTCCCCAGCTGAGGCATTTAAGCCTTATTCCCATTGTCCACTTGCTTCTCTGGTCACTTGGGGTAAGTGCTGTGCTTCACAAAGGTGCAGTGACCCTGGGCCTCTTCCCACATGTAGCCTGTCATTGTGTGTCAAGGCTATGAATTTAACCCCTGAAAGAATCAAATTTCAAATTGCCCCCTGTGGTCTTGGCATCTGCCCTTTGGGTTTGTGTCTAATGTTTCCCTGCTCCGTTGGCCTCTTTCCTGCCCCCCTTACCTCCAGCATCTTAAACCCTCGGCCCATGACTTAGCCTTACACACCTGCTCTACATTCCCGATAATGTTCTCTGTGGTGGGCAGGTGCCCGCTTCCTATTTGCAGTGCATCCCCTTCTCAGTCAGGACTCTTGTCCCTGTAGGGTTCTTTCGTACCTGGACAAAGGGACCTTGAAGCTCTTGGCCGAGAACGAGCGGCTGCTGTGCTTCTCACCGGCTCTGCAAGGCCGCCTCCGAGCTGCCTATGAGGGCAGCGTTGCCAAGGTGGGGACCCTGCCTAGCCCGGACCTCACCTTCCCCAGTGACACGCCACCTAGTGTCACATGGCTAGCTCCGAGCAGGATTGCGGGGGTGAAGTTTTCTGAGCATGACCTGTGAGGATTTCCATCCCTAATGTCATTGCCGTATTTTAGGTCTCTCTGGCGATGCCACCCTCTGCTCAAGCTGTCTCCTTTCAGCCAGAAACAGACAATCGTGCCAACTTCTCCAGTGACCGAGCCTTTCATACTTTTAAAAAACAGAGGTGATAAGAAAAGGGAACTTTTGGGAGGCATTTTCTCTGGGTAGGCAGCCTATCTTGTTTCCGTAGAAACTGGGAGTTTGGCACCAGTAGGTGGTAGGTTAGCACCACTGGGCCCTTCTTTCCAACCATCAGAATGGCCACACACCTTCATTCTTTTTCCTTCCATGGACCTGAACCTCTGACCTTAGCAGCCTTCTCACAGGCGTATGACTTTAGTCACAGGGTTCTCCAACGAGAGAGAACCGGACTTTGCTGTGCTCCGGGGTCTGTGAGGCGTGTGGTGGGCTGTTACTGGGTCTGCAGCATTCGGATCACCTAGAGAACGTTGTAGAGGAAAGGGAATGGGCCTGTGGAAAGTCCTGTCCTCCATTCCTCTGAGCTAGAGAAGGCGCTCCTGGGAGTCGGCGAGGTCGCCTGAGCCTCAGTTGATCAGGCATTTTGTTTCTGTCAGGGACGTGTTTTTTGAGGTGCTTCGAGAGTGGGAAGATCGGCACGAGGAGCCTGGCTGGGATTTTGAGAAGGGCTTGGGCGGCAGGATCAGGTAGGTGCTCCCATACTGGGCACCTTGTCTCTCTTGCTTCTGGCAGTGAGCAGCTTAGTGGTGCTCGGGTAGCTGTTTGGACGAGGGCTCCTCCCCACTCCTCGCCGGGTTACTTCTGCGCCCCTTCATCTCTAGTTATGGCAGCTTTGCCCCTACTGAGAAGGGATTTGTTTGGCCAGCTCCTTGCACTCAGACGTGACCCACACTTGTTCTGTGATGGCGAACGTCTAGGTAAGTGCAAAGTGCTTTCTCCAGATTGCTTGAGTGCCAGAGTACTTGGCCCAAGTCACTGGTTAGACCCTCTTCAACCTCCCGTTTTCTCCATCATGTAGTTCTGAGAATTTTGCACAGCTAGATGAGGTGCAGAGAGAATATCCTCCATCCAGGGATCTACCTTCCACTTGGGTCACAAAACTCACTGAAGCCCAGGGTAGACTGAAGATGAGAGGGGTGGTATTATTTCTTGTTGGGTTAAGTGTATCTATAGCCTTGCGGGATCCTGGTCTGAAGGAAGGCGTCCCTTACCTGTTCCTGTATCCTTGTGCTGGCCAGCGCTGGCCGAAGTCTGTTCGGGCCCCTGGTAAAGGACTGAAAAGCCCAAGGAATGGCTTGTTCTCTCAGATTTCTGCCTCCTTCCTCCTCCCCTCACATTCTGTTCCTGCCTCTTCCGCCTTAGAACCATGATGGGTCAACTCTCTGCAGCCTGCAGTCACAGCCATTTTGTTCGGCTTTTCCAGAAACAACTTCTCCAGGTAATAGCCCCAGCAGGAGATTACAGCGGACAGTAGGTATTAAAGGCAGCCAAGTGACGGCTGGCACTTTGGGAGGGGGCGGACAGCCAGGCAGGTCCCAGGCTGGAATTTGAACAGTTCCGCAAATTGGCAGGAGGAGTGGCCAAAATCAGGCTGCCGAAGAGGGGCCGAGCCCTCTGACACGTGCCCTGCACGCCCTGCCTTCCTTCAGCCTCTACTTCCTCGCCCTCAGTGTGTGCCGTGGTAGAGCGCACACGGGCGCACGACTCAGGCCCGATTTCAAATTCTGGCTCTGGGGACCCTAGGCCAGGGTTCCACCTTGCCCTGTTAGCTTTGCCTATAAAACAGATCTGTGGCACCTGATACGGGGTTGGCATTCCCTGAATGTTCATTACTTCCACCCTATTTTTGTTCAGCCCTCCTCTCTGGAGAAACTTAGGGGTTTTTTGTCTCCTCTTTCTGCCGCCCCAGATGTGTCAGAGTCCTGGTGGCGCTGGGGGCACCGTCTTGGGGGAGGCTCCGGATGTATTAAGTATGCTGGGAGCGGACAAGCTGGGGCGGTTGCGGCGCCTACAGGAAAGGCTGGTGGCTCCTCAGAGCAGCGGGGGGCCCTGTCCGCCCCCCACCTTCCCAGGCTTTCAGGGCTTCTTCAAGGACTTCATCCTGAGCGCCAGCAGGTAAAGGTCCCTTGTGTCTTACAGGGAGTGGGGCTGGGGCCAGGACAGGTTGGTCTTTCCAGGAGAGCCAGTTCTCTCTCCTCGCCTGGAATCTTATAACAGGGTGGGACTGCAGTGGCCAGGCTCCTTGCAGCTCACGCTTCTAACTCTGTTTCCCCTCTCATTCTTTTACCCATGTAGCTAACCTCACTGCTCCTTTGCCTCCCCTCTCTACCCCATTGTGCCTTTCTGTCTGCAGCACCTCTTCTCTATTCTGGGTCTTTCTACACCTCTGCCAGTGTCTTTTTATTTTTTTTCCCCTCCTTCCTAGCTTCCAGTTTAATCAGCATCTCATGGACAGTCTGAGTCTGAAGATCCGGGAGCTCAACAGCCTTGCCCTGCCCCAGCCTGAGCCTAGCGATGAAGAAGGGGAGTCAGACGTCGACTGGCAGGTTAGAAAGTGGAATGAGGCAGAGTACAGGGTTCTGATCTAGGAGGGAGGGGCTATTTTCAAGAATCTGTAACAGATTCAGAATTATTCTAGAAGCACTATGCTTAGGACCTTTTACTTCCCTGATCCCTTGCAGGGTGAACGGAGGCAGTTTGCTGTGGTGTTGCTCAGCCTGAGGCTTCTGGCTAAATTCCTGGGCTTTGTGGCTTTCCTGCCATATCGGGGGCCCGAGCCGCCCCCCACCCGTGAGCTCCAGGACTCCATTCTGGCCCTGAGGAGCCAGGTGAATGGGGGCTCTGGTAAGGAGGGCTGGGAGGGGCCCCAGAGCCCTGGAGTTGGAGAGCATGTCCCGCCCCTGGCCTCACTCCCTGACCGAGCCCTGCCCCGCCAGGTGCCCCCGGCCCTGGATGTGCGGGCTCTGCTGCAGCAGGGGCTGAGGGCCCGCCGAGCCGTGCTCACCGTGCCCTGGCTGGTGGAATTCCTTTCCCTCGCCGATCACATCGTGCCCCTGCTAGACTATTACCGCAGCATCTTCACTGTCCTGCTGCACCTACACCGGTGAGTGCAGCAAGGGCGGGGCTGGAGCCGAAGGCGCTGGCAGCGAGGAGGGCACAGAGCCCAGACCAAGGGCCACACACACACACACAACGCAGAGACTCAAGCTGGGGTTGACAGCGGACCCCGGGAGGTTCCTTGCACTTCGATTGACCCCTTTTTACTCCTGTGGCCCAGCTGAGAGGGAATACAGATCTGGGAAGGGCGGTGAGGAGATCCTGCTTGCCCGCACAGCAGCTGTCCCCTTTTGGTCTGCTTTTGAGAATTACTTTCCCAGTGACAGCTTTCTTTTACTCCCATTTCTTTCTTGACCCCAATGTTCCTGTTAGGAGCTTGGTCTTGTCAAAGGAAAGTGAAGGGGAGATGTGTTTCCTGAACAAATTGCTGCTGCTGGCTGTCCTGGGCTGGCTTTTCCAGGTTGGTGGAGTGAGGGACGATCTAGATTGGGGAAGGGAGGCAGCCAGTGCGGCGGGGGGGGGGGGGGGGGGTTCCCACGGTGTCGGAGGAAGATTGCTTTGCTCCTGGAGCCATGAGGTCTGCAGTGCGGACTCCAGCTTGCACTGCCCTGATCTTTTGTCAGATTCCCACGGTCCCTGAGGACCTGTTCTTTCTGGAAGAAGGTCAGTTGGATGCCTTGGAAGTGGATACAGTAGCTTCAGAGCTTGGGTTGGTAAGTGTTGGGGTCTAGCCGGAGCCGTGGCAGTGGCAGGAATCAAGGAGGCAGGCAGGCTGGGAGTCCTTGGAGTAACTGTCTCCCCGACTGTACTCTTTCTGGCACAGTGGGAAGAGAAACCTGACTCCTTAGCTCTGCTCTGTTCTCTCCCCAAGGATGGCATGCCCGTGGTGGACCAGCACCTGCTCTACACCTGCTGTCCCTATATTGGTGAGGACAATGATGCTCCCCGCCTGTCCCTTTATGAGTACCCAGCAGGCTTCCCGTAGGCCTCAGACCCGAATGCATTTGCTCAGGTGTTCCCCGGGTGCCTTGGCCTCTTTACTCCACAAATACGTAAAGCCTGAGATGCCCGGGAGGGTAGGGGTGGCTCTGGAACTAAGCACGCGGGCTTCCCTGATGCAGGAGAGCTCCGAAAACTGCTCGCGTCCTGGGTGTCGGGCAGCAGTGGGCGGAGCGGGGGCTTTGTGAGGAAGATCACTCCCACCACCACCACCGCCGGCCTCGGAGCCCAGCCGCCCCGGACCGGCCAGGGGCTGCAGGTGAGGGGCGGGGCGGAGGCAGGCAGCCCCTGGGGAAGAGAAAGGAAGCTCTTCGCCCACCATTCCGTCCTCCCCACAGGCACAGCTGGCCCAAGCCTTTTTCCACAACCAGCCGCCTTCCCTGCGCAGGACTGTGGAGTTTGTGGCAGAGAGAGTCGGCTCTAACTGTGTCAAACACATCAAGTGAGCAAGGGTTGAGGGTCGGGACAGCAGATCCGTGGAGGGGGCTGGGGTGGTTCCCTCACATGTTCTCCCTTCTAAATCTCCTGTTGCTAACCTGAGGCAGGTTAGCTTGGGGGGAAGGATGTGGTGGGGAGGCTCAAACTGCTGACAGATTTCTTGGAATTTCTAGCCCCTTTCTGATTCAGCTCCCTCTAAGCCTTTCTGTCCCTGCTACAGGGCCACGCTGGTGGCAGATCTGGTGCGCCAGGCCGAGTCGCTTCTTCAGGAGCAGCTGGTGACACAGGGACAGGATGGGGGAGATCCAGCCCAGCTGTTGGAGATCTTGTGTTCCCAGCTCTGCCCCCATGGGGCCCAGGCATTGACCCAGGGGCGGGAGTAAGAGATACCGGTCTACTTGGACCCTCGTCCCCACTCAGCTTTTCTCTTTCACGCACTCCTTTATTCCATGAGCTCTCCAAACCCCCCACCTTGTTCTTTTGCTTTCTCTATAGGCTCGTATCTTGGGCTTTAGGACCCAAAGTCCCATGTTGAATTTGGAAGAGTAGGGGGTTGGGTGTCCCATCCCTCTCAGCATCGGGGATCAGGGGCCGTGCTTTTCTTTCCCCCAACACCCCAGTCCACCCCTCCCCAAGGCAGAGCCATCCTGGCTCAGGTGAGGGGTGCCCTTGGCCTTTCCTTCTGTGAGCCACTGAAATCTCCAGCCATCACTGACAACCTCTGTCTCCTTTCAGGTTCTGTCAGAAGAAAAGCCCTGGGGCTGTGCGGGCTCTGCTTCCCGAGGAGACCCCGGCAGCTGTAAGTAGGAAGGAGGCTGTGCCGCGGGCCGTGCGTGAGGCTGCTGGTGGCCGGGGGGTCTGGGGGATGCGCCTTGCACGTTCACGTCGTCCGCAAGCCTCCCCGGGCCCCTGACGCTGCAGCTCTTCTGGGTCACAGGTTCTAAGCAGCGCAGAGAACATTGCTGTGGGGCTTGCAACAGAGAAGGCCTGTGCTTGGTTGTCAGCCAACATCACAGGTGAGGTCCGCGCCAGGTTCTTCCAAAGTGGACTGGCAGAAAGTGCGAGGCCCTTGGGGGAGGTGGGACACCTGGCAGCTGGCAACGGTGCTGGGCGTGGGTTGGCGTGGTGTGACCCCTTTTCTGTTCTCCCTTTGACCTGCAGCACTGATCAGGAGAGAGGTGAAGGCGGCAGTGAGTCGCACACTTCGAGCCCAGGGTCCCGAAGCAGCTGCCCGGGGGGAGCGGAGGGGCTGCTCCCGAGCCTGTGAGCACCACGCTCCCCTCCCCTCCCACCTCATCTCCGAGATCAAAGTACACAGCTCCCCTCCTCCCTACGCCCCTCCCCTCTGCCCTCTCCTTGCTCTTTTCCTGGTCTCCCTCCTACCTCGCGTCCGCTGCAGTGTTTCGTGTAGCCGCTTTCTGTGTTGTGCAGCTAGTCCGGTGTCCATCCTGACTGAGTGGGGTTCGGTGGGGCAGAGCTGAACCAAACGGTTTTCCTCAGTGCTCTTCTCAGACTTCTGGTACCTGAGTCACCCAAAAAGGGGAGAGGGCAGATGGGAGGGGCTGCATATCACACAGGTGGCGATGGGAGCCCGGTCACCAGGGGCTGCCTGGTATTAACAGGTAGGAAAGTCTCTAAGGGGCAGTCACCTGCTTTTGGGATCGGATTTCCGTAACTTTCTCCTCTGTGGGAGGTGATGCTTACTTAGTTACAGACGGTAAGAATATACTACCATTGCTCTCAACTTGAAAGAGCCCGTCTAGAGTAGGGGTCAGCACACAGCCACACTTGTTCAGTCATGAATTGTCTAGGGCTGTCCTTGTGCTACAGCAGCGGAGTTGAGTGGGAGGGGCAGAGCCTCAATTCTTTACTGCTTGGTGGAGCCAAATATTAGAACCAGGGCTAAGGAGGAATGACTAAAGAGGGAGAGTATCCAGGAGGGAGAAGAAAAGGCTAAGTGGCCATTAGCTACTGGTTTTCTCTACTGAAACCCGACTCTCCCGACAAGATGAACAGAGAAGCCTGAGAGAGAAAACCCAGGGTGTGTGGAGCCAGACGGCTCCCCCGAGTGCTTTCCGAGTCAGGCGCACTCCGGGAATTGGCTGGGTTCGCCTTTGTCTCAAACGAGGGACACCTCGAGCTCTCGAGCAGCATGTTTTTCCTTGGCTGACCTGCTCCCTCTCTCCCTCTGTTGGCGTCCACGGGGTTGCTTCCCCCCGCCAGGTCTAAAGCACCTTAATCCTGCCACTTCATCCAGGGGCCGTCTTCCTTTTCCTTCTGCCTCTTTCCACTGGCCGATCCCTGCCCCGGGCCACATTCTCTGTGGCCTCCCAGGTGCCAGCCAGGTATGCAGTCTCACTCTGCTCCCACCCCCGCTGTCTCCAGGATGTGCTGTCTTTGGCTGTGGGCCCCCGGGACCCCGAGGAGGGAGTGTCTCCGGACCATCTGGAGCAACTCCTGGGCCAGCTGGGCCAGACACTACAGTGCCGCCAGGTGAGCCACAGCGGGACGCTCAGCTGGGTGTCCTTGGCCGGTGCCCACAAACCGGAGCTGCATTGGCTCGGGGCCGCTGCTGTAAGGATGGTGCTAATGCCCGGGGTTCTCCCTGCCTCTTCCCCACAGTTCCTGTGCCCGCCCGCCGAGCAGCATCTGGCCAAGTGCTCTGTGGACTTAGCATCCCTCCTTGGTATGACTCCCATCCGTGATCTCACACACTTCCTGGATCCCCCAGATCTCAGGGCTGGGTACAAGCAAGATCAGACACACACGGAGCTTTGTTTTCTTCCTCCTCCTACGGGCGAGCTGGGGGACCCCACCTCCGTATCTTGAAGCTGGGCTTTCTTCTCTTCCCACAGTGGCAGACCACATCCCTGTCCTCGGGCCCCCGGCGCCGCGCGGGTTAGAGCGAGGGCAGGCTCGAAGGCTCCTGCACGTGCTGCTCTCCTTGTGGAAGGACGACTTTCAGGTGCCGGTTCCGCTTCAGCTGCTGCTGAGCCCAAGAAATGTGGGGCTTCTGGCGGACACTCGGCCGAGGGAGGTGAGCCGGTAGACTGGGGGCAGTCAGGCTCCTTAGCCCTCTGCAGTCCTGGTCTGACCCCACCACCACGGGCGGGGTTCCTTTATTCCCCCTTTCTGGCAATGGTGCTGTTTGACACACTAGCATGGGCTCCAGGTCGCCTCCACGGCAGTTTTCTGTCTTCTGGATCAGTCACGGTCGCTGTGCGGTCCTAGCCCCCCTGACCACCTCCATGTGTGTTGCAGTGGGACCTGCTGCTCTTCTTGCTCCGGGAGCTGGTAGAGAAAGGGCTCATGGGACGGACGGAGATAGAGGCCTGCCTGGGCAGCCTCCGTGACGCCCAGTGGCCAAAGGTAAGGAGTCCTCATCTCCTCAGACCTGGATGGAGAACAGCTGTCATATGCCCTTTTATCCTGAAGTGAGGCAAGTAATGGGGCCCAAGCACTCTCCAGATCTTCAAAGCTTGGTGGATTTTGTCAGAGATCTTCAGGACCGCTCTGAGATGACGTGGCTTTTCTGGAGGGCCTTTTTTCACATTTGACTGGCTGTTGTATGAAAGATTGTGTCTATGGAGGGAAGGCAGGCAGGTAGTTGGAAAGCAGCGTGGCACTGTGAGTAGGAGTTTTTAAAATCAGAATAACCTAGATTTTAATCTCAGCTGGTACTTAATGTTATTGTGATCTAGGGCACAATGATTTATACCTCCTACGGTTTGTCAAGATGAAACAAGTTGGTGGTGAAGTACTCACTCTGTGGTGGAGTCTGCTGTCAGATTTCACTCTCCCTGCTGGAACTTGAGCACCCCAGAATACTCCTGGGAAAGGGGGTCACATCATTTCAGTGTAGAAGGCAGGTGGGAAAATATAAGGTTGTCTACTCCCTGGTTAGTTAGGGCTTGATATTGAGAATTGCCTTTTAGTAGAAAGATTGTACCATCCAGAATTACGTGTCAGTGCTGTCTTTCGTCTTTGTGCTTATTCCAGGACTTCTCTGAGGAATTAGCAACACTGTTCCACGTGTTTCTCGCTGAGCCTCACATGCCAGAACCCCAACCCCAACTAAGAGTTTGTGAGTTGGTGCAAACAAACCGGGGAACTGTACTAGCCCAGAGCTAGGGCTGGGGAACGGCCGTGTCTTAGGTGACCAGAATCCCAGAAGCCCGGCTGACTATGCCTCAGGAGGAGGCCCTGCGCCCCCTCCACGTGCTCACTGCTCACCCTTGCTGAGGAAGGAGGAGCTGAGTCCGTAGTCAGGCCTTCTGCTCACGTGTGAAGGAAGTGTGGGGGGCTGCCTGGCATCCCACCGACTGCAGGCTCACCACCCGAGTCCTAGAGGAAGGAGGAGGGTTCGCTTGATTGAGGATAATGATGGCAAAGCCTAGAGACTCCAGTCCTGGAGCCGAAGAGTTGGCATTTATTACTTGGATTATTAAGTGACATGTGTGGGCTTGATGACCCAGGACTTGAGCCCCATTTGCTGCTACCCCAGCATCCCTTAAAACTTTGTGGTTTGGAAATCATGACAGAGGCAAATGACTTCTGCTTAACTTGTGGGTAAAGTTAAAACATGAAATCTTGGGAGTCGACATTTTCTTACCATCAGGGGCTGGACTGCCTGCCATCTCCGTAAAATGCACAAATACAGGAGGTGGGGCTGACCTGCCAGAAACTCAGCTTCTACCCTGCACCTTCTCTGCCTTTAGCCCTGTAAGGTACTAACTCAACCGTAGCTCCATCCAGGGGCCAAGCACAGGGCAGAACATTAGAACTTTTTTAAAATAAAATGTTTTCCTTATCCAGGGCTTCCTGTCTAGTTATTTTCACCTGACTCTTCCCTTTAGCAGGCTGCAGAGTCCCAGGGGGGCACCGGCAGGGGAGAGCTGTATTAATGGCTTGGCCACTTAGCAGTGCCTGATTGTTCCATTCTGTCGGAGCCTGGCACCCTGTTACCTCCTTGCCAATAGTAGCAGCTTCTGTACCACTCCCTTTAAGGTTAAGTTAATATGCCAAGTTTCCAGTCACCAGCCACTCCCTAATGAACTAGATGGCAGGGGGGTTGGGGGGGGGTTGTGATTTGGCTCAGGAGTATTCTGTGTGTGTCTAACTGATCGATTGATTTTGACAAAAAAGCACTACCTTGGTAATGTGCATGAAGTTCGCTCCTATAAAATTCATGGTCTTCCTGCATCAGCAGTGCCTACAGAGAGTTCAGGCTGTGTTGGAGGAAGGAGACTCCAGGAACCCACTGAACGTATCTTGCAAAACTCCTGCTTGCACATCCATATGTGTTTCCTGGGGGGAAAAGCACACAGCTGTCAAAGAGGCCGACCCAAGGAAGCGTCAGGTTCTCTGGGCGGAGGGGGTCTGTGGGGGGGGGGGGGGCGCCTTAGGGAAGCTGGTGGGAAGTCCTTACTGGCAGCACAGAAAGATCCCTCCAGCACCACCTTGTCCAGGGGCCTTCCCTCCCTCCTCTCCTCCCACTCGCTCCTTTCACAGGTTTTGGCAGCTGAACTTTCCTTCCATAATCTCTTCATTTTCAAAGGTCTTTATCTTTGTCCTTTAAAATCCATTTTATACTATAGCAAATTCAGGAAGTGCTGAATGCCTGGGGATGGAGAGAGTTTTAAGAAGGGTTTTATCTTTGCCTGCCCTCTACGTGTGGCTGAACGCAAGTACGGCCCTCGGCAGCTGAGAAGCTGCCACTTGAGCTGGGGCAGCTCCCCGTAGATGGGACAGGCCGGAGGCAAGCCTGCTCAGCTCAGTGTAGTGGGCCCAATTCAGGAAACTTACCAGGGGCCTCGGTGAACCTTAAAGGCCCACTCTTTAGGCAGTAAGATAAACTTAGGAATCACAGGCAGCTCATGAACTAGTGAATGAATTAGGTCCCTTGCTACGTGTGTGCTCACTACGAATTGTCTAAAACAGTGGTTTTCAAAGTGTGGTCCCCAGACCAGCAGCCTCGGGATCACCTCGGACTTTCTAGAAATACGAATGTGCTGGCCCCTTTCGAGGCCCACTCAGTGAGAAACAGGTGTGACAAGTTCTCCAGGCGATTCTGATGAAGGCTGAGAGCCACCTACCAAAACCAAAATGTGACTTCCTTGTGATCATTTAAAGCTGGGTCCCTGTCTTGAATACAACATCAGCCCCGGTTGATATTCCTGAGCTTGCCGACTCGGGCCAGGTGCGTGGCTGTCACAGTAAGGGGACAGGGTAGCCTCTTGGCGACCCATCTGTTCGGATTCCCATTGTCAGCTCCGCCCAGAAGCCCAGAGGTGCTCACCTGCTAAAGAGCTTCCTTCCAGGGGGTTGTGGTCGCTGTTGTGTGGCAGTGACTGATCTGTCATTTGTGTGTCTGGGCCGCAGCTGGGCAACGCTGCTGTTCAAGCAAAGTTGTACTGAGCTCATGGGAAGAACTCAGAATATTTGTGTGGACCACACAGCTTCAAACTGGGCCGTGAGCAGTTGTTGCTGTCATCAACTCCAGGCTCAATTCTGAGTTCAAATGATACCGCAGTCTTCACTAAATGAAAGGACACCATGGACTTCTAATTTGCAAGTGTTCTCTTTCAATCGATAGTCTTTAAAGATTTATATGAACAAAGACGGGAGTACATAAATACGGTGTTAAATATACCAAAAAAAACAAAAACAAAAACCTAGAAAAATATATTTAAAGGCCATTTAAAAAGCCTTCAATCTTATATAAGTAATACTCTGAGGTAAAAGAAAAAAAATCCTGCAAACACTTCTAAAGAAATCTCTGCACTGTACATACAGAAACTGACCTTTTCACCACATCTTTTCAAACCCTGTGTGGTCCACCCTCTTCACCAAAGACTCTGAGCACCAGAATGGAAGCTGGGACTCTCCCGCCCCAACCACTTCCACGTCACCGTACAGCACACCCAAAGCTCTAGTTTGGCCGGACTGAAGTACAAGAAAGCTGAGCCCATTCCCCAGCCCCTCCTACCCCAGCAGCAGGATGCTCAAGAGACCACGGAAGGCTGGCGCCAAGGCTCTGAGGGAGGTGAGGGACGGAACATGAGTTTCCTCCTAACAAGTCATGTACTTCCTCTAGGAGTCTAGTATCTTCTCTCCAGTCTTCAAAAAGCAACTTTTCAGCTTTTTGAAATTCCTCCTGCCTGGACAGCAGCCAACATCTGACTGCTCACCCCCATCCCTCAAAGAGCTAGATTCCCCTCCTTGCCCCCAAATCTGTCCAACCTGCCTCTATAGTGGTCTTCCCATTCTGAGCTCTGGAGTGATAGCTCCAAGACTGAGCATTGCTCAATACTTTGAATGAGGCAAAGACCCAAATGTCCTCTCCTGTGAGGGAAAGGAGAGGGGAGAAAAAGCAGAAGTTAATAATAAAGCATTTTGTAAAAAAAAATCCAAGGAGAAACGATTCTGAATCATTGTTGTGGTTTGTGCAACTGTTTTTTTAAACCCTTTTCTGGTTTGCTCTTTTCCAACACTCCATTCCACAGTGGAGCTGAACACTGGAGGCAGATTCCGAACATCCTGGCCAATGGCCGATTGCTTCCCTCCCTGCCCAAGGGCTGGGCCGGGGCCAGGAAGCATGGTGCCAGAGTCCTGCCCTCTCCCAGTTCTGCTGGCTGCGCCCAATCCTGGTCTTCTAGCAGCGTGTCTGCCATCGGGTCCCGGGGACAGAAAAGAAAGGTAAGAAGTCCAAAATGATGAGTCGTGCTTCATTCACTCCGGACAGCTGGGGCCAAGAGCTCAGGTCGCCTCGCTCTGCAGAGGCGCCAGCTGTGACCCAAGTACCGATGGGACTTTGCTGGCAACTCGGTCTGAGCGCTGTCTGCTTGGTCAGCCACATCCGGTAGCCTCGCCTCTCTTGGCATCCCGAGACAGAGTGACGAGAGCCACCCTAGCGTCACTGGCGCATCCTGGGCCTGCGTCTCTGCAGCACCATCTTGACAGTAAGATGCTAACTACCAAGGAAGGAAGCCAGTCTGGCTATCACCAGCGGCTGCTGTTTGATGAAGGAGCTTAGGAGCTGAGGGGGGAAGCCTGGCGCTCCAAGTTCTACCTGAAATTAAGCAGAGAGGGAAGTTAAAGGTGTGAATGGACATGGGAGAACCCACCAGGGCACCGGATGGGCACAAGGAGCCACCCAGGCTGTTGTGATGGGAAGAGCTCCTTCAACTGTCTGCAGTCCCGGAATTTACAGGCCTCTGGGCTCTGCAGTTCAGATCTTGGCATGGGCTTCCCCTCCCACTGGTGAAGGTCATGGTGGCGAGCTGGGAGTGGAGAGCACAGTCCAGGTCATGCTCGCTCTGCTCTGCTGAGGAGAGCAGAGCTCTCCCCTTGCCATGACTCCCCCCTTGCCATGACTCCTCTGTCTTCTGAGGATGCTGGCAACAGAGAGGCTGAAGGCCACTAAGCTCTTTGGTGACTGAGCAACTCTGTCCCTTTCCTGCCTCAATTCCCCATGGACCGCCCCTTTACTGTGACCCAAGAAGCCCAAGTCTCCGGCTCTTGAGACCCAGGGCCTGGGCGCTGAACAGTGTCGAGCAGCTAAAGAGAAAACGCCCATGGGGTGCCGAGGTCAAACCAAGGCATTCCGCGCAGCCAGCCGCACAGGGAGGATCACCTGGGCCAAGTAGATGACTCTGGTGAGCTCCTTTCCTTCCACAGTGACAGGCTGCAGGACCCAGGCACTGGGCAGGATCTCCCCTCGGACCATCTCCCTGCTGGGTCTCGGCATGGATGTGTCATAAACAGACTGAGCTGCCATGACAGACAGGTGCCCCTGGGGACAGAGAGTGACAGGGGTAGACAGAGACAGGCTCCAGTGCGGCCAGCCTCTATGCCATCGTCATGCCCGCCCAAACCCCCTTTGCCCATGATGACGGCCTCTCACAGCACTCCAGCCCAAGTTCTGCCCAAAATATCTTTACCACCAGCAAGACAGGCACCTCTTTGGCTTCCACGCAGACACAGCAGAAATCTCGCGGCTGCTTCAGGCCACACAGTGTGGTGTTGCACACCAAGTATACTGGAGGGTCAGGAGTGCGGAGAGTCAGGAGGTGTGTGGATGGACTTCCCAGCCCAGAAGCAACCCCCAAATCCCACCATTCTGCAACCTGACAGGCAGACCTAGCCTGATTGACCCGGAGGTCGTCTGAGCATCTGGCCTCCCAAGAGGGCTGCCTCTAGCCCTGCACCCTCTGTCCCCGGCCACGGCCCGCAGGAAGCCTTCCCCGGGCTCACCCAGGTTGATGCTGTTGGTCACGCGCTGATGCAGCCTCGCTGTCTGGATGGGCTTGTGGTACAGAGGCCACAGGGTCGGGTCACTCACAGCTGCCCACACGTGAGACAGTGGCCGGGACACCACACTTGCCCCCAGGAAGCCATGCCGAGTAGAAGAAAACATCTTGTAGTAAAGCTGGACCTCCTGCTCCTCACCCTGATAGCTGGGGAACACCAAGCGTGGGGGTAGAGAGAGAAAAACTGGGCTCCAGCATCAGTCAGTCACAGCTCGGGTGGAGGACTCAAGGAAGCCAGGGCAGAGAAGGGAAGGGAGAGAGGACAAAGACGACAGCCAGCGGGCCAGGACAAGATGCTGGGCGAAGGCACTTACTTCCAGCCAGCTGCTGCCTGGCGGCCGAAGAGGTTGTGCAAATTATCTGAGCAAGCAGCCATCACCTGGAGACACAGTGATCACAGCCACATTAGTGGGCACAGGACAAACCAGACGCTTGGATTAGCCAGTCCCTCCGGCCAGCGTGCACCTAATTCCCCTTCTGTCGAGCTGGAGAGCCACTGGCAGCCAGGCGGCCCTCGTGTGCCCTCTTGCCCTCTTTTCCCTTCCTCCGCACCCACAGGTCTGATAAAGGAACCATGGGGACAAGCGGAACAGTTCCTCACATCAGCAACAGAGAGGTCTATGATGTGCTTGGCCAAGTCCTGATAGGAGGAGGAGAAGCAGGTCCCCCGGCTGGAGAGGCTGGACAGGGAACAGCAGCAGCTGCCCAGGGAGGTCCTGCGGCCTACAATGAATGGGCAGAGTCCGTGAGACAGCGTGAGCATCCGGGCATCAGAGCAGCAACAGCCTCCTGAGGGACAGAGATTGGGGGCTGATAATCTCAGGCCAGTGACTCCCTAGGATCTAGCAGACCTCAGCCCCCAAAGTCCCCAAACCAGGCAGGTAGCTACGTGCCCTCAGCCCCCCTCCACTCACTGTAAGCCAGGCTCTTCCAGGCAGACCCAGACAGACTCAGGTGACTGTTCCTCATTGTGGAACCGCCCCGAACATCCCCTATCCAGAAGTCACTGGAATCAGGCAAGTTTAGGTCCCCCTGCAGAAAAGAAGATGCTCAGGATCAGAGCAAAGGCAGATAAAGAGAAAAGCAGAACACCAGAAAGCCCATGCAGAATTATCTCCTCTGCCTCTGAACTGTGCCAACAGTTTCCAACATAAAGGCTCAATCAAAAAGATCTTCCCCACTGGGATCACAGAAGGCTGGATGCCCCCCCAAGAAGTTGAGAGCAATAGAAACCTGTCCCTGGACGATCTCCCCTTATGCTTCAGGCCACAGTCTCAAAGATGGCTTGCAGGAGAGTTCCCAAAAGGGATCAGGACAAATGCAGCCTCAGAAGACCCAGCACAGAGCATCAGTGGGTGTGTGTGTAGGGGGGGCTCTCTACCACTGTGGCAAGAGGAATGAGGCCACGGCTAGAGCTGGGATTAGGGGGATAGCAAACAAAGGCCAAGTAGAAAGCAGGAGCGGGGAGGAAAAGCAATGGGCTGTGAGAAGCCTGACCCTGGGGCCTGCCCTCCCCAAACCTCCACACCCGCCCCGCCATGCCCCAAACAGCGGCTAAGCCAAAGGTCCTAATCTGGAACCAGATGGGGATGATCCTCAGGATCTGCAGTATGTTCCCCCCACCTTTATCTCAGCCAGCAACTCAAGGACATGACCTTGACTTCTGCTGGACCTGACAGGCACCATCCATCCTACCTCTCTCATCAGTTCTTAACCTACTGCTACTCTAAAGACAAGAGGTGAGCACACACAGTTCTACGTCCATCCTCGCCTCCATTCCTCCTGCTGCAACATTTCAAGCGGTCTCTCCTACTTTAGGCAGGTCCCTCTGTCCCAGACTGACGTCTTGTGCCCTCTTCTTGGGAACTTTCCACTGCTGATCGTCTCCTTCTTCACCCGTTGCCTCTGCCTCACCCTGTTTGCCGAATGCTTCCTACGAGCACTTAAGCACGCAAAACCTTTAAAAACCTTCCTCACAGGGGTCTTTGCCCTCCCACCTGCAAATTTGCTTCTTGAAACAACTGTCACCATTTGCCATCTCCCACCTTTCACTCCCTTCCGAACCCACTTGAACCTAGTCCCTGCCTCACACTCCGCCAAACAGTGATCACCCAGGTCCCTGTGACGTCCATGTGGCTAGATCTGACCAACAACTCCCAGGCCCCATCTTACTCAATCTCTCAGAGAACTTCACTCAGCCAGCCTCTCCCTTCCACTTGAGATACTTGATTCCTGAGTGCCCAGGCTCCTTCCTGGCTTCCTATCTCTGCGGTGATGCTTCCCAATTTCCTGTGTTGGCTCATCCTCTGCCAACAAAAACTGATATTCTGGGATTCTTTCAAGACTCAGGCCTGGGCCCTCTTTTCTCCCTCAATAATACACTCCTGGGGGATTCCATCTGCTCCCACTTGCTGTAGTGATGAATTACAGAAGGCTGGATGTAATTATATATCCATGGACTGATCGACAAATACTGCTCAGACAACTGGCTGCCATGTGAAAACAAGGTTACATCAGAGACCCATTTCATACATCACCTCAATATAAACTCTTCATGATTTATGGCTCAAAAATATATGGAGTGGAGGAAAACTCATTATTACTACAAGAAAATATAAATTTAAAAAATTATCTCATAGTGGGGCTATGCCTTCCTAAACAAGGCACAAAGTCCAGAAGCCGTGAAACTAAAGACTGATGGACACTAGGCAACATAAAGTTAACATTTTCCAGGTAGTAATAAATGCCATTAACAAAATAAAAGCAAACATACAACCCATCTAGGGAAAAAAACCACTGGTATCTCAAATGACACAAACAGGTAATTTCCTTCATATAACAAAGGCCTCCCAAACCAACAAGACTAACAACCTGTCGAGAAGCGGACACATAGAGTGGCCCAGAGCACAAAGACGAAGGGCTCCGAAGTACCTGACGAGGCACTGGATCTCAGACACAAGGGCAGGACCGAACTGCAAACCGAAACTAAAATGAAGTATGTATTTTATGCCTCTCACCCTGCAAAGACTGAAGGAAATAACCTTCAGCAGAGTGGCCAGGTATCATTTAAGAGTGTAAACTGGCATACTATGGAAACATTTACCACATGTTTTAAATTTAAAATGTACATATCCTTTGACCTATCAAAGAATAGACGTTTTTAAGTATAAAAGCAATAAACAAACATTTTCAAATATGAACTCAGAGACCCTAGAGACGGTGCCCAGGAGCCCTTCTGAAGAAATTACGGGGGAGGGATTTCTAGGGTGGCACTCCGGAATGCGGGTTCAATCACTGGAAGTGAGCGGAGTCCATTTATTCTAGCATAAGAACCTCTGTATGTGTGCAAACCTTATAAACAATATAGAAATACTGTTAAAAAAAAAAAAAAGACAAGGTAGAAATACACTAGTTTCCTCACATTTTATTGCCACGGTGAAAAGAAAACTGCTAAATCCAGTAATTAAGACTATTGGAGGATATAAAAGTGATCGTGAAAAGAATTTTTTCAAAGACTTCCAGATTATCAGAAAAAAGACACACATATTTACCCTCAATGCGGAGAATATACAGACCACATGATAAAAAAAATTTTAGATGTCCATGGGAATATTCATAACCAACAAAACCTCAACAAATTTAAAAAAAAATAGAAATCACATTTTCTGAAATCATACATACTCAAACACACAACAGACAAAAATTAATAGCAAAATCAGAAAACACAAGAGCCTTTCCACCAAAAAAAGTTTTTAAAAACTCTTAACAACAATTGTATCAAGGAAGAATTACACAAACTGAAATTGCAAATTTTTTTAAAAAATAGATAAATTTATGGAATATAACTAAAGCAGAGCTCAGGTAGAAATTTTTAGCTTTAAATACACCATTGAAAAAATAATATATGAATGCTATAATAACTATATGCCAATAAATTAGATAACTTAGATGAAATGGACAAATCACTAGAAAGACAAGAACTACCAAACCTGACTCGAGAAGAAATGAAATATCTGAACATTTAACAAGATACTAAATTCGTAATCAAAAAAATTCCCTCAAAGAAAATTTCAAGACAAGATCGGCTTCATCAGCTTCACATCTACCAAACATTTAAAGAGTTAATACCAATACTTCCAAATTCTTCCCCAAAACAGAAGAGGACGGAATACTTCATAAGTCATTCTGTAAGTTCCTGACACAAAACCAAAGACATCACAGGTAAACTACAGATAAATATCCTGTATGCACACAGACACACAAATCGCCAACAAACTATTAGTAAACTGAATCTAGCACCACAGAGAGACAAATATACACATGACCAAGTATACACCACTCCTGGGAGATACTTAGTTCAACATACGAAAATCAACCATGTAATACATGTTAATAAAGGAAAAAATCCACACTATCCTCTCGATAGATGCAGAAAAAGCATTTGACTAAATTCAATACCTTTTCGTGATAAAAACATTAAACAAACCAGGACCAGATGGGAATTACCTCCAACCTGCTAAAGATTATCCACAAAAAACACAGTTAACATCATACTTAATGGTGAAAGCCTGGATGGTTTTCTGCTAACATCAGAAACAAGGACGCATGCCCTCAGAGCACTTCTGCCCAACACTGAACTGGAAATTCTACCAGCTCAGTAGGACCTGAATTAGGGCAATTAGGCAAGAAAACAACAACAACAAAGGCAGATGCTATGAGCTGGTGTATAGAATGACTATTAGAACTAGTTCAGCAAGGGTATGGGAGACAAGATGAATATGCAAAAATCAACTGTATTGGGGGAAACCGGAGGGGGAGATGAACCAAGAGAGACTGTGGACTCTGAGCAACAAACTGAGGGTTTTGGGGGCGGGGGGAGGGGGCGGGTTTGCTGGGTGAGCCTGGTGGTGGGTGTTGAGGAGGCACGTATTGCATGGAGCACAGGGGGTGGTGCGTGAACACTGAATCTTGGAACACTGAAAAAATAAAATTAAATTAAAAAAAAAAAACTTTCTGTAGAGTAGCAATGAACAAACTGAAAATGAAATTAAGGAAAAAATCCCATTTGGGGAGCCTGGGTGGCTCAGTTGCTTAAGTGTCCAACTTCAGTGTCCAATATTTTGCTGATTTTGGCTCCAGTCATGATCTCAGAGTCCTGAGGTGGAGCCCCCACATCAGGCTCAGTGCTCAGTGGGGAGTCTGCTGGGGATTTTCTCTCCATCTCCCTCTGTTCCTCCTGTCCTTCTTTCCTTCCCTTTCCTTCCCTCCGTCCCTCTTTCCTTTCCCTTTCCCTCTCTCTCAAATAAATGAATCTTTTTTAAAAATTCCATTTGTAAAAGCATCAAGGGAATAAAATACCTAAGAATAAATTTAACAAAAAAAATTTCAAAACTCATACTCATACTCATACTCTGAAAACTATAAAAACTATAAAAACACTGCTGAAAGCAAAGCAGACTGAATAACCTATTCACACATCGTGTTATTATTGGTCATTAAAAGGATTGATAGTCTGATACATGCCACAGTGTGGAAGAACCCTGGTGGGTTGAGTTACTGTCTTACAAAAGTCCTAACCCCTGGTCTCTATGAGTGTGACCCTATTTGGATTACACTAGATGTAATCAAGTTATAATGAGGTCATACTGGATTAGAGTGGGCTCCAAATCCAATGACTAGTGTCCTTTAAGAAAAGCAGTGAAGACAACCGAGAGACGCAGAGAGAACGCCGTGTGGGGGCAGGGGCCGGGGCCGGGGTCGGAGTGTCCCATTCCAAGGCAAGGGTTGCCTGCAACAGCCAGAACCCCAGAGAGAAGCATGAAACAGATTCTTCCCCTCAGCTTTCAAAGGAAGCATGGCCATGTCAATGCCGTCATTTCAGACGCCTAGCCTTAAGAACTATGAGAGAATAAATTTCTGTTGTTTTAAGCCACCCTGTTTATGGTAATTTGTTACAACAACCTTAGGAAATTAACACAACCCTGAAAACATTACGCCAAGTGAAAGAAGCCAGTCACAAGGGACCACAGAAACATCCAGAACAGGCAAATCCATAAAGATGGAAAGCAGTGCTTACCCAGGACCAGGGATGATGAGTTTGGGGAGTGATGACTAATGGCCACAGGGATTCTTTCTGGGGTAATGAGAATATTCTAAAACTGATTGGGGTCACGGATACATAACTCTGTGATGGTACTAAAAGTCAATGAATTATAACAACAACAAAAGAATAAATAAATTAAGAGGAAGTGTTCAAAAAAGGGAGGGATATATTATAAGGGTACAAGATTCAATGTGAAAGAACTCCAAAAAAGGAAAGCCGAAACAATCTGAGCGAGGAAATAATGATAGTTTTAGAGGAGCGCCCCGGTGGCTCAGTGGGTTAAGCATCTACCTTCAGCTCAGGTCATGATCCCATGGTCCCAGGATCAAGCCCCACATCAGGCTCCCTGCTCAGCAGAGAGCCTCCTTCTCCCTCTGACCCTTCCCCTGCTTGTGCTTGCTTGCTCTTTCAGATAAATAAAATCTTTTTTAAAAACGTTATTATTAGATTATAACCCACGGAATAACATATTTATGACTCCAAACTGAACAAATTAAGTAACTGAATAAATAGGGAGGGAAGAATAGTTCCTTACAGAAAAATTCTAATTAATAAATGTAGAAGAAATGAGGAAAATACAAAATTGCCATTAAAACACCACAGTAATAATTTTTTTAAAACAAAATATCCTGATGGATGCTTAAATTAGTGGGCAAAAGTTTGAGGAAAAGTAGGATATTTGTTTGCACGGTTTAAAAGTATCTCTGCCAAATGTTTATTAATTATAAAGAGAAAAATAGTTAACTTTCAGGGGACCGCTCCTAGACATCACTGTAACTTCAAAGTTAACACCACTAGTAAGACATATTGACATCATGCACCCTCTTATATAATGTACTAAGGAGAAGCCATTTGCAGGAGACAGACTTACACAACAGTTATCATTTGTCATTGGTCTAAAACTCCGACATCCTGTGTTTTTCTTTGCTTTATCTGGCAACCCCAAACGAGAAGGGCACATCAAGAATACCACATCTGTGGTATTCTTGCCAAAAACGCATAACTTCAATCTCATCGTGAGAAAAGAGCAAACACATTCTACATAACTACTGACCACAAGACAAGACTTAGAAATTATCACAAGAAAAAGGATTAATTTTTTTTAAAGCAGAAGTTAACAAATTAAGATCAAAACTCCAGAAGAGATTTTAAAAAACCTCAACCAGGGATTGGCACACTTTTTCTGTAAAGGTCTAGATAATATCCGAGGCTTTGGAGACCATTTGAGTAGTTTCATCTACTCAGAGCTCTGCCATTGTAACATAATCACAGACAACACATAAATAAACGGGCAAGGCTGCAGTCCAGTAAAATTTCATTTACCAAAATAGGCAGAGGGCCTGATCTGGCCGAAGAGTCTTGTTTATCAACTCCTGATCTCTTCAGACCACTTTCTTTTTTTAAAAAAAGAGAGCATGCACGTA
This sequence comes from Procyon lotor, assembly GCA_028646535.1. Lineage (NCBI taxonomy): Eukaryota > Metazoa > Chordata > Mammalia > Carnivora > Procyonidae > Procyon > Procyon lotor. The sequence continues at coordinate 48,415,644 of CM053609.1, forward strand.
TTGGGGTGGGGGAGAGCAGAGGGAGAGAGAGAATCTCAAGCAAGCTCCAAGCCCAGTGTGCAGTCGATCTCACAACCCTAAGGATCATGAATTGAGCTAAAATCAAGAGTTGGACACTTAACCAACTGAGCCACCCGGGAGCCTTATATTAAACACATCTCCCATTCTCCCAGTAATGAATTCTCATATGGTTTCTTTATGACTTCAAATAATGTTTTAATAAATAATTTCATACAAGTCCCCTCATAAACTATGCAAGCATTGCTAGATCATAAGAACCTATAAAGACTCCTATTTCCCAAAAGTCCTGCCAACATCTAATTTTTTTTTTTAAGATTTTATTTATTTGTTTGACAGAGAGAGAGAGAGATCACAAGTAGGCAGACAGGCAGGCAGGGAGAGAGGGGGAAGCAGTCTCCCTGCCGAACAGAGAGCCCAACACGGGGCTCAATCCCAGGACCCTGAGATCATGACCTGAGCCGAAGGCAGAGGCTTAACCCACTGAGCCACCCAGGTGCCCTGACTTTCTAATTTTTGACAACTTAATAGGTATAAAGTTTCATTACTTTTTAACTATTCCTGAGCATTTTATTCCTAAAAAGAAATACAACACTGATAACAAAACCTGAAACATGTTGCAAAATCATAAACTACAGGGAAAAAACTCATCAATACTGATGCAAAATCCTGAAGAAATGGCAAATAGACTCTGACAGCACATTAAAATAATAGGGCATATGCACAAGTATACAGTGTATTATAGGATTGATTTCAGGGGTGTCTGGGTGGCTTAGTCGTTAAGCATCTGCCTTCGGCTCACGTCATAATCCCAGAGTCCTGGGATCGAGCCCCTCATCGGGCTCCTTGCTCGGCAGGAAGCCTGCTTCTCCCGCTACCATTCCCTCTGCTTGTGTTCCCTCTCTCGCTGTGTTTCTCTCTGTCAAATAAATAAAATCTTAAAAAAAAAAAAAAAAAAGGATTGATTCCAGAATGCAAGAATGATTCAATATTATCCCATCAATCAGATGATTATCTCCAAAGACTGAAATAACCATTCTATTTAAGAATGCTCTGTAAAATAGGAATAGAGGGATACTTACTTAGTACTGCAAAATATATCTAGCTCAGCTCAAAAACTAGCACCCAGCTTACATGGGGAAACACTAGAAGCATTCCCACTAAAACCTGGAAGAAGACAAGGATGGTCACTGTCATCACTATGACTTTATTTATGTTGGAAATACTAGGTAATGCAATTGGGAAAGAAGAAAAAAATACTGGTACAAAAATTAGAAAGGAAATGGTGAAACCATCTCTACTTGCAGATAATGTGGTTATATGCCTGAAAAAAATCAAAGACAGGGCTACACAGTATGGTAGCCACTAGCCACATGTGGTTATTGAGCATGTGCAATGTGGCTAATGTGACTTAAGAGCAAAATCTATGATTTGGTTCTATTTAATTTAAATTTAAAATAAGGGGGCGCCTCGGCTCGGGTCATAGGGTCTTAGGTCTCAGGTCTTAGGGTCCTGGGATCAAGCCCCGCATCAGACTCTCTGCTTAGAGGGAGCCTGCTTCCCCCCCTCTCTCTGCCTGCTTCTCTGCCTACTTGTGATCTCTCTTTCTGTCAAATAAATAAATAAAATCTTTAAAAATATATAAATTTAAAATAAGATAGCTACCTATGATAGTGGCTACTGTATTAGTACAGATCTAGAGAACAGACCAAAATAATACGGACACAAAATTAATATACATCAATGCCTTTCATACATACAAAATAACAACTGGACAGAAGATATAAGGACAGAACAACAGTAACAAAAATAACATAAAATAAAACACTTACAGTTAGAACAGTAACAACAACAAAAAATAAAACACTTAGGAATAACTCTGAAAAGAAATAGAGAGACAGGTCAAGGAAATTTTAAACACAAAAAGATGGCTGGAACTTACTATGTTCTTAGTTTGGAAATTCCACAGCATAAGATGATATTTCTCCCTAAGTCAGTTTATAAATTTAATAGGCCCCATTAAAAATGTGAACAAGGTTTTTTTTTGTTTTTGTTTTTGTTTTTTTTTTTGACAGAGAGAGAGATCACAAGCAGACAGAGAAGCAGGCAGGGAGAGAGGGGGAAGCAGGCTGCCCGCTGAGCAGAGAGCCCGAGGTGGGGCTCGATCCCAGGACCCTGAGATCGTGACCTGAGCCGAAGGCAGAGGCTTTAACCCAATGAACCACCCAGGCACCCCGAACAAGTTTTTATAAATGAACTATTTAAGCTAATTCTAAATCTCATATTACAAGTAAACAAGAAAAAATACTCTAGAAAAGCGTGCCTGGGTGGCTCAGTCAATTAAGCGTCTGCCTTCAGCTCAGGTCATGGTCCCAGAGTCCTGGGACTGAGCCCCGCATCGGACTTGCTGCTCAGCGGGGAGCCACTTCTCCCTCTGCCTGCTCCCCTCATTCATGTGCTCTCTTACTCGCTCTGCTCTCTTTCAAATAAATAAATTTAAGGGGAAGAAAGCTCAGAAAAAACAACTGGGAGTAAAGCACATTATAAGCCTTATATAAGAAAAGTTGGTATCTTAAGTTGGTGAAGTAGAGATGAGCTGTCCAGAGGAACAAATTAATCAAATATTAAATTTGATCTCATTTTAAATTTAAATAAATTTAATTTTGAATTGATTTTAAATTTTAATTAATTAAAACATTAATCAAATGTTAAAGGGACAACTTGATAGCCATCTAGAAAGAATAAAGTTGGATCCCACCTTATACTATATATATATTCAAAACAAAGATTTATTTTTTTGAATCAAAGATTTAAACATGAAAAATAAAACTATGTAATTTCCAGAAGAAATCACAGGAGAAATTCTTGGTAACTATGGAATGAAGAATGTGTTTCTTTTTTTTTTTTTTTTTTTTTTAAAGATTTTATTTATTTGACAGAGAGAAACACAGCGAGAGAGGGAACACAAGCAGAGGGAATAGTAGCGGGAGAAGCAGGCCTCCCGCAGAGCAGAGAGCCCGATGCGGGGCTCGATCCCAGGTCCCTGGGATCTGACCTGGGCCGAAGGCAGACGCTTAACGACTGAGCCACCCAGGCGCCCCGAAGAATGTGTTTCTAATTATGATCAGAACATAGATACTTAAGAGAAAAACTAATAAGAACTTCTGAATGGCTCCAAACACAATAAGCAAAGTCAAAAGAGAACCAAGAACTGGGACAAACATCATCCCTATCAGACATAGGGCTAGCTTGCCAAAAGAACTCCAGAAATTGATAAGAAAAAAAGAGAAATGAGCCAGAGCTGTGAACAGATAAATCAGCAAAAATCAAACATTTGATACCAACTTGGTGAGAGTGTGGGGGTAACACGTCTCTCTCCTACTGCTGGTGGGAGTATAAATTGGTACATCTGTGTGAGGTAAAACTTGTCAATATTCAGGTCTCAAATACATACACTCTTTGTAGGAGTCCACTTCTAGATATGTTTGCAGATGTGCAGAATGATACACGCACAAAGTTACTGACTGCAGCCCTGTTCATAGCAGCAGAAGAATGAAGTCAAGCCCTTGGTGGGGGGGCCGGGGGTGAAGCAGGAGACCCGGGTTCTCAGGCAACAGGAACAGGTACTTCCCTATCTATCCTTACAGATGTCCATATTTTTTTGTCTTTTCTACCACACAAATGGTAGAAATACCATATGAATAGATTATCTATGCAAAACATGACATTTATAAACATGCAAAGAGGAAAAGGAAACACTGTATCGGCTGTTAAAAAGGATGAGTCAGCGGCAGATTTGCTGGTGTGCAGTGCTGTCCAAGACATTCTTCAGGACGAAAAGGGACAAAGCAGGTGTATATAGTATGCTGTCATTCCTGTGCTTTAGAAAGGTACACACATTCTCAAAAATAAATATATAACAAAAAGTAACAAGAAATAAAATTGTAAATAGAAAGAAAAATATATATAAAAAGAAAATTTAAAGAAAAAGATATGCACATTCTTATGGCTATTAAAACACAGAATGTAGTACAGAATGCCTCTGGAAATACACCCCATACAGGTGTGTGATTGCTTTGGGGGAGGGCAAACAGGAGACTGAAGGATGAACTTGACATCATATGTCCCTTGCTACTACTGTCCGAATACTATGTTTTTACTATGTGAGGTTAAATACAAAACAAATTCCAAATTTTATATCCCCAGCCAGATCTTCCCCCTCAGCTCCCCCTTGCATTTCTCACAGGCACCACAAACCCCGTCAGTGCAAAACCAGACTGATGATATTCCCCACAGAACCTGTCCCCCTCCAATGCTCCGTGGCACCGTCGCCATCACGGCCCCCTCAGCTGCTTGAGCCAGAAGCGTGTGCCGTTCCCAGCCTCCCCCTCCCCACCCCCCCCCTCCCCGTCCCCTCCTCTCACAGGCAACGGGCTCCCGGGTCCTGGGGATGATCTCTGCCCACCGGCACGGCCCCTGGCTCGGCGATGGGCCGCTCTCACTGGGCCTGGCCACAGTCATCAACGGCTCTACCCACAGCTGCCCCGCCGCGCCCTTCCCCTGGAATCTCATCGTCCTGCTCCCCTGCTTCAAAGCTTTACAGCAGCTTCTGGGAAGTAACATGATCACATGGATCCAAAAAGGGCCAGAGCCCACCGCGCAGCTATGTGATCTTCCCTTTCCTGGGCCTTCCTCAAGTCATCCCTGGCTCACTATTCTCCAGCCACACCGGCCTCCTCCTAGTTCCTCCAACTCTCCCTCCCTCAGGGCCTCAGCGGCCAAGCGCTCTGCCTGGAAGACTGCGCTCCCAGCTCCATCTCTGCTGACCCCCAGCACTAAGCGCTTGCTCTGTTAACTGCCTTTCACCCCTCCTGATCTCAGTTTAAAGGCACCCTCTTCAGACCATCTTTGCTGACCTACCGGACTAGATCAGATCCCATTTTATGTTGGCTTAGAACCCCTTCTTCATATAACTTACTGCAATGGTGATTAAATAATCACTAAATAATCTGTACTTCACCCTCTACCAGGTTTAAAGACAAGAATGGCTTTGCTCGCTGCTATATTCCCAGTGCCTAAAATACTACATACAAAATAAACACTTGCTGGATGAATAAACAGGGAGTGGGAGACAAAAGTAAAGGGAAAACCAAAGGCCGTCTGTCATCCATGAGAAGGGCTCAGGGCAGCAGCGGCCTCCAGGAGGGAGAACTTCCTGCCCCAACTCTTGCCTCCGGCCTGGCCCCTGGCTCACTGTTAGCATCTGCCTACTCACCACACTGTCTGGGGACTGGAGCTGGTCTGGCAAGGCTGTGCTGCTATTGTAGCCAGAGGTAACCCCAGAAGAGAGGCTGCCGTTGGAGCTGGTACACAAGGAGTTGGATGTGGCCAGGCTGTGCAGCTTTTCTTCTTCCTGAGGACGACAGGGGGCTGTCAACCGGCTTCTGGTTTACCCTAGCCGCTCGCTACCCACTCTGCCCCTGACACTACCCTTTCTTACCTCCCCAGCGCCCATCACCTCCCAGTGCCCCCCTCAACCTGAAACCCTCATGCCTCCCCACATGCCTACCCCAACTAAAAACCAGAGCCGCCTCCTCCCAGACTCTGGCCTGGGGACAGGAGCTGGTCAGAGCAGGATGACATGGAAAAAGAGTGAGCACAGCTTTGAGCTGCTTCTAGGAGTCTGACACCTTCCTCTAAACGCCACCTCCTGACTCAGAGGCAGCCCCGGTGAAGGCTGACCCAGTCTGACTTCGGCCCCAGGCCCCAGGCCCACCCTGACATCACCGGCCTGCCCCACTCCTCACCCTCAGCAGCTGGGAGACGATCTGCTGGCGGATCCTCAGCTTCTCCTGCTCAGTCCGCTCCTGTAGCCGGGCCCGGGCCCGGGCAATCTCCACCTTGGCCTCCTCTCGAGCACGCTGGTACTCTTGCAGCATCAGTGCTATGTCAGAGGCGGGGTGAGCAGACCGCAACGCCAACCCTGGGCTCCTGAGGAAAACCAGAGGGTGGGGAGAGATGCCCTCTAACATTGTGGGTAGGTGGGCGATAGCCTTGGCCTGCTCGTCCCATACCTACTCCACAACCATGCTCTCCTTGCCTAGTTTGGTTTTACCACCCGCTTTGAGGCTTGGGCCTACTGTCTTACATGGTAGGTCACAGGCACTCTGCCCACGCTCTCCCGTGACCTCTGCCCCCCCCTTTCCCTTGCCCCATTCTCCCATGGTCACCTCCACCTGCCCACGGGAGCATGCGACCCATTAATGGAATCACTCCTGTCAAAGAAAGCCGCAGCCTCCACTCCCCAAGCCCTGCTCCCCACAGCCCTCTCACCCTACACACAACCTGCTCTTTGAGGGGCTCTGGGCCCCCCCTTACCTGGTGGTCTCCACAACATCCTTCCTCAGTTGCTGCAGGTATTGTCGGCGCCTGCTGGGTAGGTCGGCGTCCCGGGTGGGGACATCCCTGTTGGGCTGGAGGCTCAGTTGCTTCTGGGGGCCGAGGCTCCGTGTCCAGTGGGGGTTCTGAAGTCGTTCAGCCCGTTCTCTCCGGAGGGTCTCAATGGTTTGTTTTTGCCTGAGACAAAATGTGACTGATTCACTGAGGCTGGCCCTGAACGCCCTTCTCCATCTTAAGATCTACCTCCGATCCCCGGAAAACCCCAGAGCTCAGCAGCGGGGAAAGGAAGCGCCAGCTACCAGCCTTCTCTGTTCTCCTTCAGCCCACCTCTCGCCCTTCCCCTGGAGGCTGGGGGCCCTTACCGGGCATAGAGCTCCTCCCAGGCGGACCGCACAGGCTCTTCAGCAGCAAGCGCCGCCCCTGTCCCACTCTGCAGCACCTGCAGGAGGGCATCTGCCTCCCCGAAGCCACGGTGCAGTTTTGCTTCTGTGAGTTCCATGCTGAGCGAGAGGTTCTGGGCCCCAGCCTGCAAGGGCATCAGCTCCCTCTGAGACCCCTGAGGGTCCTGGCTCTGGCCAACAGGAGGTTGTAGGGGCTTCTGTTCCTGCTCTCCAGAGCTCAGATTACATCTGGTCCTCAGTGACTCCGTCACCCCTAGCCCCCCAGGAGAGCCATCCTGAACCCCACACCAATGAGTAAATTTGCTATGCACTGGCAAGTCCCTCGGGCCGTGATGCCGGGGCTCAGGGGCCACACACACCTGGGAAGTGGAGCACGGCAGCACCTCAGACTGGCAGGCCTTGGTTGGGCCCAAAGTGGAACCCTGGAGCCCTGCCGTATCAGTCAGCTCAGAGACAGGACGGGGGCCGGGGGGCTGGAGGTCTCCCCTTGAAGACAGGAAGCCTGGAGTGCGCTGTGGCTCCACTGGAGATGCTGAACTCTCACCCCCTTTTTCTGTCTTGCTCTGCCATTGACTTGGCCCCCTGCTGCTCACTGGGCCATACTCCAAGGAAGCCAGGTCCTCTGGCACAAAGTCATCAGCCAGCCTCTGGCTCGTGCTCCTCAGTGAGGGTGGTGGCAGTTCGCTTTGGACCGAGGTGGTGGTCCTGGGCTGAAACCGCCGAGGCTGCTGCCCTAAGAAACAGACTGGGAGTTTCGGGCTCTGTGGTGGGCTGCCTGGGGAGATCACCTCAAGGAATGACCTGCCATCGCTCCTTTCTAAGAGACTCTTGCCTTCCCCACACGGAGCCCCCGCTCTCTGGGAGCCACCTGACTCATCAGTGGTTTGAGCATGATCATCCACTGGAGACCTGGAGGTGTCAAGGAGAAGTTCCGGGCTGGAGACAAGCTCCCGGTGGCCTTCAAGAGGACAAGCTGAGGGGGCTGTGAGTGACAGAGAGTCTGCGGGGAGCCCTAACCCCTGGGAGCTGGCACTAAGCGTGAGGATCGGGGAGGAGGCCCTGTCCACCAACAACATTCCCTTGGTGCCCAGCTCCTTCTCGACCTTAGGATCCCTGACGGACTCTGCAGCACTGGGGCAGGGCTCTGGGGACTGGGAGCCACTAGGGCTCTGGCTACCCACAGCCGGGCAGGAAGGTTCCTCTGACTGGGAGCTAGGAGGTAAGGAGGCATCAAGAGAAGGCTGAGGGCTCACAGAAGGGAGGTTCTGCTCAAAGTGAGCTTTCTGAAAACTCAAGCGGGATGATGGGAGTGTCGGAAGGCTCTGGGGCCTGCAGCGGGTGCTTTCTTCCTGACGTTCTGAAGGCCCTGACATTTTCCATGCTGTTTCCTCTGCCTCTGTCTTCTGAAGCGTCCCTGTGACATAGCCCTGCTCTTGAGACACGGTGGGAATATCCGAGCCCAGCACTTCAAGGACCACATTGACCTCCTGAGGGTTGGCCTCTGGGGCTTGAAGGTGCAGAGGTGGTAAGGCCAGGTCCGTTTGGATGCCCTTGTCCAATGTGGTCTGAGTGCAGCCATCTATCATAAAAGCCTGGGTCACCTCATCTGGGGTCTCCCTCTTGATGTTCTGTTCCTTCTCGGCCACACCTGGCTGGGAGAGACTTCCCAACAGCTCTGAGGTGCTGTGCAGCAGTTTGGAGAGGTGGAGAGATAGATTATGCATGCTGGTCCAGGAGACCAGACCAGAGACTGGCACTGCACTGGTTTCTGGCTGATCAGAGACGTTGGTGGAGCTCCAGCAGAGACTGCACCCCAGGGTCTGCGTGCCCTGCTCCAGGGTGTCCATCCTGGACTGGCCCACAGGACCACCGTCCTCTGATGGATACAGCAGCATAATCTCATCTACTGGATCTGCAGCACTCCCTTCAGCCAAGAGGGACTCCCTCCTCAGCCAGCCCGCTTCATCAGTGGTGCCCGGGAACTGGGCTCTTGTGTCAGGACCCTTACTGGTGATTGCTCCTTCAGGGCTCTTCAGGATGTGGAGGTTCCCCAAGGCAAATGAGGAGCCCCATACTTCCCAGGCCTCACGTGAACCCTGGGCATTTCCCACACTGTGTGGGCTCGCCAGGTCCCGGGCATTGGCAGAGATGCTGAGGTGGGGGTACAGTGGAGAGTTCTGGCTTTCTAGGCCATCGTCCGTGCTTGAATAACGGGCCATGTCTGATGGTAGCAGGCCCTGGGGTGTCTGGCCACGGGAGACATCCACCGCACTGCCAAACACGTACCGCTTCCAGCCGATCTGCCCAGGCCCCTCCGGACGGGAGGACAGGATGTAGGGACTGACGTCGCTGGAGTCAACGTGTAGCATTCCTTTGTCTGCCTTGGAGTGCCACTTTTCTGGCCTGGCCTGGCCACCCGGTCTCTCTGGACTTTCCGGCCAGGCCTCTTCCAGGGGACTAGATGTCCAACTGGTCATGAAACTGGGGGTTGGCATGCAAGAGAGAGCTGATGACCTTGGGTAAGGAGGGGTGGCAGGTTTCGGGGGCCCGTCATCAGCAGTGCTATTGTCCAAGTTAGATGAGGCTCTCTGACCACAGCCCTCAGCTTTCAGAGATGTCCTCACTGCTGAATTACCTGAGAAATAGTCCCTGGGATGTGGGAACCACAATCTGCTAGGCTCCTGTATATCTTCATCTGTGGGGGAAGGAGGCTCTACACTCATGTTCAGCTCCTGAAGAGACCGGGAAGAGCTGACCACAGAGAACTGTGGTCTGAGGGAGGACCTAGAGTGTTTGGGGCCAGAGACGACTGCAATCACAGGAAGTGAGCCCCTCTTGGGGGGAGCCGGCTGCCCCCTGCCAGAGGCAGGCAGGCTAGGGCTCGCGGGTGTGGGCCGTGGGGCTTCACTCTGCCCCAAAGGCATGGTAGCTGAGTCTTTGAAGCCTGGTGAGAACATCTTAGATACAGAGGGCTTGGCTGCACATGCCTCCTCTCTACCTGCATCTCTAATCTGACAGCTGTCCAAGCCACCTTCATGAGAAGGCTGAGAATTCCTGCTCTGGGCAGGTTCTTTACCACCACCTGAAGCCTGATCTCTCTGCTGCTCTTCCTCCTCCCAGGTACCATCAGCTTGGTGCCTGGAGATGTGTTTTAATTTTGCTACAAACGTGGCTTGGGGATCCAAGCCACTGTCATCTCCGGACTTAGTGGAAAGTTGTGGCTTTTCTGGAAGGCATTGGATTGCATTTCCTAAATATCCATGCTGTGATTCCCCCAGAAGCTCACTCTCAACAGACCCTTCACTCAAATCCAGGGCGTGTGGTCTCTCAATTGTTAAAGGTGGTTCTGGTTTGGTTTGAGACTCTTGTGCACTCTGGCCACCTCCAGGGCTGTCCTGAAACATCCTCAGTGGCTCAGAGCACACACCTGCAGAGGGAAAGGCAGCCTCAAGCTCTGTGCTGTCTTTCTTCTCGGCAATCTTTTTCTCAGGATCCTCTACTGACCTTGAGCTTCCATCAGCCACTGAGTGGCTCAGTGAATTTGCCCCCACATGAGAGGCAGAAGGGGGGCTGCCCCCTTGAGCCAGAGATAGGGCAGCAGCAGAAGCAGAAGGCTCCCGAGCGCTGCTCTCTGTTGGCCCAAATTCTCTGTGAATGCCCTTGGGCTCAAGGACAGGTGCCAAGAGGACTTCGAGTTCCCCGGAACAGCTCTCTCCTCTCTCATCCGTTCCACAGGCTCTGGAAGGCACTATGCAGGGTGGCTGGAGTGTGGCGGGGGCAGCCTTGGAACTCCCCTTTCCCAGGTCACCATCCCTATGACACGGTAAAGTGGAGGGTAGGGAGAAACAGGCAAGAGAAGTAACGGGTTGAGGATCGCAAGGAGTCGTTGTGCTGTCTTCCTGCCCTCCAGATGCACTAAGAGTCCTGCTGCTTTCAGTGTTCCCTAAGAAGACAACACAGAAGGAAGTTTGCTGTGGGCATGCGCCCTGGGCCTCCTCCTGAACTCCCTCAGGACCCCAGCTAGGTCTTTGATCTGGCAATGGAGTCAGCCTGTGATCCTTGCTGCCAGCATTGTGGGCTTCTGCCAGCCCACAGCCAACATTCTCCTTTCCTTTCACACACTGCGGCGAGGGAGCTTCCAGTTCAAGGCTCCTCAGGGCTCTAGGCAGGATGGTATCCTGTCTGGAATACCTCCCTTCTTCTAAGCCGGTGGTATCCTGTCTGGAATACCTCCCTTCTTCTAAGCCGGTGGAAGCCTCAAGGCATTGGGAGTGATCTTGGGTACTCGCTGAGAGGCTGACAGAATTCGGAACATCACAGGTCGCAAGCTGACTTTCAAGACAGGTGGTTTTTCCTCCCTGTGCAGACACTAAGAAATTACCTGACCCTCCTCCACAAGTGGTGTCTAGAATTCTAGGTTCTTGATGCACTGGGCTACACTCCTCACCGCCGGGGCACACGGTCCCTGCTGTCTCCCACAGAGCTAACCCGCTTCCCTCACGCAGACTCTCGCCAGGGTCGTCATTAGGAGCCCAAGAAGGTAAGGGAGCCACTACTTCCTCTGATACTCTGTCCTCTACAGCTGTTGAAGGAAAACTGCCTGAGCCCACAGGATCAGAAGAGGAAGGTGTTTGGCTTGCTTTTTTCTTTTTCTCTGTGATTTCAGAAGAACAAGAGTGACATAGAAACTGTTCACCAGCTCCCAGAAAATGTCTCGGTTCTCCAGCACAATGGCTTTTGCCTAGAGTTGGGGCTGCATGGGAGGAAGTCTCTGAGGGATGCTGTGGCCCTGTTGTAGTCTCCGTGTTGGGCGGATGTTGACAGCTGTCTGAAGGGTGGTGTGTGGCCTGAGGAACTTTCCTCTCATCAGTCAACAGATGTCCTGATACAGCAGAGAGAGATGTCGCATGAAACCCTTGGGCTTCAGCCTCATTGCTGGTCCCGTCTGACACCAACTGGTCCCTTTGTGGACACTGAGACCTACCCGGGGGCCCTGGAGAACATTCAGGTCCTAATAAAGTCTCATAGTAAGAAAGAATTTTGCCTCCAAAGTCATGAAGCTGCTTTCCCTGGGCCTTTGACTGTCTGATCTCCTCCAACACAGCCAAGCCCGTGGGCGTATGAGCACAGTGCTCTGGGTAAGGCACCCTTGGCAGGGACACAGGTGCTGAGAAAGGGCCGCTAGGAGAACTGAGGTCTGCGGCCTCCTTCCCTGCCTTCTGCCTCACCTGCCGGCCTTGATTGCTACCCTCTTCTAAGAGGCAGCGGGCCTTCTGTTCAAGTAGGCTATAGACCCTATTCAGGGAACGAGTTCTGTCTGTTCCTCTGTGTACAGCTGCTTCGGCTTCAGAAGCAAAACCTTCTCTGGGACTCAAGCCCAGTTGAGGGCTTGTGATGCTTCTGAGGTCCCCTCCTTGGTCTTGGGTACTTGCTGATCTGCAGCCCTCTGTCCCCGGGGGAATGCTCTCTGATTCATGGGTTTGACCATGAGACCCCATGGCCGTGGATATCACAGACCCACACCAAGCAGAGTGTGCCAAGGAGGAGCTCCCTCTGACATCCCCCTGAGGACTGGGGCTTCGGGGGTCTCCGCTCTGATTCCAAGTCCCTGCTCTAGGAACCAAGGGACTGTCAGGCATTTTCAACATTGTGGGATCCAGCACATAGTCAACTGAAGAGATGCCTACAGCATCACGTACATGAAGACAGTCTCTTGGCAGCTTTGCATAATTCCTCAGGTCTCTGTGAGGAAGCATAGAGAAGTCTGGCTGGCTCCACAATGAGCCAATCTCCTGGCTAGAAGATGTGCCCATACAATGCTGGCTTAGGCTAGGAAGTTTCCGAGTTGATGAGACCACTGTGTTTTCCTCCTGTAGGCTCCCTTCTCTTTGCACAGCCATTTCCTCAACTCTGCCTTGATCTCTGGGTTCCTCTTGCTTACAACTACTTATACATTTGGCAACTTGGCTTTCCCAAAAACTTTTCACAGTTTCCAATTCCTCAAGACTTCTCAAGCCACAGGACTGCCCTCTGGGGCTCGCAGATGCATTCCCTGCCTTGCCCTCCTTCTTAAAAGACATCTTGGGGCTCAGCTGCAAGGGCAGAGCACCAGCCAATGCCTTGGTTCTTGGATCAGCACAAATGTCTGTGAACTTTCTACAAGCTATACGTGTCCCTACGTCATCACACATGTCCCGGGACTGACTGTCTGATACTGCTAGGCGAGTGCACTCCTTTGCAAACTTAATGTCTTCTACACACTCCCTTGACTTGAAGGGGTACAAGGTAATTTTCTCGACCTGGGGACCTTCCCCAATGCTACTGTTAACCTCTATTTCTCCAGCTTCACTATCCCTAAAGGTAACATCATCTGTCTGTTTTGGAGAAGATGGCTGATACTTCAAAGACAGGTGGTTTCCAAAGCTGCCTGGCCTCAGGACATAGTCAGCCATCTCCTGGTCCCTCCGGTCTCGGAACACAAACTCCTTACTGACTCCCAGTGTGTGGGAAGCATTTCGCTGCTTATTCTGCTTGGATTCAATTTCCAAGATGCCATCTTCCAGCTGCATTATACTCCTAATTAGCCTGGCCATTTCATCAGCATTGTTGACTCTCTTATTCTGTTTCTTTCCAGAAGGTTCTTCTTTGGGGCTTAACATTTCTTGTGACCTTCCAGGGCCCTTACATTCACTCACGTTTTTTTCCTGAGAGCATGTAACTGACTGGAATTTTTCATATGTAGACTCTGTATGTGGAAGCTTAAAGTCTTTTGAGCTGCCTTTGGAATGGAGAGTTTTCCCAAGAAGCCCACATTCATTCTTCCTCTCACCCTTGTGGGCTGGACTTTCATCCGGGGCCATCATGTTTGGGCCCCTTACTCTACGATGTATTGATCTAGACTGCAAAGAAATAGCGGTTTCCCCCAGCATGTCCTTGTCAAGGGCTAAATTGATGGTTTCATAGATGAAATCAGACCTGGCCCCAGAAGGAAACTGTCTGTTCATATCGAAGGCCTGAGTCTGTCTGAGGACTACATTGTGATCCTGCTCTTCTTCCTCATCTGCCTCAGACTCACAAATAAGGAGAGGCTTCCTAGACCTAGAACGGCTTGAGCAAACATTGCAATAGGACTGCACAGTGGCCTTTTCTCCCTCCTCACATGCTGAAAGACTGTGCTTATTCAAAATTCCAACTTGATTTTCAAATTCACATACTTCTGTGCTAGCAGATGAAAGGAAATGTCTGTTCTGAGCAACAAAAAAATAAATTGAATTATGGCTTTCTTCTTCAATATTTCCAGGGCAATTCCCTCTTTCTCTGCTAACTTCCTTGGTGTTCAGATCAAATGGCCTCCCTGCTGTGACCTGCTGAGATGGGGCAATCTTGGAATTCTGGTTTTGTAATAGCACTGGCCAATTATTCTTCAAATAAATATTTTGGAGAACCCGATGGTCATGACCAAAGCCCCAGGCTTCTCTGTGGGGTGGGGAAGGCACTCTTGATTCTCTGCAAGCCGGGATCTCTAAGGCAGTTTCTGTCAGGGCATCTCGGCTTTTGGTCACATAGAAGGTTTCCAAGGGAGGTGGCTGCAAGGAAGATGGGAATGGATTCCAGGCAGCAGCATGAGGATACCGCTTTGGACCTGACGGAAATGCAAATGAAACACTTGGGTGCCTTCCAACCACTTCCCTGGAGCTCTCCTGATAGTCTACCTTCTCTTCCTGCAGGGGTGGGTAAGTGGGACCGAACTGCCCCTCCTGCCCTGAACTATTCTTCCTGAGAGGAGCCCAGCCCTGGGGACAGTGGCTTTTAGTGGCTATGGTGACATGACCATGACAAGGGCTCCTCTGGAAAAAATATTCATCAGAGGAAGTCATCAGTTGAGGTTTCCCACTGCTGTGAGAAGACTCTTCTAAGCTGTTCTGCCTGACTTCACATACTTCAGTCAAGGAATTTGCTATCTTGTTCTCTGCTGCAAAGACTGGCGCATTTGTAGTTCCAGAAGTCGATGATTCTACATCCGCTGAGTAAGTTCCACTATGACTCACCTCTTTCTCCCTAGTTGTAAAGAAATCTGAAGCCCCTTTTAACTCAGCACTCAAACTGTCCTGTTCTTTCTCTGCTCTCAAACGCCTAATTTTGGATAAATGGATAGGAAGATTGTTGAAATCCAGACTGCTAGATACCCCAGAACCAAATGGCAAGAGAGTATCTGTTTCTTTGCCGGAAGCTTGGGTCAAGGAGGCAGAGTCTTCTTCGAGGGAGGACAAAGCTGGCCTGGGTTCTCTAACAGCCTCCAACACGGGATGGGACAGCTCAAGGAGGTACTTTTGCTGAAGGGCAGCCCAGTCCCTCTCCTGGGCACTGTCTACACGAGTGAACGAGGCAGCAGAGGCAGCCAAAACACCTGACACACTGGAGTTGTTGGATGTTTCAGAGTTGGCCTCCTGGGCTGCGTCAGGAATACCTCTGGTCCGAAAGATGCCAGCAACTCGTGGCTGAAGAAGCCTGTAAGATCCCCACAGCGACAGTCTGGACGTATCAGAAGCGGGGATTGTGTACACGCCACTAACACGGCTGGGCAGCTCAGCACCACCTCGGGATAGTTTGGAGCCACAGGGCAGGAGTGTTTCTGCCCCTGATGGCTTTAGTCCTTCCATATTTTGCCAGTGTCCAGGCCTCTCCCATCTACAGGGCTGAGATTCCTGGACATCAGGACTTGGACATAAAGAACCCACTATTCCTGAGGGGCTGCTGGAATTGATCTTAGAGTCACAGGAAAACCAGGAATCCATGGACAACAGAGGGCTCTCTCTTGAAAGCTGCAGGCCTTGGAGCGTGTTTGCCTGTTCAGAGGAGCTTGCCTCTACCTCTGACCCACGTTGCTCAAAGGGGGGTGGGGGCGGGGGACCAAGGTAAAATGAACTGCTCACTGGCAGGATGGCATCCAGCCTGGCTCCCGTTCCATGGTTGGTGGGACCAAGGCTGTACATTGCCTCCTGGTCCACTGTGGGCAGACTGGAGGTCTGTAGGTGCCAGAAAGTCTCTGTGGGCATCTCATCAGCTGAACTGAAGAAAGGCTCTTCTTGCTGATCTCTCTTCAGTTCCTCCTGGGCATCAAGCAGGCTATCCAGGGAAAAGCTCCTTTGAGTTTGGGTGAATAGTCCACTGTTTGAGGATGTGGTGAAGTCCCTCACAGAGGCTCTAACTCTGACCCTGCGGTGGCCATGGCCACTGGGAAGATAATTACTCCTTGGGCTGTTTGGTGGACTTTCATACCCCTCCTCAGCCAGCGAGTCCTCAGATATTTGGCCATCCTCACTTTCAGAGTTCCCTGGCTCTGGGAGATCCTGTTCCTTTCCCTGGGAGTCCTCTGGATTCAGTGGTTCCATCAGGGCTTTGGCATAGACACAAGAGAGAGAATCCACTGAGTAACTGCTCTCTGCATCAGATAAATCACCATCTTTCTCTCTTACATGGTCCATGCGTGGGGTGAAATCTGTGAGTGAGGATGTGGAATTTGGGTCTTCCACAATGTGTTGCCCCCTCAAAGGGCTCCCATGAGGCAAACAAGAGGACTTTTTGGCAATGTCTTTGACCATAACCCTCTGCTGCCTTTTTGATGCCCTGGTTGGAGGAGGTGGTTTGGATTCCACCCAGAAAGTCTTGGCTGCCTTTCCATGCCCAGATGCCTGTTTGGGTCCACGGGGATGTGAGGAACTGTGACAGGCTCCCTTAGAAGTCCTCTGGGCCCCAAGGTTCCCTTCTTTTCGCCACCCTGCTCGTGTGTGGTCAGGGTCTGCTGGTCCCCTACCCCTCCTGGTACAGGGGTAAGGAGTGAATGCATCTGGCTCATCCCTTGGCTTTAGCTTGTAGGCTGAATGAGCCGGAGACGTTAAGCTCTGGGATACCATCTGACAGGGCTGCTTACCCACTCTTTCCATTTCCTGGATGCTGATAGACCCAGAACTCACAGTGAGGCCGGTACCTGACGCCGAGGCTCCTTTCCTTGCCAAGGCCCTCTTAGCAGTGCAGAGAAGCCCCTGTCCTGAGGAATAGAGGGCATTATTATTGAAGTATCCTGTCCTTGGAGGGTAAGAAGCAGTCTCAGGCAAATACTCTTCTGATGGAGTTTTTTCTGATATTTGGTCAGTAGGGTCAGGCGTAGGAGGTAACATGATGGAGGTATCCTGTTTCAGGAAAATACTGTGGAGAAAAGGAAAGACAGTTTAGAAAAGTAAAAGGTAAAAAAATCCCCACTCACAGAGGGAATATAAAGTCCCATTTAGTTTGCTCTAAAAGAGGTTAACAACTAGGCCAATGTCACTGTCCCCTCTAGCCTTTGAGGTCAGAGAAAAGCTCTACAGGTACAAAAAGCAACTGTGGACTACAGTCTTGGCCTCAAAAAGGCCCAGCTATACTCTGTCACTCAATTTCTTTATCTTATAAAAAGACTGAACTGAATCTGAATCTAATCATGCCTTTAGGGAAAACTTCCATTAATAGGCAGTATGAGGAACAGAGGAACAATCTAAATGACACTGCAAGGAATCAAACTGGCAAATCTATAAAGTGGCATATTCTACAGAACTTATCTACTTTTAACAAATCAATGATATGAAGAATTAAAAATGAAACCAAAAGTATTATTAAAAGGAACTTAAAAGACCACATGCAGTGTGTGAACCCTACTTGGATCTTAATTTGAACAACTATCTGTAAATATTTTTGAGGCAATTAGAGAAATTGGATACAGCCTAGCTTTTAGATTATATTGAATAACCGATCTTAATTTTGTTAGGTGAACATGACAATGTGAGTATAAGAAAAGTCCTTATTTTTTAGAAATCACACAATGCCTAGGAGTTACTTTTAAAATGCTTCATCAGAAAAAGGAAAGGAGATTAATATGAGCATGGTAAATCTTGCTAACTGCTGAATGTGGGAGATAGGCATACTATCCTCAACTTAGTTTATGTTTGAAAAATTTTAATAAAAAGTCTTTTTTTTTTTTAAAGATTTTATTTATTTGACAGAGAGAGAGAGATCACAAGTAAGCAGAGAGGCAGGCAGAGAGAGGGGGAAGCAGGCTCCCCGCTGAGCAGAGAGCCCGATGTGGGGCTTGATCCCAGGATCCTGAGATCATGACCCGAGCTGAAGGCAGAGGCTTTAACCCACTGAGCCACCCAGGTGCCCCTAAAAAGTCTTAAAAAAAAAAAAAAAGAAGCCTGCCTAGTACTCCGAAGACCAGAGAGGTGAGCAAATAGAACCAACAGATGTGAACTGTAACCATACTATGGGCAAGGCCCCAGCTAGGCCTGGAGGATATAAAGAAGCAGACACAGTGCCCTGCTCCATCCTCACCT
This sequence comes from Procyon lotor, assembly GCA_028646535.1. Taxonomy (NCBI): domain Eukaryota; kingdom Metazoa; phylum Chordata; class Mammalia; order Carnivora; family Procyonidae; genus Procyon; species Procyon lotor. The sequence continues at coordinate 48,433,828 of CM053609.1, forward strand.
TGACTGAATGCAAAGAGTGAAGGAGGAAAAAAGGGAGTCAGAAAGATAGTGTTTCACTTGCTTACCCATTGGAAGGTAGGGTCAGGAAGCTCACTTGAGGTGGCAGGACAGGCGGGAGGAAGAAGAAGGAAGCATGTGGGAACCGAGTCTGGTATAAGGAAAGATGAGATGGAGGTGGCGGCAGAACAAACACAAGGAGATGTATGCGGAGAGCCAGGGTCTAAAGAGAAGGTGAAAAATGAGGCTGAGATTCTCCCTTGGAAGATATCACCAAAGCGGCAGGAGTTGCCACTCAGATTGGGAGAGGGTAAAAGCCTGAGTCCTAGAAGATCTTACCTACAGAGAAAGAAGAGTAGTCAAAAGAGGGGGAAAAAAAAAAGAGGGGAAAAAGTGGTGGGGAAGGGAGGAGTGTGCAAATCTTTCCATTTCAGCCTGAGAAACTGAGGCCCTGGGAAGTAAAGAATGCCACCTGAGCAACAAGGCTGTAAAGCTCAGTTGATGATCTCAGGTGACCACTGCTGGCTGTACCTGTGTAGGTGGGGCAAGTATAGACTGCAGAGCCTCCGGAGGCTCGAAGAACTGCAACCTGGCCGCCTGCTTCCACGTTTAGGCCCTGGGACCATGGCGTCAGTGCTGGGTACCCGGTACGGGGGCTTCTGGGTGCGGTCATCCCGGATCCAGCACAATGCCGTGGGCCGCTCCAGTCCCTTCTGGGCCTCCAGCAGCCTCTGCTTCCTGGTGATTCTCTCTAGCTGGAAAGAGGCCTTTCTTCGCCGGATGTCCCGCTGTGCTGCCCGAAGGACGTTCCTGCGCCCAAGCTGCAATCGCACCTCCCTCTTCCGGCTTCGGACCAGTGGGGATAGTGGAGTCTCAGGATCTGCCTGAAGCCAAGAACCAGGTGGCACACAGGCCTCGAGTTCTTTCTCTGTCGCGTGGTCTTGCTGCTGCTGCTGCTGCAAATCAGCTACCCAGGTCTCTTTTCTGAACAGCCACTGCTGGTCTGGGAACCAAAGACACCCTGAGACAAGGTCAGCACCTCCCTCCCTGCCCATGCGGTCTAGACTCAGACACTTCTGGCTGTGGTTGGACATGAATGGAGGCAAAGTGCTGGCCAGGGGTGATGTGGCGCGATGAGAGCTACCGGGCCCCCTCACCACAGGGCTTGGGAAGGAAGCCCCCAGGCCTTAGCACGTGCTGGGGCAGGCAGCAAAGCATGGATAAATGTGCATGTGAGGAGAGAGCAGGGGGTCTATCACTCTGAGGGGCAGTAAGGAAGGTACCTTCCTTATTCTTGCTTCCAACCCTTCATAAGAGCCTCTGGTTTCTAAAAGAGGGGAGAGAACACCTAATACCAAAGATTCCATCATATCACAAAGAAAACAAAGGAGAGAATGCAGAAGAATGTGGAAGTATGAAAAGGAAGAGATGAGAAGGTGAAGCAGACACAGTGAGCAGTGGGCACCTACTGTCTTTAATTTGCCGGCTGATGTGCGACTGGTCCAACTCCAGATCCTGTTTGGCTCTAATCTGTCCCGCTAGGATTCGCTGCCTCAAATCCCCCACGCAGTGTTGCTGCTGAATCTGGGCCCTGGGGGGCGCCTCTCCAGCCCTCAGTGGCTGGTGGTCCTCGTCACTCTGCTCTTCCAGCACTCTCCTATCACAGAGGGGCCGGGGTTACCCAAGTGCAATGCAAACCCAGTTCAGGACAAACCGGTGGCAGCCTAAGCCTTTCTGAGAGCACTGAATTCAACAGGGCAGAGAGGGCTTTGAACTTCTGGCCACTTGGGACACAGAGGCACGCTGTCACAGGCAGGTCATGATGTCACAGTGCAGGAGGGGAGAATGGTCCTTAGACTAGCATATTCTTAGACTGTGAGTTGACCAGAAGCACAGGTTCATTCTGGTTACGGAAAATGACCAGGAAAGTAAAGCAGCTTTAAAAAAACACAAACATTTTAGTTAAATCAAGAAGCTTTGTCCTTTAAAAAAGAATAAAACCTTATTAAAACCTGCTGGAAACAGAGTAGAACAGAAGCTCCAATAAACATTGTGGGAATGGAAACTCTCCTACATGTTCAGAGATTATGATTCCATCTCCATTTTGTGAAACAGAAACCCTCTGTGACCTGGGAGGAGGCGGCAGCCAATCTAGAGGAGAGAGAATTTATATGCACACCACACCTATGTGTGTGGCTGGAGACCCAGAGGAGAGGTTGGTCTCCACTCGAGAGCGGTTCTCAGTAAATGAGCCCAAGAATAGTGTTCAAGAGTTTTAGACTCTATCATAACTTCAGAGACATACACTGAAATACTTACTGGTGAAACAGTCTGGGATTTATTTAGATCCAGTCGGGGGAGAGCAGGAGAGAGTGGAAAGGGAGGGGGGATATAAATGAAACAAGATTAGCCGTGATTTGATGACTGGTTGTGTATTTGGAATTCTCCACAATATAAGTTTAAAAAGAATTCTAGATCGTAATCATGCTTTATTCTGCCATCAGGTTCCTGTGTGGCCATGGATGAGAAACAGTCTTCCTCTGAAGACTGACAGCTTCTACCTGCGTGGCTTTTCCCCGGGTCACACGTGGCTCCTATGCAAGGACCTCACAGCAGGGTCTCTCCATCCCTGTCACTCAGGTTTCTAAAGGAGCCAAGTGCATGGGCATTTGGGACGGTAAGAGTAGGGAGTGAGTGGGAGGGACTGGGATCTGCCTTGGGCTAATAAAAAAGCCCCAATCTGCCCTTCCTTAGCCAGCCCTTAGCCTTTATCCCAGTCCCAGGATGCCATGCCTCTTCAAGGCCCACTTAATGACTTGACACTAGATGGTGTGAGGAGTAGTACTCTAGGGGGTTCACCTGACTTACGTTTACTACTTTGGAGAGCAGAATGAAATCACAGAGGATATATGAAAGCAGAGGTCCATAAATGATAGCCTATGGACCAAATGTGGTCCTCTGTTTTTGTGAATAAACTGTTATTGGAATACTCATTCACGTGTATTATCTAGGCTGCTTGAGTAGTTGCACACAAATTTATGGCCCACAAATCCTAAAATACTCTCTGGTCCTTTACAGAAAGTCTGCCGCCTCTGCTGTAGAAGAAATTGTGATTTCTTAATGCAGCCTTCAAAGGAGAGTAAAGGATGAATGGGGGAGGGGCAGAGTATGGGTAGGAGGTGACATGAGAGCAATCTCTTCCCTGGGAAGGAGGCTATGAGGTGACTCGACCTACAGTGGGTCGGAGGACTTGGACAGACCCAGACACTTGAGTATGCTCTGGGGAAAACTGGCGCTGACTGCTACGGGCAAAAGGCCAAATACACACACTGGAATGTACAGAAAAGAGAAAAAGCACCCTTTGTCACACGTGAGGCAAAAGACTAGGGACAGCAGTTAGAATACAATACCAGTTAACACCGCCATACAATTAGAAAGGCCATTGATGGGAAACGTTTCATATATGTATTTATAAGCATCACGCCTGCATTACTGCTCCAAATTTTGTCTGACCAGACACGGCTGAATTACAAACATGATCATCAAAGGGTCTTAGAAAAACCCAGCTAAAGTCCAGACCATCAGATGCAAACAGCAGGAAGGGCATCTTTATTCTTAATTCCCAGAGGGTATTCACAACTTCCTTCTCTCCCTGTCTCCCAATCTTCAGATTCACAATGTGCTTCTCCAGAGTAGACAACTCCCTCTACCCCTCCCCCAGCATCTAGCCAGTCGGCTTCTGCAGACCCAATGCAGCCTGCTTCACGGCCCCAACACGACCTGCAAGGGGAAGCTGTCTGGGATGATCACCAGAGACACAGCACATTCACCTGAGATACCACACACCAGTAGACTGAAAAATGGCTCCTCTGCTAAGCACATCTGTCAGAGGTGCTTTTCCACCCAGAAAGCGGTGGGGGAAAAATACCAACCTTATGTTACATATCTGGCTGGGTAGATTACTACTGGTGAGTCTTCAGTTACCTGCCAGCCAAGGACCTCTGTCAGATGACTGCCCTTCACCTTGGGTGGCTCCAGCATCTCCCCGCTGCCTGCCAGGACTCCATCACACCACACCACACACACACCACCCCCCCCCCCCCCCCCCCCCCCCCCCCCCCCCCCCCCCCCCCCCCCCCCCCCGGCCCTCCCAGCTGCTGCAGCAGAATCCGGCAGTGACAGCAGCAACAGGGTCTCCCAGGCTCTAAGCATTTATCGTTAAGCCCCCTAAATTCCAAAGGGGAAAATGCAACAGTTTTCAAGGACAAACTCCTTTCTGGTCTAGATCACTACTGCAAAGGGAAAAAAAGAGGCAGGCTGGCCAATCTTCTCTGACTCTGGAGTTAGCTCCAGCTTGGCAGGCTCCCCGTGAGTACTCTTCCAGAGAGAAAAACGAAGGAAGAAAATTCTCGGACAAGGAGAGGCTTTAAAGCCCACCCACCACAACAGATGAGAGTCTCATGGAGACACAGTCACAAACCCAGCCTGGGAGCCCAGCCGACACCATGCAGTTTTCTCCTCTCTCACGGGTTCTCTTCCCGGTCCCTCTGCTCAATCACAGGCTTGAGCCCCACTCCACCTCACTTCCACCAGGGCCTGGCACACAGACGCTAGCTGTGGGAGCTGCGTAGGACCAGCCCAGCCCACAGCTTTTGGAGCTGGTGCGAAAGAGTGGAGGCAGCAAGTGGGAGAGGCCTTGATTCTCCAATCCCTCTCTGTCCTCTCCGAATGAAAGGGTGCATTCTTGGTGTTGCTGAAAGGTCACGTCAGTGCCCACGGGCTATAGAGCTGAGAAGACTTTAAAAAGGCAGAAGACCAGTGTTCTCTGGGGTGGATGGGTCTGCTGGGACACGTGGGAGGACTGGAAATGAAAGGGAGGCCGTGTACCTGGGCAGCTCCGCACAAGAGCCTCCAGCAGCGGGGCTGGCAGCGTCAGGTAGCGGGCGAGGCACTCCATGTGTACTTGCCCTTTCAACTCCTGTCCCAGGGTCTCGGAGACAGATGGTAGTGTCCTCACGTAGGGTGAGCCAACAGATTCGGGGACTCAGTAACTTGCCTAGAGCCACACAGCCTTTACTTCAGAAATTCAGGACATGATGCAGCTTTATCCAAATCCAACGTGACTTTTCAACATCACAGCTCGTTAAGTTGCAGAGCTGCTCTCTGTACAGCTGTGAACTCTGGGAAAGACAGCGCTTCGGCGTATCTTCCCAGGAGAAACCTGACCTAAGACAAGGCCTCCTTTCATGACTGCACTCTGACAAAACAGAAGCTCCAGCCGCTCCTTAGTCCGCCTTGGCCTCCATACACTCCAGTTGCGTCGCCTCTCCCACCTTCCCTGTCACCCCAGAGTCCTCTGTCGTGCAACGCTGGGGCCATCCTGCCTTTGACTCTCCCTCATCCTTTGGTCCTCAGCAGCCCGCATGTGCGGACTTGCCTGCACCACGGCACTTCGGCTGCTACGTCCAATGCCCCTCACCACCAAGGTCACACCCAAGACTGTCGTCAGCTGCCAGCAAATGCTCCTGGCCTGAGAAAGGAGCAGCTAGATCCCTCTTGAAGATCCCAGGGGAAAGGGCCATTGGAACCCTGCCAGAGCCCGGTGCCCACAGTGCTGGGCAGCCTCCCGACACCAGTGGTCTCACAAACACTGAGTCTCCTGCTGGCGTCTTCTACAGAATGTCCCCAGGTCAGAGGCTACTCTGACCTATAGGAAGGACACCGCTGTTCCCAGTATCTGACTTATGAGACATGTAGATCTGGGAAGGGCATTCTATGTAGCAATGGATCAAGAATGACTATGAAGAAGAAAAGTAGTTGCCGCCAATCACAAAGAGAACTCTGACTTCATGCTTCCATAGTCACGATGCAGGCGAAGTAGGTGTGAGAGGGTGGGACCCTGAGATATTTGCATATTGTTCCGGGAGTTTCTGAACCTCTTACGTGTAGTTCTGGACCCTTGGTATTGAGAAAAAAGAAGGATTCTTAGTCCCACACTCTCTTTAAAAACCTGGAGGAAGCCATAGTCCTGGCAGTTGACACACGCGATGAGCTCACACACAGGCAGTGCAGAATTTAAAGGGGAACACAGGGAGCTAAGTTCAGAAGCAGTTTCAAAGATAGGTATGAACACGTCACATTCAAATCTTGACAGAAGAAAGTGGCCATAGGAAACATCAAATGATATACTCCTTCCAGTGATGAAGAGAGTTACAATACTGAACAGGAAATGGCTGAGGGCCAAGACGGCTTTCCTGCCAACAACAAGCTAAGTAGCTAGCTCGGTTCCCCTCAGTCACTTGCACGGGCCTCACTCAGAGCTTGGCGGCTACACTCGCCTCCCCCGTCCGGCTCCAGGTTGTAAGACACTAAGAAGTAAGAGCAGCAGGTTCCACAGCGGAAGGAGCATGTCTCTCACCTTTTCTTCCAAAGCAAAGGGCAGAGACCCAACCGGGAGTTGGTGACATCTCCATCCAAGTCCAACCATTCCAAAGAGCCACTGCCGCCGACAGCCTCTCCAACCTGGGAACAAGGAAGAAAAGCGGGGAGGCAGCTGGCACCAGCCCCAATCCAAGAGAACAAGACAAAGCTCAAACTTGTCCCTCAAAAAGGAGAAGCAGGGAGGCTGGCAGCCACCTTGAAACCGCAGCACACTCACCTGCCTTCTCTGCCGCAGGACAGCGGCCTCTGCGGGGTGGTTGAATCGGAACTTCAGCGCTTTCCCCAAGGTTATGACTGCTCCTGTGACAGCGAGAGGTGAGAATTAATCAACAGCACACATTCTGAGTGTGTATTATGTGTAGGGCACCCTTCTGGAAAACAAAATCCTTCCCTCCACAAGGTGATAACTTGGGTGAGTAAGAGTCACTGAATATCGCACAGCGTATATACCGAATTAACAAAATGAATAGGAGGACTTCTGCTACTCCAAGGGAAAGCAAAATGAGCTCCCAGTGGAATAATGAGGGTGCTTAACAGTAGAATAACTATTCCATTCCCAGTGGAATAATAATGCTTAACAGTAGATTAACAGTAGTAGTAATAGAGTAACAATAGCAGCAATAGTAACAGTGATCATGAGTATTCGCTGGGTGCCAAAAACACTGTGAAGAATATCACATGAACTAGCTCATTCAATCCTCACAACAATCCTCTTATGGCTGTTTTACAGATAAGCAAACTGAGGTTCAGAGACTTTCCCAGAGACACAGGTACAAATTTCAGAGAGTCGTTCTCCACCCTGGAACCCTGGAATTGAGACTTCTTTGTTTATGGGAAGAGGACGGTACTAGGAAATCTTCACAGCTCTGAGTGGAAAGGCTGGGTGTCCCACCTTTAAAGCCTGCTTCACTGGGCTCTCTGGGTTTGGCCCATGAGAAAGGAAGGAGTCCATCCCTCATCCTGGCATAAATAGAGTTATAAGTAGTTTTACCTTGGGTCAGACGACAGGAGGCAGTGACCTCCCGGCCATTGACTGTACAGCGGGCCCCCCGGGCAGGTCGCAGAATGACTACCCCACAGGCACTGGTGATAGTACAGTGGTCTCTCTCAATCCATTGCCCCTGTAGGACTGTGCAAGAGATGAGGGTCAATAGGGTTTGGAAACAACCCAGGGAAACACCCCTTCTATGAGATCAGAATCCACACCTGGCAGATCTTATATTATGACAAGAGAGAAAGAGCCACCAGCTGAAACCACCCAGACCTGGATCCTCCCACCATGTGGGTCTCCTCCTATCATGTCCCTGATCCACAACCACAACGTAGAAGCAAAACAGGAACAGCCCCTTAATCTTCAAAGATTCCTTCCTGTCAGGTTCCTCTGAAGAGACTGGTCAGGCATGAGTCATGAGTACCTGCCCCAGTGTCAGACCCAAATGTTCTATCACTTACCAATGTCCTGTTCCTGGTCTGAGTCAATCCTTCCTATTTTTGTTGTGCCCTCCTAAAGGAAAAAAACAAAGCCTTTTTAACAAGAATCAAAAGGGACACGGCCTGCCCCCAAATCAGAGTCCACCTGTTGGAGTGTTATCACTGTCTTCCCACGGCACTCTCAAGTGGCATTTTCCACACCACTTCTCAACTTTGGTCCAGGCTGTTCGGACCGCTCTGCCCTCTCACTACAGCCCAGGAAGCCTCTGAGAAGGCAGGAGGAAAAATATCAAAAAGCAGCACCAGCTCTTTGCAAGGCCAACAAGTATTGGCAAACTCCCTTCTGTCCCCTAGCCGGATGTTAGGGAATAGCCATGACCACTGGCCGGAGGTTCTCTAGTCTGAGGAAGTGGGCACACAGGCAGAACTCTCCTCCAGGGACTAAGGTTGGTGTGGTTTAAGTTTGGTCCATTTAGTCTCAAAGAGGCACATGTTCTATGAAGACATATGGAAGCACAGGATTTTTACCTTCTTGGTTGACAGATGAAGTTCGACACCAGATTCTAAGAAGGGTAAAGCACAATTAGGAGAAAACCATATCTAGAATCAAAAAGGACTGCAAGAGAGTATGAAAGAGGAAGGGAAATTGGAGTTAGCATAAATGAATCACTGGGTTAGTAGAAGACAGGGCCTTTTGGCCCTTGGATTATGGCAATTCTTTTAAGAATACGTGCCTCTGTTTGGGGAAGGCAGCGACATGACAACAGAGGGGCTGAGTTTAGATACATGTTTATCATGTACTGAATAACCACTCACTATGTCCCAGGCATTGCGCTGAGTGCTTTATAGACATCTCTTATTTAATCCTTAAGCAACCTAAAATAGTTATTATCCCCCTTTTATTTATGAAGAATCTGAAGCTGATGGGGAAAGTTGCCCAGGGAACCCATACACTAAATAGGAGAGCCTGAGCCCACGCTCGTCCGTCCTCACCATACCACCTCCCTGGCGGCTAATGTTTTTGAAGTGACCAGAGAGTTCCCCACTAGGCTTCACTGTTAACAGCCAGAAGTGGGCGGTCCCTGCAGCTCCCCCAAAATAGCGGGTGTAAAGGCAGTTTCCTCGAAGTAATGAATGAGACTCTGACTTTACTGGGCTTGCACACACAGCCAGCCAGGGCCCCGCCTTTTCTGCTCAGCCACTGAGGACCACACAAACAAATGGATGCTGGCCCCTACAAACACCACCAAACAAAACTGAGGAAAAGATCCCTCCTGCCAGTTCATGGTCAGCCCTGATGATAAAATGCATTCCTTATAAAAAGATAAGGTCACAGCCTATCACAACTCCTACATCCACAGGGCAGAAGCCACCACAAAACCCAACGGCATCTCATTTCACAAGGACTTGGTTGATGCCTGTGCTTGCTGCCCCCTCTGCTTATTTATGCAGGGAGAATTAACGGCACAAGGCAATTAGGAGAATGAAGTCTAGGATACCAGTAACCTGTGTTCTACCCACCCCTCCTCTTCCCACCCAAGGTACTTCCCAAGGTGACCAAAGGGAAAAGACCATCCTGGGCATTGCTAGGGATTAGTTCCATGTCTATAACCAAGATAGCAATGCAAACAAACACAGAGAATCTTGAGCAATTACTGCTACACTATTACCCAAGCCAGGATCTAAACACACAAAAAGGGAGAAATTGGGTACATAAAATGCAGAAACGCCAGGATTAGAACTAGACTGAACCCTCACCCCTCAGGTTCACTGGAAACGCATCAAGGAGGGGGCACCACCCTCGGTGCACACAGACTCCTCAATGAAAACCAGCACCCCTACATTCAGATGAGGCCTACACCCATCTCTCGTCTCTGATTCAATCTCAGGCCTGTCCTCCATACCATTCTGAGCTCTACTGCTTGAATTCTAGCTTCATCTGCTTGCTCCACATCCAACCAATACAGCAAATCAGTTCTACTCAAATATTAACTGTTTTTTCTTTTTTAATTTTATTTTTTCAGTGTTCCAAGATTCATTGTTCATGTGCTGCGCCCAGTGCTCCATGCAATACGTGCCCTCCTCAATACCCACCACCAGGCTCACCCAACCCCCCACCCTCTCTCCTCCAAAACCCTCAGTCTGTTTCTCAGAGTCCACAGTCTCTCAAATATTAACCATTTTAATCCACCTGGTCTCTTCCTGACCTCCAACCTCTCCCCTTGGTTCTGACTAATAGAAGGATTGATAGCCTTTGGTATTTAATCCTGGCCGGTTAGCTCAGTTGGTTAGAGCATGGTCTAACCACGCTAACTGTGATAGCCTTTGGTATTTAGATCTGTTATTTAGGCAGTCACTTCTGCCTGAGGCATTTTCACTGAGCTAATTTATACTCGCTGTGTTGAAAATAAGCTCCTTTAACTTTCTTAGAGGCTCTGTCAACTTCCCTGAGGGCTTATACTAAGATGAGCTCTATTAACATCTCACTACAAGATACACCACAGTGTTAGGAGCCTGATTTCTCCAGGAGTAAGAGCAGCATTATGCATCCCCCATAAACTCTGTTCCTTTCAATTGGTAGCTGGGGACAATTCAGAGAATGAAGATTGGATTTTCAGTAAGCATAGGGATTTTGGCCACATAAAGTAAGTTCTGCCAACCACAGGAACTATCCTTCTACCGGAAGACATTCTTGATGAGGACAGCATATGACTTACCTTTCACTGGGGACTAACTCTCAAAATGCTTCATTTAGAAATGAGGACCTGCCTCTATGGGATGAAGAACCATGTGATCCATGCCTTGGAAGGCAGGAGCTTCCTTCCCTTGTCCCAGATGGCTGCGTGTTGTGCCCTGTCCCAACCTGCTGGCCCACCAGCTCTGTGGGTTCTCCCTCGTGCTTTCTTTAAGCTTTCTGCATCTACTTTCATTCTCCTCTCTTCTTTCCCTGATAAACCTAGTAATGGAGAAGCAGGAGGTATATTTTTTGTTGACTTGAGAGTTGAGGAGTGGGGAGCAGGAAACTGTTTCAGATCTTGATTCCCCTTTAGCCTCTGAGAGCTGTCTGTGCGCAGCCTGGACGTATAGAGCTCAGGAGTGCCCATGGGATTTTAAGGTTAGGGTTTCACTTCCATGCCTGCACTCTTATGCTTCAGGAAGCCAGAAAAGGAATATAAGCAGCATCTTTCTTCCCTCCCCCCCAAAAATGTTTATTTTATTTTTTCAGTGTTACAAGATTTATTGTTCATGTACCACACCCAGTGCTCCATGCAATACGTGCCCTCCTCAATACCCACCACCAGGCTCGCCCAGCCCCCCACCCCCACCCCTCCTAAACCCTCAGTTTGTTGCTCAGAGTCCACAGTCTCTCATGGTTCATCTCCCCCTCTGGAAAAGCATTCCATGTTCCTGGACTGGAAGAATAAACATTGTGAAAATGTCTATAATGCCCAGAGCAATCTATACCTTCAATGCCATCCCGATCAAAATTCCACTGGATTTTTTTCAAAGGCCTCAAACAAACAATCCTAAAATTTCTATGGAACCAGAAAAGACCCCAAATTGCTAAGGAAATATTGAAAAAGAAAAACCAAGCTGGGGGCATCACATTGCCAGATTTCAGGCTTTACTACAAAGCTGTGATCACCAAGACAGCATGGTACTGGCACAAAAACAGGCACATAGACCAGTGGAACAGAATAGAGAGCCCAGATATGGACCCGCAACTCTATGGTCAACTAATCTTTGACAAAACAGGAAAAAATATCCAGTAGAAAAAAGTCTCTTCAATAAATGGTGCTGGGAAAATTGGACAGCTCTATGTAGAAGAATGAAACTTGACCATTCTCTTACACCATACATGAAGATAAACTCGAGATGGATAAAAGACCTCAATGTAAGGCAGGAATCTATCAAAATCCTAGAGGAGAACATAGGCAGTAACCTCTTCGACATCAACCACAGCATCTTTCTTACTTTAAACTGAGGAGGTTAAGTCACAGAGAATGAAAGTAAGTTATATAAGAGCAGCAGTGGCAGCCACAGAAAAATAATTGTAAATAATAAGAGCAGAAGACTGATTTCCAGTCTGGAAATTAAACAAAATTGCTCTAATTAAACAAAAGCAAATGAATCATAATTGGTTGGCTAGCCCAGTTTCCTGAGGGCAAACCTGAAGGCAGCTTTGTGGCAACTGGCTCAATTCATAGACGCGTGGCTGCTGCCCTTGACTTCTCCCTTTTCGACCTGTGGGGCCAGTGGCTCAGGAAAAGAGGGAATGCACCAGCCTGCTCACCTTGAGGTGATAGAGCACAACACCTGTGCTGAGTACGTCGTCTTCCAAGGCCATTAGATGGGGCAGGCTGGAGTCAATGACCACGCCAGCCCTCTTCCTGTTGATGTCCACTCTGTAATGCTCCACGAGGGCCTTCCACTCGTTCCACTTCTGGGTCCAGTCTTTAGTCAGCTGGTCTATCTGCAGAGATGGAGGAGGCGGTTTTAGGCACCCTGCCCATGGAGCAGACTTAAGGTCAGAAGTCATCCTGGTCTGATTCCTCATGGCATTCCTTCCTCGCTTTCCTCACTGTTACCATTCAAAGCTCCACAGAGGCCATTGCACCTCCTCTGTGAGCTGTTTTCTAACATCTCTTCAATAAGCAAGTGTTACTTTTATAAATAGAAACTCCCTCAGTAAATGTTATTTTTAAAGTTTTCTGCAACAAGCTTGCATTGTTTCTATAACTCAAAAAATGCCATAAATGTTATTTTTAATTATTTGAGATGTTAGTTATATGTTTATAATTCCCCTTTCCCTATCCCTCTTCTATGTGATCCATACTGTGAGGTCGAGTTCCACATTGGGCTCCACACTGGACGTTGAGCCTGCTTAAGAGTCTCTCTCTCCCTCTGCCTCTACCCTCCTTAAAAAAAAAAAGATAGATAGATAGATAGATATAATACAGCAAGTTACAGGCCTTAAGATAAGGCCACCTGGGGGACATGAATGAACAATGTTGAATGGAAGGTGCTCTGCTCTTCTTTCTATGGAAATGGATGCCTAGACAGGAAAGTTCTCCTGGGAATGGAAGAACTGAGGAAGCAGGGAAAGGACCTGGATTCAGCTAAGTACTTCTCTCACAAAAGGGATACTTGAGAAAAAACAAAGTATGTCAAGTTTAGGTACAAGTGTTTTACCTACCTTAGAAATGTTATTTTTAACGTTATACTTACTGAGTTGAAGTTTGCAAAGAATGAGACTACCGGGTACCCATGAAGGGCTGGGCTGGATGAGGACCTGGCAAAGGAGAGCAGCAGGGCACTCTGCCTTACAGTTGAGCCTGCCTGGCTCAGCTACCTGGAGGTACCACTGAAAACACCTCCCCTTATGGCTGGCTTTCATCACCTACCTCCTTACTGCCTAAGGTCAAAGGCTGGCAAGTGGCAGATTCAAATCCAGATCTGCCAGAATGTATAATGTAAAACTGCTAATGAGCTTGGAATGATTTTGACCCTGTACTTCATCTTTTATGTATACAGGAATGGTATTTTCTGAACCAAAAATTAGAACGAATATTTAAGCATAGAATTTTTGAGAAATGTCTGGATGTGTGATGTAGTCCTAAAGTTTAGTTTGGGTAACAAAATATTGACATAGCCAGGATACTTTATAATGTATAATGATGATGCATCAGAATACTGGGAATTGGGACATTTGGGTTGTGATATCTAAATCTAACCTGTCACAAATAATGCCTACCATTTCTTCCTTGTAATGGAAGGAAGACATCTTCCTTCTATGTCTCCAGAAATCACCATTTAATCTAACTCCCCAGATGTCTTGCCCTCATCTTCATGGAGTCACAAAATTAGTCTCTTTCCTGGTTGATCTCTTTGCTTCCAATCTTCCCTCCCTTCAATTCATCCTACACACAACGGTCATATTAATTTCCTAATATACACCTTTATTATGTCACCAACCCGGTTCAAGAAGCCATGATTAATATTATGAATGTCAAGTTCAAACCTCCTAAACTGGCCCTAACCTTACCTCTACTACTCTCTGCCATGAGTACGTATTCTAGTCCGCTCAGTCTTCCTTATACTGTGTGCTTCCACATGGCCTCCCACACCAGTTCATTCTTTCGGTTCCATGGCCTTGCTGAGATTATCCCACACTTGTCCCAAATGCCTTACCCCTTTCTTCCTATCTAACACACTCTATGATCTTTCAAGGTCTAGTTCAAGTTCTCTAGCCTTCAGCCCCATCACTGTGATGCCAGCACTGAAAATTCCAAGCCATAATTATTTCTGCCTTCCCTAAGCTCTTTTTATATAACTCATGTAGTTCATTACATTTTACCATTCTCTAAATCTGTTTCCAATTAGACTGCAAGCCACATGTGGGAAGGAACTTCTTTGTATCTCTTGAAGCAACATGTTGAACACCTATTTGGTGCTCAACAAATACCTGTCAGTCAGTTGATTTACTGACTGGAAAATAATTTTTTTCCTAGGCTACTGTCCCCATCCAAAGGAAGTTATCATGAACCCCTAAGAGAACAAAACAAAGAAAGGCAGTTGCCAGCCCCTAAGGCAAACTCATTCTCCATTCAAAGCTCAGTGAAAACCAAAACTGTCTCTAAACTAGATAGAACCTCTCTGTCCTCACAAGGGAGCAGCCGTGATCCAGGAATAATGGAGATGAGATCCACTACCACAGTGATGCAGAGCATAACTGAGTCCACCCAATACACCCACCTTCAATTCATTCTGGAGAACCAGCTCCTTCAGATTCTCATCTTTTTCCTCATTCAATAGACTGTAGTTTCTCTGCACAAAGAGAAAGATGTGCATTGTGGGTCTCATCCTTACTCTTATGAAGGAAGAGGGGGCAGATAGACTTTACCATTAAAATCAGAAACAAATCAAAAGCTTAAATATTAGGGTTCACATTGGTACAAAGAAGGAAAATTTTTAAAAATTTTTCTGGAGGGCCCCATTCCCTGAATCCATCTACACACAGAAGGGCCATTTAGGCAAATGCCCTTTGGACAACAAAGATGATACAGTGGGGTTGCCCACCCCACCTGAAACTACTCAGGTAATCAGAGTCATCCTGTCTTTGTTCCTGCCTCTGTTCCACAAGTGTCCCTTAATTGAAAACACAGAATGCATCAGGACTCGGATTCTATGAAGAAGAAAAGCAGGTTTGGGGGAACAGAAAAGTTCTGACTGACGGAATACCAGTTCGAAGCTCAGCAGCATGGCTTTGAGTCTTCCAATCTCCTCCCTGAGTTCTCTGATCAGTTTTATATTTGCATCCTGAAACACAAAGAACTTGGTTTCACAAAGACTGATACCAGGCCCCAAACAGCTCTAAGATACTATACAGAACTAGTTTGGAGAAAGTGGTTTATTACTTTGGAGTAACTTCTGAGGCAGTCTTCTCAAAGTATGGTCCCAGAACCACATCAACTCCACCTAAGAACTTGTTAGAAATGCAAATTCTGCTCCCTCAACCCCCACCTATCTAACCAAAACTTTTTTTTTTTTTTAAGATTTTATTTATTTATTTGACAGAGAGAGAGAGAGATCACAAGTAGGCAGAGAGGCAGGCAGAGAGAGAGGGGGAAGCAGGCTCCCCACTGAGCAGAGAGCCTGATGCCGGGCTCGATCCCAGGATCCTGAGATCATGACCTGAGCCGAAGGCAGAGGCTTTAACCCAGTGAGCCACCCAGGCGCCCCTAACCAGAAACTCTTGAGGGCTGGGGCCCAGCTGTGGTGTAACCAACCATCCAGGAGGTGATTCTGATACATACTCAACGATGAGAACCACTGCCCTTCAGCAGGAGGGTGACAGGTAACACAAGTGGCAGTGCACATGTGAGTAGTAGATGCTCATCTTCCTGCAGTGCGACTAGACTTAGTACCTACCTAATCACATGGCCTTTTAAAACAGTCCGCAAATGGGCTATGTAGGCCTGGCCACCAGTTTGTGATCCCTACCCTGAAACTTTTCACTGAGATTGCAAAGCATATAAGGAATTTTTGAAGTTTGTCATTATTACTCAACTTTTCAAAACGAATAAATTCCTTACATGCCCCTTTTAGCTCAAAACAGAGAAGTCACGGCAGTTTGCACAGAAAATAAATAAAATACAAGCATACATCAACATGAACTCAAAATAAAAGCAGAGAACACAGAAAAATTTTAAATGATCTTCCTTAGGGTGGCAGTGGTACACCAGAGATCTTAAAAGGAATGGTCTCTGAGAAATATCTAAAATAAATTATTCAAAAAGGCAACTGAATGAAGTCAGCAGAGATATGAGAGAAGGGTTTGACACTGAAAGAAAGAATTCCACTCTGTCTTCATTTGGCAAAGTAAGGCAAGTTGGGTTGAGGGTGAAGGGAGAGAAAGAAAGAGATGAAAAAGAAAGAAAGAAAGAAAGAAAGAAAGAAAGAAAGAAAGAAAGAAAGAAAGAAAGAAAGAAAGAAAGAAAGAAAGAAAGGAAGGAAGGAAGGAAGGAAGGAAGGAAGGAAGGAAGGAAGGAAGGAAGGAAGGAAGGAAGGAAGGAAAGAAAGAGAGGGAAAAGAAAAGAAAAGAAAAGAAAAGAAAAGAAAAGAAAAGAAAAGAAAAGAAAAGAAAAAAAAGGAACGAAAAAGGGAGGGAAGGAGGGAGGGAGAGAGGGAGGAAGGAAGAAACAAATGAATTTAAAAAATGAAAGAATAAAAGAACTTAGTGTAAACGATACCGGACCAAGACTTCAAATGAAGGTCTCACCTCATTTACCCGTGGCGTGTTGATGATGTGTTTGGCATTGGATGCGTATCTCAGGGTGCTCATGGTCTCACTGTAGCAAGTGTGTGCAGGAGACACAGCTGAGGTAGAAGGAGAAAGTTAGAAACCACACCAAACCCAGCCGTAACCACTTGCCTTACTGCTATCGTCCGTGCTGTATTGGCCCTTTCTCTGAGGCAGAGTACTAGTCCCAACACAGAACCAGCTCCAGCGTCCTACTCACTAGCAACCATGATAGTTTTGGAGTTGCCTCCAAGACTGTCCTTCAGCAGCCAGGTCAACACGGAGTCCCGGTACGGGATGTAAGACCGCCTCCGGGAGGGCCCCGCTCCACTGCTGGTCCCGGAAGGAGAGCTAGGGATCCCACTGTCACCACCATCACTGGCTGCACTGTTGAGGCTCTGGCAGCTGTTGAATGCTTGAGAATTCTGGGCTTTAAAGACAACAAAAGAATAAAAGTGGAAGAAGAAAGGAATTATGAAACACTTGCATTAAAACAATGGTTGGAGAACACAAATCAAGTATTCTACTTTGTAATCCCTCTCTGCATGACAGAATGCTACAAGTTTGAATCCTGAATTAGACTCTGGACTCGGGACACAGATTATCTGAGCCACATGATTTTTCAGTCTCCGTTCTTCTTGAAATGAGAGGGTTTGGAGGATGACCATACAATGTTCTCAAGTGCAGACAAAGAATATCCATTTTTATGGATATAAAAAGTTACCTTCAGTTAGAAGGTAACTTTATAAAAAAAAAACTTGTAAATGTCTACAACATTTCACAAAATGAAAATATGTGAGTTATTTTCCAAAGTCTCCCTCCCACTCTGATGATGCAGTCTATCAGCAAAATACCTAAGGTGGAGATGACAATTCCCAGAGTCACAAGAGACTTGTTGATATTGGCTCCTTCAGTAATGCGGTCCTTACAGTAACTGGGATCTGCTCTTTCACTGAAACAGTCAATGAAAACAAAAATAAAAGCAAAGAAGAAGACACTGTCCTTAAAATGCTGTTGAAAGACACTATCCATTATGTTGTACATTATATTAAAAGCCCACATGAAAATTCTTTTTAGAATTCGCTACCAGAAAAAGTATTAGCATCTTGTAATGAACTGGCATTCCTCCACTTCTCGAGCAATAGAAACCAAATAATTCATTATATATTTTTTTATCTTGGCTGCCAGAGCACTTTTAGCTAACCGTAATGCTCATTTACAGTAATGATATTAACATCAATATCCCCAATCTTTAATTTCATCTCTTCATGGCTTTATGGTATCTGTGTCATTATCTGTCAACTGTCTTAAATTCCTTTTTTAAGTCAATGAGAAATATTAAAAAAATCATACTTCCAAGTGCCTGATACAGTTTCTTCTAGACAGCCCTTCATTTTTCCCCCCAAATGCCAGAGTTGCACCTGACAGAGACAACACTTCATTTTTAAGGGAATGATGTACCATATTAATAATTTAGCAGTTTTAAAATCAGAAAATTTGCTCTATCTCATCTCACATGTTTTTTTGTGACATTATCCCCAAGACTTTCTTCTTTCCGGGTATACATGTGACTACAATTCATGCTTTCTTCTAATACTTAAAAGGCTGTATCTTTTCCTCAATGCCACAGTATTTTTAAAAGCTTTCTTTCCCTTTTTTTTTCCCCAGTAACATATAGAACTGCACACATCAATATTAAGACAGAGAAAAATTGTGTACTAACTCAGTGGCTTCCAGGCAGAGCAGTGTTTTTTGATCTTGGCTATACACTGGAATCACTTGGACAGCTTCAAAAATTACTGATGCCTGTACTGCCTCTGACCTCACTAATCATGCGAGTTATTTGATTGGAGGTAAAACCAAGCCAGAGAATTTTTTAAAGGCCCGGGTGATGTTAATAGGCAGCTAAGATTTAGAACCCCTGACATAGATTTTTTTTTAGCCCCTAGAAAACTATAATTTCTTAACATAGCATTCAAAAATTTGTTTCTTCTGTGATTTTCTCAGGATGATTGAAATATGAAAAAGGATGGAACAAGTTTACTCCTTGTAAAATGGGCAAGAACAAGGTTACTGTCAAGGGATTAATTCCCCTTGGCTTCGAAATCCTAATTACCTGCCTGCTAGGTCCACAAGGTTGATCTTACTAGCAATTTCAGAGGGGAGGTTGTTCTCCAGGATTGCCTAAGGGAGAAAACACATTTAAAGCTTGTCATTTGAAATAGAGTGGTTTTTTTTCCCCTTAGATGCCCTCCTAAACAAGGTGATATTCTGAATTTTTAGCCAAATCACTCAAGAAATCTGTATTTGAATGTGCTCTAAACCAGATGAGCACTCAAATTCTGATAAGGTAATCAGTAAGCTCTGGGTTTTATTTCATTAAAAATATGAGCCTGGTGGTGGGTATTGAGGAGGGCACGTATTGTATGGAGCACTGGGTGTGATGCATGAACAATAAATCTTGTAACACTGAAAAAATAAAATAAACATATTTGGGGAAAAAAAATATGAGCAGGACTTCCACACAGTAAATCCCCCCACAAAGTCAAATTTTCAGAGGTACCAGAAATTTTAGTACGATTTAGCAGTCAAATGCTCAACTCCCCTCTTGAGGGCTGACTCTCATCAGTAGAGATCCACAGCAGGTGTGGGGCTCCTGACGGGGTTTCTCTCTCAACTGGAGTCACAGCATGTTAACTTACCAGGGCAAGCACTCTACTTATGTTTTCTATTCAAGGGCATCCAGCCCTCAAGAGCAAAACTATTTTTCTTTAAAAAAAAAATTAAGTGTGGGGTTTTGTTGTTTTATTTTAATGCTGTGCATCCATCACCAAAAACCAGTTTTAAAACATTTCCAACAACCCCCTACCCTAAATACCCTCAAGTCAGTTTGCAATCAATCTCCATTTCCATCCCTATGCCTAGACAACCACTCACCAACTTTCTATATAAAATTTGTCTTCTCAGGATATCTCATACAAATGGAATCACACACGGCCTGGCTTCTTTCACTGTGCTTAATTATTTTGAGTTTCATTCACATTGAGGTATGCATCAGGAGTTCACTCCTTTTTTTTATTGCTGAATCGTATTCCATTGTATACCAGGTTTACATGGACCTGGTATACAGGTCCTGGTATACATGAAGACCTCCTCTTCATGGACATTTGGGTTGTTTCTAGCTTCGGGCAATTACAAATAAAGCTGCTATGAATATTCGAGCACAAGTCTTTGTATGGACATACCATTTCTTTTCTCTTAGGAAGAATAGCTAGGTGTCATTTTGGATCGTACAGTAAATAAATGCTTAAATTGTTAAATTCTTTCCCAAAGTTGCATCACTTATTCCAACTGGTAATACAGTGGATAAGAACTCCAGCTCCTACATATCAGGCCACAAATTAGTATAATCACTCTTTTGAATTCTAGCTATTTTAAAAAGCGGATAGTGGTATCTCATTTGATTTTAAATTGCAGTCCCTTAATGATTAATGATTTTTGCATCTTTTCAAGCGCTTAATTGCCATCTGTATATTTTCTTTAGTTAAGTGTTGCTTTAAAATTTTTGTACACTGTTTTGAGTTGCATTCTTACTAAGGAGATAATTCTATATAGATTATGGATACAAGTCCTTTACATATAAATTTTCCCTATCTGTGGCTTTTCTTTTTATTCTCTCAATAATATCTTTCAAAGAAAAGTTTTAAATTTTGACCAATGGTAAATTTCGAATTGTTCTTTTGTTCATTTTGTGTTTTTAGTGCCACTTGCCTTTGCCAGGGCACCTGGGTGGCTCAGTTGGTTGGGTGTCTGCCTTCAGCTCAGGTCATAGTCCCAAGGTCCTGGGATCGAGCCGAGCCCTACATCAGGCTCCCTGCTCAGCGGGAGACCTGCTTCTCTCTCTCCCACTCCCCATGCTTGTGCTTCCTCTCTCACTGTCTCTCTCTGTCAAATAAATAAATAAAATGTTTAAAAAAAAAAAAAAAACTTTGCCTAATCCAGTATCACAAAGGTTCTCCTAAGTTATCTTCAGGTTTAATAGTTTCAGACTTTACATTTATGTCTATGATCTAGTTGGAGTTACTTTTTAGATAAAGTGCAAGGTATGGATTAAAGTTGTTTTATTTGGGGGAGGGGGTTGTTTTTTGTTTTAACATATGGATATCCACTTGTCCTACCAGCATTTGTTGAGAAGATCACATTGTGCACTGAATTGCCTTTGCAAGTTTGTGAAAAATAGTTGCTTGTATACATATATGGGGTTATTTTGGACTCCCTTCAGTTCCATGGATCTATTTGTCTATCTTAATGTTAATGTCACACTATTTTGATTAGCCTTTTATTTATTTTGGTTTTTGTTGTTTTTTTTCATCCACAGTATATGTAAATTTATACATAGAAAAGAATAAAGGAAATAAAACAATATGCTAACAACATTTCAATTTTTTTCCTACACACATATTTATATTTTTGTTGTTTTAAAGATTTTATTTATTTGACAGAGAGAGAGAGATCACAAGTGGGCAGAGAGGCAGGCAGAGAGAGAAGGGGAAAGCTATCTCTGCTTAGCAGAGAGCCTGATTCAGGGCTCAATCCCAGGACCGTGAAACCATGACCTGAGCTGAAGGCAGAGGCTTTAACCCACTGAGCCACCCAGGCA
Organism: Procyon lotor; assembly: GCA_028646535.1. Classification (NCBI taxonomy): domain Eukaryota; kingdom Metazoa; phylum Chordata; class Mammalia; order Carnivora; family Procyonidae; genus Procyon; species Procyon lotor. The sequence goes on from CM053609.1 coordinate 48,455,160, forward strand.
CCCCTAGTCTTTTATTTTTGCCTTAAAAATCGCTGTATTGGGAAATTCCAAACATAAATGACAGTAGAAAAAATAGTATAATGAATCCCCAGATACCTGTCACCTAGCTTCAACAATGATCAACTCATGGCCAGTCTCACTTTGCCTATACCCGCACTTATTTCACCTACCCCCATTATTTTAAAGCCAATTCATCACTAAAATTTCATCTATAAATATTACAATATGTATCTCCAAAGGATAAAGATCCTCAAAAACACAATCATAATGCCATCAGTACACCTAGAATATTATCAACAATTCCTTAGCATATCAAATATCTAAGTCACTGTTCAAATTTCCTACTCAATTTAAATTTCTTTGAATCGAAATCCAACTAAAATTCTACATAATGTGATTAACTGATACATCTTTTTCTTAAGGTAGATAACTTTAAATTTGAGTGTACCATCATTTATTTTTTCCAGTTTTATTGAAATGTAATTGACATATAACATTTTAAGTTTAAGCTGTAAAACTTAATGATTTGATATATGTATATATTGAAAAAGGACTATCATAAGTTAACATCCATCACTTCACACAATTAAAACTTTTTTGTCCTTGTGATGAGAATTTTTAAGATCTGCTCTCTTAGCAACTTTCAAATATATAATATAGCATTGTTAACTGTAGTCATCAAGTTGTACTTCACATCCCCATAACTTATTTACCTTATAATTGCATACTTCAGCTTTATGCAGTATATGGTTTATCCAATGGTCTATGTGCACTTGAAAATGTATTCTGTAGATGTTGAGTGTTTTTTAAATGTCAGGTCACATTGGTTGATAATGTTCTATATTCTTCTATTAATCTTCTATATTCTTGCTGATTTCTGCCTGGTTGTTCTACCAATTACTGAAAGCAAAGTACTGAAGTCTCTAATTACTGAAACTGAATTGTTTTTTTCTCCTTTCAATTCTGTTTATTTTCCTTCTTACATTTTGGACCTCTACTGTTGGGAGCACATACATTTATAATTGTAACATCTTTTTGATGTGCAGATGCTTTATCATTATGAAATGTCCCTCTCTGTCTATAGTACGTATTTGTCTTAAAATTTTTTTTTTGCCTGACACTAACATAATACTATAACTCTTATGGTTACTATTTACATGGTGTGTATTTTTCTTTTCTTTTTTTTTTTTTTACTTTTTTTTTTTTTTTAGATTTTATTTCTTTGACACAGAGAGGGAGAGCACAAGTAGAGTGGTAGACAGAGGGCAAGAGAGAAGTAGGTTCCCCACTGAGCGGAGAGTGGGATGAGGGGCTTGATCCCAGGCCCCTGGCATCATGACTTGAGCCAAAGGCAGATACTTAACTGAGTGAGCCACCCAGGTGCCCCTACATGGTGTATATTTTTCTATCCCTTTACTTTCAATATACCCGTATCTTTGAATCTAATGGCTATTTCTTGAAGACAGCATATAGTTGAGTTTTGCTTTTATCTATCTAGTCAACTTGATGTAATTATTGACATATTCAGAATTATAGCTATTCTTTTTCTATTTATTTTCCATATGTCTCAGGTACTTTTTGCACCTCTATTCTTCCTTCACTGCCTTTTCTGTGTTGCATAACTACTTTCAGTGTACCATTTTAATTTCTAATTTTTTAATTATAATTTTGAACTGATTTCTCAGCATCACTACTTACCACGATCAACTTCAAAATAATATTAACTTCATTCCTATAAATATAGAAAGTTTACTCCAATATATCTTCTTTTTCTCTTCACTCCTTTGTGTTACTAGTGTCCCATGTATGACAATGTATATATATATGTGACATTTGTAACACAGCATTATAATTATTCTTTTATACAATCTTATTTAATAACATTGGAAGAAAAAACAAGGAAGAATATATTTATGTAGCTTTTTATATTAACCCACACATTTCCTATTCTCAGCACTTTTCATTCTTTCCTGTGGACTTACGTTACTGATACTGCTTTCTCTCAGCCTGAAAGATTTCATTTAGTTTTCTTGTAAGGTAAGCTTGCTAGCAATGAATTGGATTTTTTTTTCTTTTTTTTAATCTTGGAATGTTCTTATTTCATCTTCATTTGGTAAAGTTAGTTTTGCTGCATGTAGAATTCTTGGTTGTTTTATTTCCTTTTGGCACTCTGTCTTCTGGGACCAATGTTTCTGATAAGAAGTCAACCATTAATCATATAATTTTTTTTCTCATACATCATGAGTCAGTTTTCTCTAGCTGTATTCAAGATTTTCTTATTGTCTTTCAAAAATTTGACTATGATGTGTCTAGGTATGGATCTTTTTATATTTATTTTACTTGGAGTTCTTAAAATACTTTTATCTGTACAGTAATGATTTTCAACAACCTTTGGAATTTTTTAGCCACTATTTTTTAAATTTTTCTTATGCCTATTTTCTCTTCTCTTTCTGGGATCCCTATTATACTTATGTTAACACACTTGCTGTGGTCCAACAGGTGTGAGGCTCTGTAAATTTTTCTTTTTTTTTTTTTTAAAAGATTTTACTTATTCACTTGACAGAGAGACAGAAAGGCAACACAAGCAGGGAGAGTGGGAGAGGTAGAGGGACAAGCAGACTCCCCACTGAGCAGTAAGCCTGATGTGAGGCTTGATCCCAGAACTCTGGGATCATAACCTAAGCTGAAGGCAAATGCTTAATAACTGAGCCACCCAGTCGCCTGACTCTACATTTTTCTTTAGCCTTTCTACTCTCTCTTCTTCAAATTGGATGATCTATCTATCTATATATTTCAGAGAGAGAGAGAGCACAAGCAGGGGGAGCAGCAGGCAGGGCAGGCTGAGGGAGAAGCAGGCTCCCCGCTGAGCAAGGAGCCCAATGCGGAACTTCTTCCCAGGCAGCCGCTTAACCGACTGAGCCAACAAGGTGTCCCCAAACTGGATGATTTCTATTTCTCTATATTCAAGTTAGCTAGTTCTTCTGCCATCCTCATATCTGCTCGATAACAACTTCTATGATTTTACTGAAATTCCCTAGAGTCACTGGCATCACATATTCCTTTAATTCATCAAATATGGTTTCCTTTAGCTCCATGAACATATTTATATTTGTCGCTTTGAAGTCTTTGTATTCTAAATCAAACATTTGGAGCACTTAGAATTAGTTTCTGCTGACTGTTTTCCCCTCCGTGACCATGGGTTGTACTTTCTTATTTCCTTTTGCATGTCTAATAATTTTTGGTGGAATACTATGCTAGACATTTTAGATAACATATTATAACAACTCTGAATTCTGAATTTTTCCATCTTGAGGGTGGTAGTGGTTGTTGTTTGGTTTCTCTGGTAACTTGCCTAAGCTAAAAATCTCTAAACTCTGCCTCCCCAGCAATATGTAGCCAAATAGGTCTCTGTTCAGTTTTTTCTTTGGTTGTTTTTAATTCTAAGCTTGGCCTTTTGGGGGGCCACCCTCTGTCTGCATAGGTGAGTGTTCAGCAAAAGACTGGTCAGAAGTTATAATCAAACACCTTGAGCCAATAAGATCTCTAGTCTTTGTTGATGGATCTATGTGTGGGCTGGGGAATGCATTCAAAGTTCAGTTTTAGGTTTAAGTTCTGCTCAATATAGGATATGTAAAGATCTTATTAAGCCCAGTATGACTGCATCATTTTCCAGAACTCCCTATTAAATCCCCAGATAATCTGCCAGTTCATTTCTTGCCTGAAACAGACCCACAATCTGAGGCTAATGGAGCCACTGATCTTGTTAGCTTGCCACCAAGAGCACCATTCTGACAATGGTCCAAATCAAGTGAACTCCTTTAGCAGTGGTAGCAATAAAGTTGCTGGTTTTCACTACCTTCCATTCCCTTATTGAACTACCTCACTTACAGAGACAGGTAGGGATGGAACAGCCAAAGGCAATAAACCACAGATTTGCACTATTCTTACCTGTAATTCAGTAGTTTTTTTTGAATAAATGTCTTGGCTTATTATATGACTCTGGTCGATTTTTAGAGCAAAGAAATGGTTGTTTTGACAGTTTTGTCCAGGTTTATATTGCTTTTGGGGGATAAGATTCGTTGATCTACTCACTCTTAATAGAGGTAAATCTTCTACTTTTTTTTTTTTTAAAGATTTTATTTTGACAGAGAGAGAGAGAGATCACAAGTAGGCAGAGAGAGGGAGGGAAGCAGGCTCCCTGCCGAGCAGAGAGCCTGATGCGGGGCTCAATCCCAGGACCCTGAGATCATGACCTGAGCCAAAGGCAGAAGCTTTAACCCACTGAGCCACTCAGGCGCCCCTACATTTTAATTTTAGTGCTTATTTTCATTTCAATCTTACTTCTTATTTTAATGTTCATACTGATCACATAGATATAAAAGTACTTTGAAATGTTATAAGTAAAATATAAGTTGAAGATATTTTGATTAGTCTTTATGAAACTGCCTCTACCTCTTCTGGTGTAGAGCTTAGTAGATTGTATGTAGGTCCTCCTTATAACATTAGGTTATAGCAGAGGACCTGTGAATGGAAAGGTAGGAAGAAAGGAAAAGAAATAAGTACACAATGGGGAGGGTATGTGCTATGGTAAGTGCTGTGAAATGTGTAAACCTGATGATTCACAGACATGTACCCTGGGGCAAATAATACATTATATGTTAATAAAAAATTAATTAAAAAAAGAAATAATAACACAAGAAAGTAGTCAAAAAGGACAAGGAAAGGAAGAAATCTAAGCAAATAAAGGGGTAACCAACCTGTGTATAGTAGATAGTGAAGATGGCATGGGATCTGCTGCTGGCCTCATGAACATGAGTAGCTGCTGTGATTCTGTGTACATAAAGGAAAACAATTAGGATAAGTATAGTTTATGCATGGTGGATCCTTAAGAATACATGGGGAACACAAGAAATGTTAATGCCAAGGTTCACAGGTGAGAATCATAAAACACCCCTATTTAGTCCAGTTTAGTTAGAAGAGGATCCAAAGATGGCAGAAGCATCATTCTAGGTACTGATATCTGAGAATAAAATGCAGTGTAGCTTCATATTAAACTATGTTAGAATATTTTTTAAGCAAAAGAAGCAAAGATCAGAGTTCAAAAGGGGAATACTAGAGTGTCATCAACCTGGAAGAATACCCCTAAAACAGACCCATTTAAGTAGGACAAATGGAGGTAGAAAGCTTGCTGGAGAAGTGTTAAGGACAGAGAAAGTAAAATGTGAGTAAACACTAAATATTAATCTTACAGTGTCAAAAAGGGATTTGAAATGAGATCTTGAATTGTGTGTCAATGTCATACTTAAGCCAGGTTAAATTCATAATCTTTAGAAATTCATTGCAATATTAATCCTCAAAGTCAGAAGAGTCTTCCCTTCATCTAAATCTAAGTCAATCAAATTTCAGTTTATGATCAGGTCATTGACTTCTGTTCTCAGAGGAGCTGGAGAATTTAAGAAGAGTCAAACTCTAAAGTCAGGTCTCATGCTCAAGAATAGAAAAGGTGAAGCCTGACACTTCAAGATCAAGGAACCCAGGGTATACTGAAGACCAAAGGCAAGTGCCTCCAGGATAGTTCCATGAAACTCAAGGAGCAGAAATTTAAAGTTCTTCCTTTATGGTCAATTAACTTGGACTCGCTACTAATAAGGTAAAAGAAGACTAAATCCCTACATTTTTTCCCACATAAAAAAGGCTATTCTTTCAGGCATATACTAATAACAGTCTGGGTATTTCCTAGTAACTAAAAATATGCAGTATTATCACAATTTACAATAGTTTATAGGAAAGTCTACAGTGCTTATTCATAGCAGATTCAAAAGAATCTTTTTCGGGCAGCATTTACAAGTATGCAAAACTAGAAGAAAAACAGTTTTCTGAAACACTTGAAACCATATTGGATCTTATTTCTATCAAGCCTATAGGGAGGACAATGCTGGCAACAATCTTTTCTTCGGTCAAAAAGTTATGTGTTTATAAGACAAAGCATAGAGTAACTCTGGGCTTACAGCCTAATATTATTATATCCAGAACAAACTCCACCTTCACTACTAGTGAGAAATGCATAAAATCTCAGCCACTGCCCCTTACCCTGGATATATTACTATTCTGAGAAAGGCCTCCTGATTTGACTGCGGGGATGCTGCAGGGAGAAGTATGATCATATTCTCCACAGGGGGATGAGCACACAGGAAAGAAGAATAAGACTGAAAGAAGGACAGCAACAAATAAACCTGTTACCTGTTTGCTATTCCCTCCTCCAAGAGTTGAATTACTTGCTTATAGTTGGTAACTACATGTTGAGATAAACCTATCAGATTTGTGAGGGAGGAAAAAACAAAATAAAATTTTTGGTAAAGTTTAACTTCTTCCTGTAGGTCATTAACTTTATCCTATTTTATATCATTTGATAGACAAGGAGAGAGAACTTGACTAAATTCCTTGAGGTGGTAAATTATCTTTTTATTTTTTTTTATGGGAAGGCTACTGTCAGGCATTATGATAGGCTCTGGAAACACAAGTCTCTGTCGTCACAGAGAATGTAGTCCAGAATTTGTATAGTAGTTACGCTAACAACAATAAAAACAATGGTAATTCCTTACAATTGAAATATATAGGGTATAAGAAAAATTCTTATCACCTCATTTGGCCCTCACAAAATTACTGAGGTAAACAGATGCTATGTGCCCCCACAAGATGGCAGACTCAATCTGGCACGCAAAACATACAGTATACATGTCCCTACCGAAAAACAGTTTACAATCATAAGAAGTTATAATATACAACATCATATGGCCAAATGCCACAGGAGTAAAAGAGATAATAAATACTAAGGAGATCAGAGGAGTGGCCAGGGCAGTTTCCACGGAGGAAGTGAGACTTGAATTCAGTCACTGAAAAATGGGTAGGCTTCAGATAGGTGAAGAGGAGCTTAAGGACATGAAAGTAAGTCTTCACGGGTGGTTACTGACCAAGTCACAAAGTGCCTTCACAACTGAGTCAGAGATATAGGGACTAACTAACTTTATCGGCTCAACTGGTAAATATAATCACGCTAGGAATTAACAAAGCAATTTCAACACTGATGGATTTCTCTATATTAAGAAATTATTGTTAGAACCACAATGAGATATCACCTCACATCTGTCAGAATGGCTAAAATCAAAAACACAAGAAACAACAAATGTTGGTGAGAATGCAGTGAAAAGGGAGCTCTTGTGCACTATTGGTGGGAATGGAAACTGGTACAGACATTGTGAAAAACAGTATGGAGATTCTTTAAAAAGTTAAAAAACAGAACCATATGCTCTAGTAATTCCACTATTTGCCCAAAGAATAGGAAAACTCTAATTTGAAAAGATACATGCACCCTTATGTTTATAGCAGTATTCACAACAGCCAAAATATGGAAGCAGCCCAGTACCCATCAATAGATGAACAGATAAAGAAAGTGTGGGATATATACACAATTGACTATTACTCAGCCATCAAAAAGAATGAAATCTTGCCATTTGCAGTGACATGGATGGAACTAGAGGATATTATGCTAAGTGAAATAAGTCAGAAAAAGACAAATACTGCATGATGTCACTCATATGTGAAATTTAAGAAACAGAACAGATGAACATAGGTTAAAGGAAGGAAAAATAAAATAAAAACAGAGGAAGACAAATCACAAATGACTTTTAACTATAGGAAATAAATTGAGTATTGCTGGAGCAGAGGTGGGTGGGGTAATGGGGTAATGGGGTAATTGGGTGATGGGTATTAAAGAGGGCACTTGATGTAATGAGCACTGGGTATTATATACAACTGATGGATTACTGAATTCTACCCCTGAAACTGAAAATAATAATAAACAAAATTGAATTTAGATTTAAAAAAATTTTTTTTAATTATTTCCTGAACTATAGGGGAAAAAAAGCAAAAACAAAAACAAAAAAACAATCAGTATAATTAACCACATTGGCAGGATAAAAGGACAAAAATTATATGCTATAGAAAAACGTTTGTTAACACAGTAATTTTTTTAAAAGAGTTTACTTATTTGGGAGAGAGAGAGAACACAGAAGGAGAAGGAGACTTCCACTGAGCAGAGCCTAATGCAGGGCTCAATCCTAGGACCCTGAGTTCAAAGGCAGATGCTTAACCAGCTGAGCCATCCAGGCAACCCAAAATACAGTAATCTTATTAAAATATTTTTAGCACCCCTTCTATTTCCCTTCCCTGCACAGTTTAGTCCTAAAGTTATCAAGCCAAACAGAACAAGGTAGGATACCATGAGGGTGCGGGGCTGCAGTGAGGCAGAGCTGGGTGGAGAACTTGAAAGGAGGGGGATCGCATCCACACAGAGGTTGCCTGGTACGGCCAAGACAAGCCTGAGCAGGGTGAAGAGGGGATCCACACAGGGGAAGGCCTGGGATGAGAGGAGGGTGAAGAGGATGACCACACATGTGATGGCCTGGCCCAGAAAGTCAGATCCTGAGGGGGCCGAAGGGAGCGTCCTCATGGAGGCAGGCCAGGCATGGTGAACAGGACTTCCATGTCAGAGCAGAGAGGTGGCCCAGCAAAGGGATACAAAGACCAAGAGGGGTACGGAATGCACCTGCACAGTGAGGAGCTAAGGGACAGGAAGCCTCACACAGAGTGCTGGAACTTTGCTGAAAGGGCCTAGCAGAGGGTGTGTAAGCACAGCCAGGCAAGGAGGGGACCCACACGGGAGAGCGAAGAGCACTGGCAAGGAGACTGATTACATGTAGGAGGGCAGGTCAAAGAAGTATTTCCCCTGTTAAATAAAGGAATTAGAGGGGTGCCTGGGTGGCTCAGTTGGGTGTCCTATTCTTGGTTTCCACTCAGGTGCAGTCGTGGGATCTCCATTGGGCTCTGTGCTCAGAGGGGGAGTCTGCTTGATATTCTCTCCCTTTTCCTCTGCCCCTCCCTTCACTTGCATTCTCTCTCTCTTAAATAAATATATATTTTTAAAAAATAAAGGAATTACAAATATGAAAAGTGAGAAATCAAGAATGAACTCTGCTATGTTGGACTGCAATTAGAGGTACTGGTATGAACACAGATTATCTAGCTCTGTCCACTCAGAAGGACTACACGTTGCAACATCAATAGTAACAGGCATTCACAGCACCTATACCTTAGCTTTAGCTTCTAAATACTATTCTCCAGTAAAAAGGAACAGGTATGATAAATAAAAATAAAAGAAATGGCTGATTCCAAGACTGAGGCAAAGAAAGTAGAGGATGAGCCTGGAATACCTCTGTACCAGAAAACAAGGAGGTACTCAAAGAATAACAGTGATATGTTAAAATGTCACAGAAGTGCACTTGAAAGAGATTCCATTGACTAAATCTGGAAAAATTTGAGCATCAAAATAAAAAATCACAGCCACAGAAGATAATTCATTGAATAAAATAGATAAGCATGAATCTATACTGAAATAAATTGAAAATAAGATAAAGATGGGATATATATATATATGTTTCACTGTATTGCCCCACAAATACTTGTTGATTACAAAAGGAAAACAGCAATTTTAGAGTGAAGAAGGCTGGCAGATACCATCTTGAAAATCATGAGTAATGGAATTTATCAAAATTGTATACCACTTGATGGTTGTCAAGTTCATGAAAGTTAAAGAGAGACCAAGGAAACTTTCCAGACCCGAGACCACCAGAGAGACGCCCTAACAACATGCAACACATGAATCTCAAGGGGGCAATTATTGGGACAGTTAGGGAAACTTAAATGGGCTCTATGGATTTAGATGGTGGTAACATGCCAAAGTTGATTTCCTTATTTGGTGGTTGTGTTGTAATTATACAGGAGAATATTCCTGTTTGAAGGAATGGAGGGAAAATACCCTAAAATAATCAGGTTAGATGGGTCATTGGATTGGCTATTCACTCTCAGTGGTTCAAGGAAAAAGTTCTGTATACTGTACTTTAAAAAGTAAAGTAAAACTAAAATAACTTAAAAAGTTTAATTTGTTTCAATGTTAAAAAATAAAAACTCTTAGAAAACTAGGGAAAGGGGTACATGGGTGGCTCAGTCAGCTAAGCATCTGCCCTCAACTCAGGGGGATCCTATTCCAGGGTCCTGGGATGGAGCTCTCCATCGGGCTCCCTGCTCAGCAGGGAGCCTGCTTCCCTGTCCCTCTGCACCTCCCTCTGCTTATGCTCCCTCTCACTCTCTCAAATAAATAAATAAAATCTTTTAAAAAAGAAAACTAGAGGGGAAAAAAGAGCATTCCCTTAATCTACTATGGCAATATTTCTCAAAGCTAGACCAAAGACTAAGGCCACTTCTCAAAACTATTATTGGTACATAAAGAGAAAGATACAGAAATTGAGAGCACTAGCAACTTTTTTAACAATGTGACAGAGGGATTTTATATCTTTTGAACTTGTAAAAAAGTTTTGGGCTTGTAATTAAGATGTCATTTTCATTTTCAAAGTAATTCATCTTTATTTTATTAGTATTAGTTTGCCATAGATTGGAATTAAAAAACAAATCAAAACCAAAAAAAACCTGGTCCTTTGCAGGGCACCTGGGTGGCACAGTCAGTTAAGTGTCCGGCTCTTCCTTTCATTCAGTCATGATCTCAGGGTCCTGGGATCAAGCCCCACATTAGGCTCCATGCTCAGCAGGGAGTGTACTTGAGGATTCACTCTCTCCCTCTACCCCTTCGCAAACTTGCACACATGTGCACACTCTCTCTCAAACAAATACATCTTAAAAAACAACACAAAACAAAAACGTGATCCTTTGCTACAGACATTTTTACAAGTGTGTAATAAAGAATATTTATTAATAACAAACGCTATTGCAAACATAATGTTGAAGCCTTCCCCTGGAAACAAGACTAAATATTGCGAGCACTTCTATTTACTAAGGTAGGAAAGGTCTTAGTAAATGCAGAAAGGCAAGGGAAAAAAGGTTTAAGAATTAAAAAGAAAAAAAAAAAAGAAAAAACTTTTATGCAGATTGAACACACAGAAAATACAAAACAAACAAACAAACAAACAAAAAAAACCCACAACTGGGGACAATGCAATTCCTTACCTCCAACACCTCCTGCTCTATATCTATCCCTTTATGTTAAGATTAAGGTCAAGGCAAAAACACGATATTCTCTTTTTTTCACTTAAAATGACACGAAGACCCTGCAACCACTGACCTCACATGTGTGCTTTGGGCAGGGCTGTGTACATTTCAGATTTCAATGGAACCAGTCATCTAATTAATAAACTTTTTTTTTTTAAGATTTTTTATTTATTTGACAGAGAGAAACACAGCAAGAGAGGGAACACAAGCAGAGGGAATGGAAGCGGGAGAAGCAGGCTTCCTGCCGAGCAGGGAGCCCAATGTGGGGCTCGATTCCAGGACCCTGGGATCATGACCTGAGCCAAAGGCAGATGCTAAACAGACTGAGTCACCCAGGCGCCCTTAATTAATAAACTTTTTAATGGAAAGTAATAGGCTACCCCCTTCCTTTTCTTTGCTTTAGGCAACTATCAAGTTCTAGCTCACAATTCTGAACTAGAACTCTAAGTTCTTATATTTATTTCCTGGAACACCCTGAATAGTATAGGTATCGAGCATGTACCCAATAAATTGCCATAGAATTGGTTTCAAAGCAGAAACCATTTTCCACTTAGTAATCATATTCACAGAATATATGAGCCAGAATATATAGCTACATAAGACACAGATATAGGGAGGCCGAGAATATAAATAAATGAATGAAAAAACAAACATTTAAAAACTGAAAGTTTGCTGGAGGGATGCTGTGTGGCTCAGTCAGTTAAGCATCTGACTCTTGATTTCAGTTCAGGACATCATCTCAGGGTTGTGAGATCAAGCCCTGTGTCAGGCTCCATGATCAGCAGTCAGTCTGCTTGAGATTCTTTCCCTCTCCCTCTGTTCCTCCCTCCGCTCACATGCATGCGCGCGCTCTCTCTCTCTCTCTCTCTCAAATAAATAAAATCTTAAAAAAAGAAGTTTGCTGCAATGCCATCAGAAGGTAGTAACAGAAATAATAGTTCAGTGTGACTATTCAGGGTCTTAGCTTCCAAGGATGGTACTTGAGTTCAAGGCTCCTTCACTAAGAAATGCAAGGACTGTTGACCTCTATTTGTCATGATTTGAGAAAGTCCAGACCAACTTTCGAAAACATGTAACCCAAAGGACCCAAGAGACCTTTTGCTGGGTAGAATTATTTCCTACAAACCATCTCCCCGAATACAAGGGTTTGCTCCATGAAGATCCAAAAGAGCCCTCAGATTTCCGTCCAGTTCCTATCACTGGTCTTGGGTATATCACCCAAGCTGAATGGCCTTGCATAAGGCCTTCTCTGGGTTTCAAGTACTATGCCTATCAAAGAATCTACAGTCACAGGTCTACTTGATGTACAGGATTCAGTCCCACTCATCTCTTCCTATCCTAGGCAAGGTTCCCAGTTCCAATCCTGTTCCAACTAGCTGTGTGACTTTGGGAACACCTTGTAGCTTCTTGCAGCTTCATTTTAGTTTCTGTGCAATGGGGACACTTGGACTACATCTCAGGTTTCCTCTAGTTACTCCCCCTACCACACACACATACATTAAAATAAAATACAAAGGTAAGAAACGTTGACACCACTGCATCAACGCCTGGTCTACCCTCAAAGTACTGCTTTAAACAAAAATGTATATGCACACAGTTTTATGAAGTAAACTCCACTGGCTCCCAGCAAAGCAAATGGTATTTTTTGTTTGTTTCCAGGCTGCTGTTCATGATGGAACATTTGGGAAAAGACATAGGTAGCAGAATCAGTGACAGGCACACTCCACTAGCCCTGCCCTGATAAAGAAGAGACCAGCTCTTGAGCTTTCATGTCCATTTCTTTGTCAGGATTTAAATTAGCATATTTCTGAAGGAACGGAAGCATAAAATTCGTGTGTTGCTTTTTGTAAGTGGGCCGAAAGGGTAAAAACTTCCTGCACAAAAGAACACGACTCTTCCTAACTAATAGTAAGATCTAGTCTAGTAGAGTAAGACAGATGGTACCAAACACCAAATATCAGCACTTAATAAGGAAGCAGTTCAGACCAGTGCCATGTGTGACATCTCCTCATCTCCCTATCGCCACCAGTGAGAAAACTACCCTAAAAAGGAAATTGGCTGACCTGAAAATCAGTCCAGGCCCTCTGGACCTGCCATGACAGACCCCACCTTATTCCATGCCCCTTTCCCCCGCACTCACCATTCTTTAGACACACTGGCCTCCTTGAAACCACCCAGCCCTTCTCTTAGGGCTCTTGCTCAGGCTCCTCCTTCTATCGGAATCACTCTTCCCCTCACCACATCATTCTTCACATGATTGGCTCTTGAATCTCCTCAGAGAAGCATTTCGTGATCCTGCCACACTGGTGGACTATCTACACTGCCACTGTTCTTTTCCATCACGACGTCTATTTTTTTATTAGTCTTTATCACAACTTGTAATTAAGTGTTTATTTTCTGCCTCACCCCCACAAGACCATAAGACTGCCTATGAGGGCAGGACTATCTTTTCTATTTATTGTTACTTATCCAACATCTAGTACAGTATGTGGCACATAGCAAATATCATTATGCATTTGTTGAATGAATCCATGACCATTAGGAAAGCCTCCCAGAATTCAGTTTGGTCTTAGACCTCCAGGACCACAGTGGCTCACCTTGTACATAGGGCCCCATCTCTGGATGCTCTCTGACCCGCAGAGTGTAGGACTTCTTTTGATCAGATTGCTTCAGCAGATCCCGTACTCGTTCATTATAGATTTCCAGAAAACTAGAGACACATAAAACAAGGCACGTAATCAGATTTTGGAAAATGGTGACATCTTTTCAAAATTACATTTTAAAAGAAGACAACATAGTTAGATTTGGAAGAAAGTGGGGAAAACACTAAGCCAAGAATCAGAAGGCCCTAATTCTTGACCTAGTTCTACCTTTGATACTCTAAGACCTTGACCATGTCAGGGTTCGCCCTTGAGTCTCTTTCTACGTATGCACCATTGTGTTGCCACATTAGCTCTCATCAGTTCACAGCTATAGGTTTACAATGTCAGTCTTGATTCAGATTAAGCTTTTAAGAGGCTATTTCAACACGGTTTTAGGGTATGCTGCCACTAGCCTATACCTTGATCAGGCCACCAGACCATAGAGTTTCAGGTTTGTTTCTTAAGTAATTTTCAAATATCTTTGAGTCCTCACTGCTTTACGAAGGCATCTCGAGGGCCACTGCTAAGCAATGAGGAAAGTTAAATGAGAAAGATTCTGGTCCCTACCCCTAATTTAAGTAGGAGAGTTCTCATTTTACCTGTTTTATACAATGGGACTCTGTTTAAGATATGCTTTATCTTATAAGTACCTGCTGGTATTTTATTCCTTTTTAAAATAATAACATAGCTACAATTCTTAGTTAAAATCAGCAAAGATTTTATTAGGTAAGAAAACAAACTTCTCACAGAAAGGTGCTCCTCATCAGAACACAGATGTTTGCCTATGAAGCCAACGGCCATAAAAAAAGGCTCTACCTCAGATGAACTCTATGCACTCTTCTTTGAAATTGTTTCTCCTTCTTTCTCAGAATTGGCCACAGGAAGCCCAGATGTCTCTCAGAATAGTGATTCCCAGATTTCAAGGACAATATAATATTTAATATATGTGCATGTTTACACATACACACACACAGGCCTATAAATTTTTACTTCACAAACTTAAAAAAAATGTATAAATACTGTTTACTATTATTTAATTTTTTAAAAGTGCATTAATTCATTTTGGGGTGATGAAAATGTTCTGGAATTTGGGGTGCCTGGGTGGCTCAGTGGGTTAAAGCCTCTGCCTTTGGCTCAGGTCATGATCTCAGGGTCCTGGGATCAAGCCCCACATCAGGCTCTCTGCTCAGCAGGGAGCCTGCTTCCTCCTCTCTCTCTGCCTGCCTCTCTGCCTACTTGTGACCTCTCTCTCTCTGTCAAATAAATAAATAAAATGTTTAAAAAAAAAAAAAGAAAGAAAATGTTCTGGAATTAGATAGTAAGGTGATTGAACAAACTTGTAAATATTAAAAAATCACTGAAATATGTACTTCAAAAGCGTGAAGTTTATAGTATATGAATTACATTTCATGTTTTTTAAAAAGGACCCTAAACCCCAAAAAAATAAAATAGAAAAAATTTAGGGTAATTGGGCAGCTGGTAACCTTGCACCAACATTTTCACCACAGACTGGTTAAAACTTCACATTGGAGTAGCTGGCACTGTCTCAGAAGCAGAGCTTAGGAACTACTGACCCAAAGAACAGTGCAGCAGGAGCTGGAAGAGAGCTATTAGCTAGCTCTCTTCCAATTCCAAAAGCTAGTATTAAACTGTAAGGAAAGGGGCACCTGAGAGGCTCAGTGGGTTAAAGCCTTTGCCTTCAGCTCAGGTCATAATCTCTGGGTTCTAGGATCGAGCCCCGCATCAGCCTCTCTACTCAGCAGGGAGCCTGCTTCCCCCTCTCTCTGTCTGCCTGCCTCTCTGCCTACTTGTGATAACTCTCTCTGTCAAATAAATAAATAAAACCTTTAAAAATAAATAAGAAATAAACAAACAAACTGTAAGGAAAGTGAAGAAAAGGAAAACAGCCAGGGCAAGCTGATCCACAGGAAACACCTGTTTGCTAAGTCTAAGGATAGGAATTAAGTTTCCTATAACCCAAAGATCTAAGTATGTTTCTCATCTCTCTATACTGCAAAGTATTTCTTTTGTGGCTTTTTTCCATTCCTCTGGATGACTCTTGAAGCAAAGAGAGAGCAGCTGAACGTACTAGAATTTGGAGTAGAAATGGAAATATTTTAGGCCCTAGAGCCTGAAAGATTCTTACCTTACTTTTATCCTACAAGAGGAAGGCAGTGGGGCAAAGTCCTCCTTCCTGATGAAGAGACCCTGTGCAAACCAGAGGGTTGGAGTTTCAATGAAGGAAGTGTACAAAGAAGGTCTACTTTGAGAGGATCTAGTCAAAATAGAGTGTATACCTCACATATCCGTGGCGTCAGCCCAACAGAAGCCTGGAGAACAGAAGAAAGGAAAGCATTACTGTTCACTCACAGTGAAACTCTCCCCCAACACCCAGAAACCAAGGCTGGCAGGGGATGGGCACATGAGCTTCCTGCGCTAGCCTCTTCATTTTAGGCAGTTTCACTGGTGGTATAAAGGCGGCTATTTGCCGGGGTCTCAGGAGACACTCATGGGAGGCAAGTACCAGCTGAGAGGCAGATCATCACCATAAGAAGGAAGAGAGAAGCTAACAAACCCAGGTACCTGCTTTCACACAATAAAGGTTACATCCTCTTGGATAAACCAATTTACCACTGTGATCCCTTCCTGAACCTTTCTACCCTTATATACACAGGAGAACTAGAGGACATGGGTGTTTAAAATACACATTTGGGGAAAGTAGCTTCTTTTTTCATCTTGGGTCCACTGCTAACTTGTACATAGGTTAAAAGTTTTACACCCCTGGCTTAATGGGCATTTTCTTCTTTTAATTTCAAATATATAAAAGCAAACTAAACATGGACATAGTAAGCAATGAGCTGAGCACAAAATAGCAGGGATAATCTTTCAGGAGGAAAAGTGTCGCAGAGAATGTCCCTGGGTAGTGTTATTTGTCACCTGCCACACCAGTTCAACTCACCAAGATACTTCTAAACCTAAAATAAAGAGGTATGCTTAAGGACCTCCATCCTCTCAATTCTCCGTGACAAGTAAGGCTCTCATAAGTCCTTCACACTTTTTAAACTTCCATCCCAGTAGGTGGTTCTCCTGCTTCTTTCCAACGCTCAGGTCTCACACACGTAGCCCCATTTCTGCACAGCCCTAAGCAACACTTCAGATTCAGTTTGGGGCTTGTCCATACCAAAGGTGTTGAAAAGCTTCAAGTGACGAACTTGGAAATGATATGAGAAATGCAAAAAGACTGACAAGATCAGCTTCATCCAAGGGAGTTATGTAATTCTAAGGTTCTTCAGGATTTAATAAAGAGGGGCTAATGATTCAAAGTTCATCTTTTAATTAAAGGACTGAGAAACCCATTCTTAATACAAAAGAGAGCCCATTAAATCTCATTAAAGTTGACTGACTACTGAATTCACATTCTTTCACTCAGTAACAAGGACAGCATGAGATTCTGGCTTGCTGCAGTAGAAAGAGATCATATTCCAATACCAATACTCACTGGGGTCCCCAGCATGGTGTATGTCTTCCCAGAGCCTGTCTGCCCATAGGCAAAAAGGCAGATGTTGTAGCCTTTAGCAGCTCCAGACAACACTTCAGTCCCCAAATCCTGGAAAACCTGTCACAACGAAAGTAGAAAGCACGTCAATGTAGTCCTTCCCATACCAGACTGAGGAACCGTATCATTGAAAAATTTATAATGTCTAGCATTGTGCCCAGCATACGGTAAGCACTTTAAAATACATTTGAATGAATAAATTTTCCTTAGTAATCTTTTTTCTGAAACTGAATTGATTCTTGAGATATTATAGGGAATTTATAGTTTACATGTGTTTGAAACACTTCATAATATTTTTAGAAGAACCCAAGGATTAGTCAGAAGAGCATGTGACTCCAGATCTGGGGGTCATGAGTTCAAGCCCCACATTGGGTGTAGAGATTATTTAAATAAAGAAAATTTTTAAAAACTTAAAAAATGAACAAATAACCCCAAGTAGTGACGTATGAAACTGATGAATCGCTATACTGTACACGTGAAACTAACATAACACTGAGTCAGCTAACTGGAATTAAAAACTTAAAAAAATCCAGAGTTGTACTTATACTTTTTTTTAAATTGAAATTCAATTAATTAACATATAGTGTATTACTAGTTTTAGAAGTAGAGTTCAGTGATTCATCAGTTGGATATAACACCCAGCGCTCATTACATCATGTGCCCTCCTTAAGGCCCATCACCTGGTTACCGGATCCTACACCCACCTTCTGAGGCAACCCTCAGTTTGTGTCCTAGAGTTAAGAGTCTCTTATGGGGCACCTAGGTGGCTCAGTCAGTTAAGCATCTGCCTTCGGCTCAGGTCATGATCCCAGGGCCCTGCAACTGAGCCCAGTGTCAGGTTCTCCGCTCCATGGGAACCCTGCTTCTCCCTTTCCCTCTGTCTGTCACTCCGTGTGTGTGCTCTCTCTCTTTCTGTGTCAAATAAATAAATAAAATCTTTATAAAAAAAGTCTCTTATGGTTTGTCTCTAAAGGTTGACATAAGGTGGGGCGCCTGGGTGGCTCAGTCGTTAAGTGTCTGCCTTCGGCTCAGGTTATGATCCCAGGATCCTGGGATCGAGCCCCACATCGGGCTCCTTGCTCAGCAGGAAGCCTGCTTCTCCCGCTACTATTCCCTCTGCTTGTGTTCCCTCTCTTGCTGTGTTTCTGTCAAATAAATAAAAAACCTTAAAAAAAAAAAGGTTGACATAAGGTTAATACTATTTATGGATTTATTGACGCATCCTCTCTCCAAACTTGTGGTAATTGTACAGAAAACCAAAGAGGGAGACAAACTCTAAGAGACTCTTAATCTCCAATTGAACTGAGGGTTGTTGGAGGGGAGAGGGGTGGGAGGGATGAGGTGGCTGAGAGATGGACATTGGGGAGGGTATGTGCTATGGTGAGTGCTGTGAATTGCATAAGACTGATAATTCACAGACCCGTACCCCTGAAACAAATGATACATTAACAAAAAAAATCCCACAACACATTGCTATATTTTTATATCATCTAAAATCTTTCAGAGAAGGTATGTATTTGTACAGTTTGTTATATTAACTATATTAACCATTTCTTAAATGTTTTTTGGACTGAATTAACATGTAGAAATCCAAAGAGATTTTTTTTTCTGTTTGTAGATTCAGGATACTGATTTAAAATGTCCATTATAGACAAAAAAAATGGAGAACTATCTGATAATGTGCTATATTAGTACATTGTTAAAGAAAATTGTTTTCTAAAGTTAAAAAAAAAGTAGGGCTGGAGCTTATTTTTTTTAAGATTTTATTTATTAATTTGACAGAGAGAGAGATCACAAGTAAGCAGAGAGGCAGGCGAGGATGTGGGGGGAAGCAGGCTTCCTGCTGAGCAGAAAGCCTGATGAGGGGCTCGATCCCAGGACTCTGAAATCAGGACCTGAGCTGAAGGCAGAGGCTTTAACCCACTGAGCCACTCAGGCACCCCTAGAGCTTATTATTTAGAGAGAGAGTATTCACGTAAAATACATAACTTAATGGTGCCTGGAGTTGGGGGAAGTGCTTAAAATGATTTCTCTTCCTCTAAATAGCTACCTGTAGTTTAATCACTAAGAACACATTTTAGAACTTTCTAGGTTGAAAGCCTGGCTCCTTGGACAAGTAACCTTACCTCAGTTTCTTAACCTAGAAGACACTACTTCAAAAACTAATGATGCCCTATATGGTGACTAACATAACAAAAAAGTTAAAAGGAAGGAAGGAAGGAAGGAAGGAAGGAAGGAAGGAAGGAAGGAAGGAAGGAAGGAAGGAAGGAAAATAGAAAGAAAGAAAGAAAAGAAAGAAAGGAAGGAAGGAAGGAAGAAAGAAAAGAAAAGAAAAGAAAAGAAAAGAAAAGAAAAGAAAAGAAAAGAAAAGAAAAGAAAAAAGAAATGGAGATTTTGGGTTTTTTTGTTACTTTTTTCTTAATTTTTTTTATTAACATATAATGTATTATTTGCCCCAGGGTACATGTCTGTGTATCATCAGGCTTACACATTTCACAGCACTTACCATAGCACATACCCTCCCCAATGTCCCTAACCCAGCTACTCTATCCCTATCCCCGCAACCCCCAGCAACGCTGTTTGTTTCATGAGTTTAGGAGTCTCTTATGGTTTGTCTCCTTCCTGATCCCATCTTGTTTCATTTCCCTCCCCCACTCCCACGATCCCCCGCCATGCCTCTCAAATTCTTCATATCAGAGAGATCATATAATTGTCTTTCTCTGATTGACTTACTTCGCTTAGCATAATACCCTCTAATTCCATCCACATCGGTACAAATGCCAAGATTTCGTTTCTTTTGGTGGCTGCATAGTATTCCATTGTATATATATACCACATCTTCTGTTGATGGACATCTAGGTTCTTTCCATAGTTTGGCTATTGTGGACATGGCCGCTATAAACATTTGGGTGCACGTGCCCCTTTAATCACTACATTTGTATCTTTAGGGTAAATACCCAGTAGTGCGATTGCTGGGTCGCAGGGTAACTCTACTTTCACCTTTTTGAGGAACCTCCATACTGTTTTCCAGAGTGGCTGTACCAGCTTGCATTCTCACCAACAGTGTAGGAGAGTTCCCCTTTCTCCGCATCCTCGCCAACATCTGTCATTTCCTGACATGTAATTTTAGCCATTCTGACTGGTGTGAGGTGGTATCTCACTGTGGTTTTGATTTGTATTTCTCTGATGCCGAGTGATGTTGAGCACCTTTTTATGTGTGTGTTGGCTATTTGGATGTCCTCTTTGCAGAAATGTCTGTTCATATCTTCTGCTCATTTCTCAATTGGATTATTTGTTGAATTTGAGAAATTCTTTATTTAGAAATGGAGATTTTAAAAAAGCACCTAAAGCTCAATGGGTTTTTGAGAGGATTAATTGTTCTAACATATGCAAAGCCTTTAGAACAATGTTTGGAACAAAGTGAGCACTAATTAAATGAAAGTCTTGTTATTACACTTGATTTTTTTCCACTTTTCTGTATAAGGACTACTCAGTCATCTTCCTTTCTGATACTCTCATCTATTTTAAAAAGAGTTTTGTACTTATTTTGGAAAACAGACACCTGAATACAGATACCATAGTTAGTATTTCCCAACTTCACAGATAACTTTTAAAAAACTTCTATTTTCTATCCTACTAAAAATTTATTTTTAAAAAAACCCCTCATAAACCATTAAAGCAATAAATCATTCTCTTCACATCTTGAAGGTTTTTGCTAGAGCCTAGGGATTATTATTTCCCACCTATAATATGAAAATCATGTCATTTATAGGAAGTTATCTAGCCAACAAAATATATTAAGTTCTTGGCCCTTAATACTTTTCCACAGAAAGTCTTCATATATTTTTTCTTCTGGTTTCTCTTTTATTTTATATTGAGGTATATTTGACATAACACTATATTAGTTTCAGGTATACAACATAATGATCCTATCTGATATTTATATATATTCTAAAATGATCACAAGTCATTAACCTATATCAGCATACAAAGCTACCAATTTGGGGCGCCTGGGTAGCTCAGTGGGTTAAAGCCTCTGTCTTCAGCTCAGGTCATGATCTCAGGGTCCTGGGATTCAGCCCCAAATCGGGCTCTCTGCTTAGCAGGGAGCTTGCTTCCTCCTCTCTCTGCCTACCTCTCTCTCTACTTGTGATCTCTCTCTGTCAAAAAAATAAATAAAATCTTAAAAAAAAAAAAAAAAAAGCTACCAATTTTTTTTTTTAAATCATGATAAGAATTTTGAAGATCCACTCTCCTAGCTGCTTTCAAATATGCAATACAGTGACACCTGGGTGGCTCAGTCAGTTAAGCGTCTGCTTTCAGGTCTGACCCCAGAGTCCTGGGATTGAGTCCTGCATCGGGCTCCTTGCTCAGTGCAGAGCCTGCTTCTCCCTCTGCCTGCTCTGCCGGCTGCTCCCCCTGCTTGTGCTCTCTCTCTCTGACAAATAAATAAATAAAATCTTTAAAAATATATATATATGCAATACAGTATTATTAACTATAGTCACCATGTTGTCAATTATATCACCACTATTTGTTCATCTTATAACTGGAAATGTGTAGTTTTGACCCACATGTTTCTATTCTAAAATGAAGTTGCCATTATAAAGAAATTCTTATCAGTTTTTAATTTATCTAAGGAATATTTATGAGAAAATGGCTTTAAATGCTATGATGTATTTTGTTTAAATTATATTAAATATTACTTATTTCTCTTGATCTACAAATTCATTGTTAAAATAAAAGGATTTGGGCCCCTGGGTGGCTCAGTGGGTTAAAGCCTCTGCCTTCGGTTCAGGTCATGATCTCAGGGTCCTGAGATCGAGCCCCGCATTGGGAATCTCTGCTCAGCAGGGAATCTGCTTCCCCCTCTCTCTCTGTTTGCCTCTCTGCCTACTTGTGATCTCTCTGTCAAATAAATAACATCTTTAAAAATAAATAAAAGGATTCAACTAGAAAACTTTTTCCCTTTTAATAAAACTGCAATTTTGTGTGTGTGTGTGTGTGTGTGTGTTTTATGCTAGTCACCATACATCATTATGTAAAACTGCTATCTAATGCAGTAATAGATACCATCTTCACTCACAGGAACATTTGAATATCAACTGTGAGAATTTTATTATATAAAGAAGGTATTAAAAATAGGGGGAAAAAACAGAAAATGCTGATAAAAATAATCCCACTATCTAGAGATAACCACTGTTAACATTTTGGCATATAGCTTACTCTTTCAGACTTTTGTTCTATTCCTAGATAATATTGAATGTCCTATCCAGGTCTTAAATTCTGACATAAATATAGTAATTAAGAATACTCGAATATCGGGGCGCTTGGGTGGCTCAGCCGTTAGGCGTCTGCCTTCAGCCCAGGTCAGATCCTAGGGTCCTGGGATCGAGCCCCGCATCGGGCTCTCTGCTCTGCGGGAAGCCTGCTTCTCCCGCTACCATTCCCTCTGCTTGTGTTCCCTCTCTCGCTGTGTTTCTCACTGTCAAATAAATAAAAATCTTTAAAAAAAAAAAAAGAATACTCAAATATGATGAGAATACTAAACTAAACCTAGTATTTTTTATCTTGTTATAATTATTATGATATTCATAGTTTTTCCTTATGTTTATGGCTACACAACTTAATATTTTTTATTTTAAAATTTCTCTTTAGTTTTCCAAGTGGGAAGGCGTGCTACAGCCCCACCCATCAGGTGTCCAAATATACCTAAGCCCCAGCCCAGACTGCTGTCCACTTGGCAGGTGCTACCCAAAGTGCAAGCAAGGTGTCTAGGAAGGGGGGGAAAAAAGCCTAATCTGTGCCCCATTTGCTAAAACAACCCCAGAAAGTGTCAGCTAAATTCTGGGCTAGTCCCTTCTTCAAATTACATCCCCAGATAAAGGCCTCTCCTCTGAATCCAAAGTGACCCTAGGACCCCACCACAAGATCTAAAATGTATCCTTGTCATTTTAATCCTTCAGAAAGTCAGAGTTCTGGCTGAAACAATAAGACAACTAGATCACTTTATTCTGAAAAACCTTTGGACCACCATTTGCCATCTCTAAATATCTGGCTGTCAACCTTGGAAAGTTCATGCCTAGGACCCAAGATATTCCACCACAGGAACAACAAACATCCAGGGAAGTAATCCCAGAAATGGCCAAGTAAATCTCTCCCCATTCCTTCATTCAAGTTACTTTATTTGAGCAAGGAGGTATGGGTACAAAAGGATAGACATCAGGAGCTACATATTCTTAGCCTCAATGGAAGGGTCCCACTGGTAGTGGCAGTGGTCCATTCACATTATGCAACCCTTTAGTGGTATGTAACTATCACTTCCTAAAACGAATACTGCTCTGTGGAGAGATAAAACAGCACCTTTCTGGAGTTTCTGCTTGGGTTTTGTAAACTAGCCCTTTTCTTACAATGCCATATAAAGTAACTGATCCAGGAGATCCCTCCTAAAGAGGGAAGGGGAGAAGACAGAAGGGCTACAATTTTCTTAACCATGACACAGGACTAAAGAATCTCCCAGAGTGGCCCTACTTAAAATTTCTCAGACCTATAGCTAGTGTCATCATTACAGAACTAGGGAGCATTTGGAAAAGACCAAAGCATTCAGCCTTTACCTAACTGGACTCATTATATTGCTTTAGTCAGCAGAAAAAAGGAAGAATAAAGGGTGAAATATACACACATTTCTATCTCACTTTCTTCTGTCTCCTCCAAAACTGTACTTATTATCTATAATGTACACACTGTAATTTAGTATTGTAATATGTGATCAGCACTTCTAAATCAGTATTAGTCAACATCCCAAAACTGGAAGAACTACCCAAATGCTACTGCTGTGCACAATATATTTTCACTGTAGTTTTCCATTTTTCTACAAATATGTAAGTTTTATACGGCCGCTACTCAGAGTATATAAGTTCTTGTGTAGTGCTTTTCATTCCTATATTCCTGAAACACTTAAGGATTTTAAACATTTCTGTTATTCATTTTCACAATTATAATTTTATAGATTCATAATTTATGCAACTATCCTAAAGAGTTGACAATTGACTATTTTCTTATTCTCATTCCAGCATGAGATGAATGAAACCCACAACTCCCATTAAGAAATACTAGTAGTGGGGTGAATGAGCCAGCCAGGCTCATATAAATTATGAATCTTTCATTCTCTTGGTTAGGTTTTTTCCCAGGTATTTTATTTTTTCTTATTTTTTGGTATAATTGTAAATGGAATTGTTTCCTTTATTTCCCTTTCTGCTACTTTGTTATTAGTATATAGAAACACTACCAGTTTCTGGGTATTAATTTTGTATCCTGAAACTCTATTGAATTCATTTATCAGCTCTAGTAGTTTTTTGGTGGTGTCTTTGGGATTTTCTATGTCTAGTATCATGTCACCTGCATATAATGACAGTTTAACTTCTTTACCAATATGGATGCCTCATTTCTTTTCTTGTCTGAATGCTTCAGTTAGGATTTCTAGTACTTTTGAATACAAGTGGTAAGAGTAGATATCCTTGTCTTGTTCCTTATCTTAGAGGAAATGCTTTCAGCTTTCACCAATGAGTATGATGCTGCTTGTCAGCTTTTCATATGTGGCCTTTATTATGTTGAAGTATGTTCCCTCTAAACCCACTCTGTTGAGAGCTTTTATCATGAATGGATACTGAATTTTATGAAATGTTTTCCATCTATTGAGATGGTCATAGGAGTTTTATTTTTCATTTCATTGATGTGATATATTAAGCTGATTTGCAAAATACTGAACTATCTTTGTATCCCTGAAATAAATCCCACTTGATCATGGTGAGTGATTCTAATATTATTTGAGGATTTTTGCATCAGTGTTCATCAGGATACTGGCCTGCAGAATGTGTGTGTGTGTGTGTGTAGTGGTTTTTTTTTTTTAATTTTTTTTATTAACATATAATGTACTATTTGCCCCAGGGTACATGTCTGTGAATCGTCAGGCTTACACATTTCACAGCACTTACCATAGCACATACCCTCCCCAATGTCCATAACCCAGCCACCCTATCCCTACCCCCTCACCTCACAGCCACCCTTAGTTCGTTTCGTGAGTGTGTGTGTTTTTATCTGGTTTGGTATTAGGGTAATGCTGGCCTCATAAAATGTATTTGGAAGTTTTCCTTTCTCTTTTTTTTTTTAAACAGTTTAAGAAGAATAAGTATTAACTCCCTTAAATGTTTGATAGAATTCACCTGTGAAGCCATCTGGTCCTGGACTTTTGGTGGTTTTTTTTGGTAGTTTTTTAAATTACTTATTCAATTTTACTGCTAGTAATCTGTTCAAATTTTCTTTTCTGGGGCGCCTGGGTGGCTCAGTCGTTAAGCGTCTGCCTTTGGCTTGGGTCATGATCCCGGGATCGAGCCCCACATCGGGCTCCCTGCTCAGCGGGAAGCCTGGTTCTCCCTCTCCTACTCCCCCCGTTTGTGTTTCCTCTCTCTCTCCTTCTGTCAAATAAATAAATAAAAATCTTTTAAAAAATTTATTTTCTTTCTGATTCAACTTTGGAAGATTCTATGTTTCTAGGAACTTATCCCTTTCTTCTAGGTTGTCCAATTTGTTGGCATATAAAATTTCATACTATTCTCTTCTAATCCTTTGTATTTCTGTGGTGTCAGTTCTCTCTTTCTGATTTTATTTGGGTCCTTTTTTTCTTGATGAGTCTGCTTAAGGGTTTTATCAATTTTGTTTATCTTTTTCATTTATTCCTGTTCTGATCTTTAGTATTTCCTTCCTTCTACTCAACTTAGGTCTTGTCTGTTCTTTTTCTAGATCCTTTAGGTTTTAAGGTGAGATTGTTTATTTTAGCTTTTCCTTGTTTCTTAAAGTAGGCTTGTATCACCATAGATTTTCCCCTTAGAATTGCTCTTGTTGCATTGGTTGGGTTATTTTTAATTAGCTCCATCCAGCACTCAAGTTCTCTCCTCCCACTCTCATCTTTGAGCTGTACAGTGTCAGATCAGAATCAGTGAGAACTCATGGGTTTCAACAGAAAAAAATACAGAAATAGATATGATATAACTGTGTGTGTGTGTGTGTGTGTGTATACACACAAATGTATCATCCCTAGCTTTGTCTAACTCTACTGAGAGGATCTGGGAGCAATGATACCCTAACAGCAATGATTATACCTACCACCCAGATCTCAGCTTCTAAATATCATTTTCTACTAATAGGAACCTTGTGAGCATCATAATAAAGCAATAATAATAACAGACTGTAATTCACTGAATAAAATGAGAAACCATGAATTAATATACATATAAATAATTTGAAACTCTGACAAGGAATGGGATATTTACATAGTAAGTACCCCTCAACAAAATATTAATTATAAAGAGGAGAAAAGAGTAACTTCATAGTGGAGAAGCCTGGCAGATGACACCTTAATCAAGTAGTCAAAGTAAACTCTGTGATATTCTTATCAAAATGTATAATCTGAATCTAACCATGAAGAGACACTAGACAACCAAATTAAGGGACATTCTACAAAATAACTGGCCTGTATATCTTCCAAAGTGTCAAGATTATGAATATAAGGAAAAACTGAGGAACTGTTCCAAACTGAATTAAAGTAAACATAAGACAACTAAAATGCAACAAGTGATTCTCAAACACATCTTTTTGGTAGGAAGGGCCAATTATCAAGACAATCAACAAAACATGAATGGGATCTAAAGATGAGATGGTAGTAATGTAACACTTTAATTTCCCAATTCTGAAGGTTGGATCATGGTTATATTAAAGAATGTCATTTTCTATAAGACAATACACACTCAACTACTTAGGGTAATTGGACATCAGGATGACAACTTTCAGAGAGTTCAGGAATAAAGTTTTAAACATACTTCCATCTTCTCTGTTTTTCCTCATTTCAAAGAAACTTAAGTTTATAAAAAGATGTAAAATATGACATCATATACATAAATATGGAGGGATAGAAGAGTAAGGATGTAGAACTTTTTGAATGTATTAGAAATTATGCAACCATCACCTTAGTATAGGGTGCTATGCATTTATTATGTTATATATGAACCTCATGGTAACCATAAACCAAAAACCTATAATAGATACGCAAAAAATAAAGATCATAAGGGAAGAGCAAGAGAAGAAAGGAACAAAGGTAGACTACAAAAACAACCAAAAATCAAATTAACAAAACAGTAATAAGTACACATCCATCAATAATCACTTTAAAATGGTCTACATGCTCCAATCAACTGATATAGGGTGACTGGATAAAAAGCAAGAGCCATCTTTATGCTGTCTATAAGAGACTCACTTCAGACCTAAAAACATATACAGACTTAAAGTTACACAATGGAAAAAGATATTCCATGAAAATCAAAGTGAAAAAAAAAGTTGGGGGTGCAATACTTTTATCAGACTAAGTAGACTTTAAAACAAAAGACTGTAACAAGACACAAAGAACGCCATTACATAATGATAAAGGGATCAAGCCAACCAAAGGATATAACACGTGTAAACATCTTTGCACAGGAGCACCTAAATATGTAGTGCAAATATTAACAGACATAAAGGGAGACGTTAAGAGTAACATGCTAACAGTAGAGGACTGTAACACCCCATCTATATGAATGGATAGATCATATAGACAGAAAATCAGTAAGAAAACAATGGCCTTGCATGACATATTAGACCAGATGGACAGCTATGCGCAAAAGAATGAAACTGGACCACTTTCTGACCCCATACACAAAAAGACTCAAAATGGATTAAAGACCTAAATGTAAGACCTGAAACCATAAAAATTCTAAAAGAAAACATAAGCAGTAATCTCTTGGACATTGGTCTTAGCAATATTTTTCTGTATCTGTTTACTCAAATTCAGGAAACAAAAGCAAAAATAAACAATTGCTTATTGTTTATAAGCTTGTTTATAAGCTTCCACACAGAAAAAAAAAAAAAATAAACCAACAAAATGAAATGACAACCTACTGAATGGAAGAAGATATTTCCAAATGATATCTCCAGTAAGAGGTTATCCAAAAAACCATAAAGAACTTATACAATGCAATGCCAAAAAAGCAAATAATCCAGTCAAAAATGGGCAAAGGACCTAAATAGACATTGCTCTAAAGGAAACATAAAGAGAGCCAAAAATGCTCAACATCACAAATATCAGGGAAATACAAATCGAAACCACAATGAGTTATCACCTCACACCTGTCAGAATGGCTAGTATCAAAAAAACAAGAAATAACAAGTTTTGGTGAGGATATGGAGGAAAGGATGTGTAGTATACTGCTGGTGGGAATATAAATGTGTGGAACACCTGGAAAAAGGTATGGAGGTTCCTAAAAAAATTAAATATAGAAATACCATGCAATGCTGTAATTTTACTTCTGTGGAATTAGAAAATAAAATTCCAAATTCTAACTTCATTAGAAAGTGAAAACACCAAATTTGAAAAGATATATGAACCCCTAAGTTCACTGCAGCATTATTTACAGTAGCCAAGATATGGAAGCAACCTGTGTCCATCAATATATGGGTAAATTAAAAAATGATATATATTATTCAATAGAATATTACTCAACCTTAAGAAATGAAATTTTGACATTTGCAGCATCATAAGTAGACCTAAAGGTTATTATGCTAAATAATGTAAGTCAGACAGAAGAAGACAAATAACTGTATGATTTCACTCATATGTGGAATCTAAGAAATAAAACAAGTAACAGAATACAGAAACAGACTCAACAGAGAATAAACTGGTGGTTGTCAGGAGGAAGGAGGTTTAGCAGATGGGTAAAATAGGTGTAAGAGACACAATCTTCCACTTATAAAATAATTTATAGGGATGAAAAGTACAGCACAGGGAATATAGTCAGTAATATTGCAACTACTTTGTATGGTGACAGATAGTAATCACATTTATGGTGGTGGTAATTATACTTATGGTAATTATATACATTATGATCATTTCGTAATGATCAAATCACTCTGTCGTATATCTGATACTAACAAAATATTGTATGGAACTCTACTTCCAAAAAAATTAAAATTTTGGCCAGTGGGGAGGGTGGCAGACTTCATAAACACAAATGGATGAGGCCAAACCAAGATAACCCTATGGGATATCCCTCAGATGTCCTGCTAGGGCTTTCCACTGTTCCTTAAGCCAGAGGCCAAGAGAACCCATTATTTAGTCCAACAGGTCATCCTTGGGGCAGAGAGTAAGGTGGAAAAGGTTTAAGAGTTAATCTTGGGGGCGCCTGGGTGGCTCAGTGGGTTAAAGCCTCTGCCTTCGGCTCAGGTCATGATCTCAGGGTCCTGGGATCGAGCCCCGCATCAGGCTCTCTGCTCAGCACGGAGCCTGCTTCCCCCCCCCCCCTTCTCTTTGCCTGCCTCTCTGCCTACTTGTGACCTCTCTCTCTGTCAAATAAATAAATTAATTAAAAAAAAAACAGAGTTAATCTTGAAAGGCAAAAGGAAGATATTCAACAGGACCTAAAAGAGGAAGAGAATGCTGGCAGAAGAACCTGGCCAGACTTTATGAAATAGAGAACATCTGAACTGAGTCTCAAACAAGGATTTTCATGATGGGGATGATTTTCTACGTGGCATGAAGAACACATGTAAAGCTATGAGTAATGAAAATCCATGGCTGTCCAGCTGGAATTTGAAAATCAGATATGCTGGGAGATAAAAATAAAGTACTGGGGTCATGCTAAGGATCAGGTTTTATTTTCTCTCATCTTAACATATACTGCATTATTTATGGCAGAGTCTCAAGGAATATGACAGATGAGCCACTGTTATACCATGAAAAATCAGCAGCACAAGGACAACAAAGTAGGAAAGAAATTAAGAAACACAAAGATAACCCTCAAATCAGAGGAAATCAAAACTGAAATTATAAACTACTCACAAAGTGATGAAAAGAACATATCATATAATCAAATATAGCAAAATCCATGATTAAAGAATAACTTTTTGTTCATACATTGTTTTCTTGACTTTCTCCATATCTTCCTCTAATTCTTTGAGCATCTTTAAGATAATTGGTCTATAGTTTTTATTTAGTATATCTGCCTTTAGGTCTTTTTCAGGGACAGGGTCTATTGAAGAATTTAAAAAAAAAAAATTTTTTTTAAGTAGGCTCCATGCCCAATGTGGGGCTTTGAACACACAACCCTGAGAACAAGAATCACATGCTCCACCAACTGAGCCAATCAAGCACCCTGATGATTCTTTTTTCCTTTGAATGGGCCATACTTTCTGGTTTCTTTGTATGCCTTATGACTTTTTATGTTGAAAACTGAACATATGTCACCACTTCTCAGCCTTGTGCACTTAAGAGCAAGTGAAAACTGAACATTTGAATTGAACAGTGTAGTAACTCTGGAAATCAGATACTCTCCTTTCCCCAGGGTATGCTGTGTCTTGCTATTCTTTTTGTTTATTGTTTTTGTTTTTTTATTACTGTAGGCTGTTTCTGTGTTGAAGATCAGCCTGCAGTGTAAACCTAAGGTTTTAGAAGGTCTTTTCTAAGCCTTTCCCTGAGCACGCATTGTCACTTCCTAACCTTCCTCATGTACGTAGTTATTTTTCAATGCCCTACTCTTTAATGTCTGATTGCCAAATGGGGAAAAACAGAAAACTGAAATGGGAGTGGGGTGGAGAGCTGTCACTTTAAATCCCTGGAAGTCACTCCGGCTGGCTAGGAAGGGACTTGTAACAATGGGAATGGCTGAACAATGATGGCTGCCCAACTCTTTGTCTGCAACTCTGTGTTCCCAAGCAGGAATTAGCAATCAACACAGATTCTTGATATTTGGAAGACAGGGTCCTTTTTGTCTACCCAACTCCTGCAGGCTGTGTGCAAGATGCTCTAGGACCAGTACACAGCTGCCTGCCATGTAGCTAAGGATAAAGAATGGATAGCTGTTACTGTGCTAAGAGCTAAAATTGATAGAAATTAACTGTAACTTATCCTCCAAGTCTTCCTCTGAAGTTGAAAACCCTCAATAATAATCTCCAGAATTCCAAAAATCATTATATCAGACAGATCTGGCCAGTGAAATCCCTGTCTAGGTGGGAAAACAGATTCTGGATGCTTCCTTATTCTGCCATCTTCCCAGAATTCCTATCCTCCATAATGATTCTTAAAAATACAAATTAGTATATTTCCCCTATTGAAAACTGTAACTATTTAAGTACATAGGAATCTCTTTTACTCTTGAATTCATTAGCTATGATTCAGCCTACAGATATAGTTTTCCTTTTAATTTTCGGAAAACAAACAGAAATATGTGAAATAATGTTAAACTAATCAGAGACTAATAAAATCAAATGAAAGAAGTTAAAATTATTTATTCAAACAATGTTTGTAGAGTGCCTACTAAGGCAAAATACTGTGCTAGGCACCCCTCCCATTGTTTAAAGATAACTGTTAGGCATACTTTGCACAATGAACACTTCATTAGAAGTGTTTTATTCAGGGGCACCTGGATGGTTCAGCCAGTTAAGTGTCCGCCTTCAGCTCAGGTCATGATCCTAGGGTCCTGGGACAGAGCCCTGCATCGGGCTCCCTGCTCAGCAAGAAGCCTATTTCTCGGTTGGATTTTATTTCTTTAATGCTATGCAGCCATCAAGAGAAACGAAATCTGGCCATTTGCAACGACATGGATGGAACTGGAGGGTATTATGCTAAGCGAAATAAGTCAGTCAGAGAAAGACAAGTATCACATGATCTCTCTGATATGAAGAACTTGATAGGCAAGGCAGGAGTTTAGGGGGGTGGGGGAGAGAAATGAAACACGAAGGGATGGGGAGGGA
>CM053609.1:48487807-48505859 GCA_028646535.1 Procyon lotor
TTTTTTTTTTTTTTTTAAAGATTTTATTTATTTGACAGAGAGAAACACAGCGAGAGAGGGAACACAAGCAGAGGGAATGGTAGCGGGAGAAGCAGGCTTCCTGCAGAGCAGAGAGCCCGATGTGGGGCTCGATCTCAGGCCCCTGGGATCTGACCTGGGCCGAAGGCAGACGCTTAACGACTGAGCCACCCAGGCGCCCTCATATTTTTTTTTTTCTTAAAGATTTTATTTATTTGACAGAGAGAAACACAGCAAGAGAGGGAACACAAGCAGAGGGAGTGGTAGCGGGAGAAGCAGGCTTCCTGCCGAGCAAGGAGCCCGACACGGGGCTCGATCCCAGGACTCTGGGATCTGACCTGGGCCGAAGGCAGATGCTTATCCACTGAGCCACCCAGGCGCCCCTACATACTGTTTTTCAATGTGCTTTTTACTCAGCCTATCCCAGCCCCAATTTATTTGCTATACATGTGGTTCTACCTCATTGTTTTAATGCTACATAGAATCCTAGTGTATAAAAGTATTAGAGTTTAACTAGTTCTCTAGTAATGGATAGTTGGAATATTTCCATGTTTCTGCTATAATACAGAATACTGGAATAAACATCTTTGCATTTTTGCAATAACTGTAAGATAAATTTCTGGAAGTGCTGTTACATGTTCAGAGAGTTTATGCACTTTATTTTTAACTTTTTCTTTTAAAATTTTATTCATTTATTCAGGAGAGGGAAAGAGAGAGAGAGGAAGAGAGAGACAGAGGGAGAAGCAGGCCCCCTGCAGAGCCTGATGTGGGACTTGATCCCAGGACCCTGGGATCATTACCCGAGCTAAAAGCAGATGCTTAACTGACTGAGCCATCTAGGTGCCCAAGTTTGTGCATTTTAAATTTCAATAGATTTTTGTCTAAATGCCTTCCAAAAACATTGTACCACTTCATACCCTTAATAGTAATTTATCAGAATAACCTACTCTGTATACCTTGTCAATACTAAGTATTACCAAACTTTTTAATCTTTGCCCATCTGACAGGTAAAAATATTATCTCACTGGCTTTGATTTTCTTTCATTTATAATTGAAATTGAGCATCTTTTCATGTTTTCTTGGCCATTTGTATCTTTTCTGTGAATTATGTGTTCATTTAGTTTCCCAATTTTTCTACTGTATTATACATTCTTTTTCTTATTTTTAAGAACACTTAGTGTATTAAGGAAATTGATCCCCCTGTGTTGGAAATATTTTACATTTAAAAAAAATTTATTAGAGAGAGATCACAAGTAGGCAGAGAGGCAGGAAGAGAGAGAGGGGGAAGCAGGTTCCCTGCTGAGCAGAGAGCCTGATGCGGGGCTCCATCCCAGGACCCTGAGTTCATGACTTGAGCTGAAGGCAGAGGCTTGACCCACTGAGCCACCCAGGCGCCCCTATGTTTTATATTTTAACTTTTGTTTTGGCTCGGTTTATGGTAATTTTTTTCCTCTGGTGAATATATCTTTAAACATAGGCAAGTTTGGGGTGCCTGGATGTCTCAATCAATTGAGTGTCTGATTCTTGATTTTGAATCAGGTCATGATCTCAGAGTCGTGAAATCAAGCCCCAAATCAGCCTCTGCCCTGGGCGTGAAGCCTACTTAAGATTCTCTCTCGTCCTCTGCTCCTCCCCCCGCCTAAAAAAATTTTTTTCATGGTATACTAATAGATTTATCTTTCCAATATTTAATATTCTATCATTTGAGAATTTTTAGTATAAGAAATGAAGTAGAGCTTCAGCTTTTTTTTTTTTTTTTCCTCAGCTAGCCATCTGTCCCATTACCATTTATTGAAATCTGGTCTTTCTCCATTTTTATCATTTACTAAATTCTTGTCTGTACCTGGGTCTCTTTTAAAACTATTTTAATTGATCTATTTGTATTTTTGTGATAAAACCATATGGTTTGAGAAATTTTCAAATATATAATATACACCACAGTTTTTTGCTACTTTTTTTTTTTTTAAGGATTTTACCTTTTTTTAAGTAATCTCTACACCCAATGTGGGGCTGAACTAACAACCCTGAGCTCAAGAATCATGTGCTCTACCAACTGAACCAACCAGCCACCTCTCACTATTTTTTAATATTGGACAGGGTTAGTCCTTTCCCCTTTCCTTCTCAGACTGTCCTAGTTATTTTGGTTATTGCTTTTCCCCAAAATGTCATGTATTTCCTTGCTTTTGCTCACATTGGCTCTTCTTTCTAAAATATAATATCTCACCTCTCCAGTTCCTGTCATTCAAAATGCTGCTTGGTTTTTAAGACTCAGTTAAAAAGGTACTCGATCCTTGAAGCTGCATCTCGTAGGTTCTCATAGTATTTGTTACTCCGTTCTGACACTTCCTGTGTGTTACAGTTAATGCTATTTGGGTACATGACTTATATATTTTAATAGACTGTGGTCCTCGAAGGCAGAGTGGGCCTCATCCATCTTTTAATACCCCACATTCCCTAGCACAATGACATTTCTTTCATTTATTCAGTAAGCATTTAGGAAGCAACTACCATCTGTAGCACAGTGGGGTTGAGTGCTGTGCAGAATATGGAATATGGAGTGATAAAAGACGTGATCCCTACCCTTAGAAAGTTTACAGTCCTATTGAGAATACCAGGCTTTAAATATATAAAAATAATCAACAATACTGAGCGTTCAAGTGTTAAATGGGTGGTACTTAATGATAACTACTTCAGGAATCCAGAGGAATAACGATAATAATAAATTGCTCTGGAAAAGTTCAAGGGAGATCATTTCAATCAGAGGGAAAGGCAAAGATTATAAGGCAAGAATAAGAATATACAAGATGTGTTTGAGTGGATTACGTGGTGGCAGTCCAGAGTGAAGCTAAGAGGATACCAGAGTGCCCATCTTTCCAAGTGTTCTGGGAGGCCAGACTCCCATATTCCAACTCTTTAGCTACTCCAGACTCCAAGGGGTATGGAGGCTAATTACAGTTTCTTTGGTATAGTAGCAAAGTGGCCTCAAGGTTGTCCTGGCTACTCCGCTGAGTCCAGCAGATACAGGCCATGTCATCATTCTCATTCCAGAAGAAAAAAGGGGAGGATAGGTACTTTCACTTCAGATAATTTGGGCACCATGAAGATTTTCAACCTGAGGAAAGGAGGCCAAGTATCCTGGGTTACAAGATTGCAGAAACAGCATTCACTCACTCAACAAACATTTATCTACTGTATGTCAGGCATATGCTAGGTCCTGGGTAGACAAATTGTGAGTGTGTATTTATGATAGAGTTTTGCTCAGTTTTTTTTGTCTTTGTTTTTATTTATTATTTTTTAATTTTTATTTATTTTTTACCTTACTTTGATACAGCTCCTTTTCTGCAGATCAGATTTTGTGCAAATTTAATGTCTCATTCAGAGCTCCTTTTCTAGAGGTTCTAATAGGCCTGTATTATCTTTCTTTCCACCCCACTGTTACTTGGGTATCACTGCATTTTTTTGTTTCCAGATCCTGGGCTTGGGGCCATCATATCTCCCTCTCTACTGATTTTTCAGCAGCCTGCCCATAGTGCATCGTACAGATCTCTTCTTGTTCCAAAACAGTAGAAGTGTTCAGGATGGCTTTTGGTCTACTGGAACAAGTTTTATATTATGTGATTTAAATAACCTCAATTTTTTTAACTTTTAAGAGGCAATGATAATTCTTCACGTAATAACATTACAAAAATATTTTACAATAAAAGGAAGTATTCGGCTTGTGAGGACTTAGGAAGAAAGTAGAAACATTAAGTAAATATCACTTGTTTTCTTTTTTTAAAGATTTTTTTAATTTATTATTTTAGAGAGAGAAAGAGAGCATGAGCAGGGGGAAAGGACAGAGGGAGAGAGAGAATCTCTAGCAGACTCTCCACTGAGTGTGGAGCATGACCCTAAGGTCATGACCTAAACCAAAATCAAGAGTCCATGCTTAACCAACTGAGCCACCCAGGCACCCCCAAATATCACTTGTTATTATTACTCCTGCATTTTATTCTCTGTTGTTTCTGTACCAAACAAGATAGTCTCTCTGCTGAGTTCTGTATGTTGCCAATGAAAGTATATTCTGCTTTTAATTTTTTTTTTTAAAGATTTTATTTATTTGACAGAGAGAGGCAGTGAGAGAGGGAATACAAGCAGGGGGAGTGGGAGAGGGAGAAGTAGGCATCCCCACCCACCGAGCAGGGAGCCCGATGTGGGGCTCGATCCTAAGACCCTGGGATCATGACCTGAGCCGAAGGCAGACGCTTAACGACTGAGCCACCCAGGCGCCCCTGCTTTTAATTCTTTAATAAAAATATTTTTCTTCTAAAAATACTGTCTTAATTTTTAAAAATATATGTGTATGGCAGGAAAAAAGATACAACAGGATATACAGTGAAAATTAAGGATCTCTTCTATCTCCAGCCACCTCCTTCCCTTATGCTGAGGCAACCATTGTTATAAATTTCTTGTATATATATTCTCAGAGAATTCTATGCAAATATAAGCATATAATTATATATTTTTTTCTTTAAAAAATTGGAACACACATATTCTGCATCTTGTTCAGCTAACAGATCTTGGAGACATTTTCCTGTCCATTTATATCATTACCTCACTTTTTGATGGCCGTATAGTAACCTTCTGTGTGGGTCAACCATAATATATTTGCTACTATGAACTTTTAAACTATTTAGGTCTTTATATTTACAGTGAATTTCTTGTAGGCAGCATATGTTTTCCTAATCAGATCATCTCTGATTGGGAGATGATCATGGGAGAAATGGGAGAAATCATCTCTCATTTACACTAAATGTAAATGGTTGAAATAGCCCCAAATAGAATGGTTGAAATATCCCCAAATAGAATGGGGCCCCTGTTTCGTATCTTTTAACCTTTATTTTTGGATTGGATTTTTTTTATGGTTCCATTTTATCCTTATGGGTTTTTTTTTTAGCTATAACTCTGTTTTGCTAGTGGCTGCTTTAGGGTTTTTAGTATACATTTCTAACTTACTGTAGTCTACCTTCAAGTGATAAGATACTACTTCCCTTCACCTGAGAATACTTCTGTTTCTCCTCTCTGTCTTTATCCTATCAAGTCATATACTTCATGTCTACATGTGTTATCAACTCTATTATACATTAATATTTTTGCTTAGACAGTAAATTATCTTTTAAAGCATTTAAAATCTTTAAATATAAAAAAGCTTATGGGGTGCCTGGGTGGCTCAGTGGGTTAAAGCCTCTGCCTTTGGCTCAGGTCATGATCTCAGGGTCCTGGGATCGAGCCCCACATCGGGCTCTCTGCTCAGTGGGGAGCCTGCCCCCCCCCCCCGCCTGCCTCTCTGCCTACTTGTGATCTCTCTCCTCTCTGTCAAATAAATAAATCTTTAAAAAATTCTTATATATTTACCAATGTAGTTACTAGTTCAGGTGCTCTTCATTTCTTTTTTAGATCCATATTTCCATCTGGTGTCATTTTCCTTCCGCTTATTAGTATATTCTTCTGTTTTATTTCAGCTATCATATTTTGGATGCTACAAAGATGGAGACCATGTTTGATTTATATCCCACAAACTATATAGCATTATGACTGGTGTCAGCACATGATCCACATTGGTCTGTGATTTGCTCTATGGTCTCTAGTAGAGCAAATTTAAACTTCGCATTTGTCTCCTAAATCAAGGGCAGCCAGAGCCTTTGTCAAGCACAGTGATACTACGCTGTGGCTTCTAGGGCATGGACAGACTTTTTCATGTATTCTAAGGCCAAAAAATTTTGATAATTTACTCTCTAACATTTTGGCACATTTCCAGTTGTAGATCTTGGCTGCCTAACATCCTTGTTGCTACTTGCTTTTCTTTCTGAACTGCATTTTTTGGGACAGGAGTTGGTCTCATATTTTCTTTTTCAGGATCCAAAGTTAGGGGTGGTCACTACAGTATACCAACTCTAATATGTGATTTATATGCATTTACATAAGCTTAGCTTACAGCAAAAATGGCCTTTTTGGAGTTCTGAGCTTGTGTGATGATAAAGAGGAAACAATCTATTTATATCTTTGTTTTATCATTTCTACTTGGTTGGCCCCCTTTTTTGTTACCTGTCCCTTAAACCAATATTCAATTTGATGTTTCTTTTATTTGTGAAAGCTCATTAAGTTCATTTAATATGCGATTATTTTAACTTGTTCCATTATTCAATGTATATCTACTAAAAAATATTCCAAGAACTGTGCAAAGCACTGGAAATAACAAAAAAGAATTGGACACTGAAGGGATACCTGTCAGTTGAGTGTCTGCCTTCGGCTTGGGTCATGATCCCGGGGTCCTGGGGTTGAATCCCACGTTGGGCTCCTTGCTCTGGGTGGAGCCTGCTTCTCCCTCTGCCTGCTACTCTCCCTGCTTGTGCTCTCTTTCTCCCAAATAAATAAATAAAATCTTAAAAAAAAAAAAAAGAATTGGACACTATAGTTACCCATTAAACATTCATAGTTCTCGGGGCACGTGGGTGGCATAGTTGGTTAAGCATCTGGCTCTTGGTTTCGTCTCAGGTTGTGATCTCAGGGTTGTGATCCCCAGCCCTGCTTCAGGCTCCATGCTCAGCATGGAGTCTGCTTCAGATTCTTTCTCCTTTTGCTCCTTTCCCTTGTGCATGCTCTCTCTCTCTCTCTCTCTCTCTCAAATATGTAAATAAATCTTTTTTTAATAATCTTTTTTTTTAAAGATTTTTTTAATTTATTTGACACAGAGAGGGAGAATACAAGCAGGGGGAGTGGGAGAGGGAGAAACAGGCTTCCCATTGAGCATGGAGCCCAATGCAGAACTTGATCTCAAGATCCAGGGATCATGACCTGAGCCAAAGGCAGAGGCTTAAAGACTGAGCCACCTAGATGCCCCTAAATCTTTTTTTTTTTTTAAAGACTTTCTACTTATTTGATAGAGCGAACACATAGCTTGGTGAGATTCCAAAGAGATCAGATACTTCTCAAAGGATCATATAAATTACTCACTAATTTTGGGGTGTGTGGGTGGCCCAGTCAGTTGAGCATCTGACTCTTCATTTCAGCTTGGGTCATAATTTTAGGGTTGTGAGATGGAGCCCCGTGTGGGTCTCCACACTGGGTGTGGAGCCTGTTTAAGATCTTCTCTCCTTCTCCTTCTGCCCCTCCTCCTCTCTTTAAAAAAAAAAAAAAATCATTCACTAATTTTATTGGCGCCGCCCCCCCCCTCGGGTTTCTTTCTAGATACCATTTACTCTTATAATAAAATAAGTGTATGAATTAGTTGATTGAAGCTGACTACTTAGTATACTAACTTGATATATGATCATTAT
This sequence comes from Procyon lotor, assembly GCA_028646535.1. NCBI lineage: Eukaryota > Metazoa > Chordata > Mammalia > Carnivora > Procyonidae > Procyon > Procyon lotor. Next base: position 48,495,142 of record CM053609.1, read on the forward strand.
GGAGGGAACTGGATTTGGTGAAGAACTCTTTTTTTCTCTGCAGGAAAGGCAATTGATGGTTTCTCATTTTTAAGCATAAGGCATAGCAGCATGGGCTATTTATAGACTTACTTCCCCCCACAGACTGAACACAATGGAAGCCTGAAATCAAATGATGACCAGATGTGCCCAGGCTTCCCTCAGTTTGTATTTAGGAGCTGGAAAAGGCAGAGCCCCGGGGAGTTGGTCTCTGGGCAGAAGCAGATGGACTCACTCATAAGATCATTCTCTATATACAAACAGCCCCTTAAATCTGGTCCCCAGGAGTGGAGGAGGCAAACAGAAGAGTGTGTTAAACTCTTTTTTTTTCTCGCTTTTCTTCCTAGAAATGAGGAATATTCTTTTGTCAGTCATTTCATTGCTTGACTCTTATCTCAGTAGTTATACAGATAAAATAAAAATGTTTCATGGGGATATGTGCTGAATTGATGTAAGAGGAAGAATTAACACAGCTTCCATACAGCTGGTAGAGATAGTGTTTCTACTCAGATGAGAAGAGATCTGACAGGAATGGGAACCCCTAGTTACTTTTTTCCCCTTTACTATTCCTCCCCTATTAAACTAATCCCATCTTGTTTGTGGTGGTGGTATGGTTTAAAGCACAAACATGTGGTTTCTGGTTGGTATTGCTTTTCCTTTTCTCCCACATCAAAGATTTTAAGAAAATAGAAGCAACTGCCTCTTTCAGTAAGCATCTGGAAATATTCTTATGTAGTTGAGAGATTTGATTTCAGGGTTTGGAAAAGTTGCATTTAATTTTGGAAAATGTTCTTATGACCAACTTAAGTGGGAAGTGAGAAAAGAAAATACCATTTTAAAAAAAGATTTTATTTATTTATTTCTGACAGAGAGATCGAGAGGGTGAGCATGAGTGGGAGGAGGGGCATAGGGAGAAGCAGACTCCCCATTGAACAGGGAGCCCTACATGGGGTTTGATCCCAGGACCCCAGGGTCGTGACTTGAGCCAAAGGCAGACTTTTAACCGACTGAGTCTCCCAGGTGCCCCAAGAAAATACCATTTCTTGAGAACCTACTGTTTTATAGGTACTGAACTGGGTGCCTGACTTACTTTCTCATTTTCTATTCACAAAACCCCTGTAAAGTGGGTTGTTATTATCTCTACTGCAGAGACACGAAAACTGAGTTTCTGAAAGGTTAGGTAACTTGACCACAGCCACACTACTAAGAGGTGGAGCCCAGATTGAAACCCAGATCGCCTCCAAAGCCCTTGTTCTTTCTACTACATCCTGCTGCCCACTATGCGAGATAACTCCTCCTGTGTGCCCACCTCTCATATTTGAAATTAGCTGACAAATAGGAAAATTTGGGCTGTTAAACTTGTGTCTTCAAGCCTTTCCAATGGTGCCTCTCTCTTAGATATGGAGAACACCACCTGTTTTTAATTTTGTTTCTGAAGCAAGTGCTTGCCTATAGGTGCAGTCAGGGTGTTACATTCTAAATCCTCTGAGTAGCTATCAATGACCCAACCACGAGACAAAAGAAATAGCTCACATTTCATAGCAAAGAGATGCTTCAGTTCACCTCTTCTAATCAGGAGCCAGATTTTTAAGTGGACTTTTAAAATGATGAAGTGTAACCAAAAGTGCCCATGAAGGGGACTGGGATCTGTGCGCTAACCCTTTCAGCCTTTGTGCTCCTTTTCCTTTTTGGTACAACTCAGCATTTCCTGGTACTTGTTTTTTTTTAAGTAGGTTTCTTATCTGTGAAGATACCCTATGGTGTCCACTTTCATATTGGGGAGAGTGGGAAAGAATGAATGCAGGACCTTCAGATTTAATCCAGAAGAAAAAAAATCATGGGGTGCCTGGGTGGCTCAGTGGGTTAAAGCCTCTGCTTTCGGCTCAGGTCATGATCTCAGGGTCCTGGGATTGAGCCCTGCATCCAGCTCTCTGCTCAGCAAGGAGCCTGCTTCTCCCTCTCTCTCTGCCTGCCTCTCTGCCTACTTGTGATCTCTCTCTCTGTCAAATAAATAAATAAAATGTTAGAAGAAAAAAAAATCATATATATAATGAAATCCCACATTGTTATCTAGATTTGTCCTAAATTCCACCAGCTTTAATTTCCAAGTATTTGTTTTTCTGCAGAGATGAACCTCATCTCAGTATTTTTCACATAGAATTATTTATGCACCAGAGAGAATGAATCTCTTAGGCGTTTTTCAGCTCTGTTAGGTTTTTTTAAATATTATTAATCCTGCTTCATTGAAAATCAGTCCCAAGTTCCTGTCTGGCCAGGTTTATGTCAGTTCCTCTCTTTGTTGTCACCAGCAGGTAATTGTTGAACTAAGCACTCAAGTTGTCTTCCATCATCTTTTTTGTCTTTTTCCTACATTTTGATAAGTGGCAATGATAACCCTGAGATAGTCCCAGGCTGTTGGCTGAGGTTGGAGTCATGTTTTGTTTATTTGGTTGAAGTGACTTAATATGAAGGGTTGAGGTGCAGCAAATGCCCCATACCAATGTGGTTGGAGATCTTTTTTTTTGTTTTTTAGATTTTATTTATTCATTTGACAGAGAGAGAAAGGGTGAACACAAGCAGGGGGAGTGACAGGCAGAGTTAGAAGCAGGCTCCCCGCTGAGCAGGAAACCTGATGTGGGGCTCCATCCCAGGACCCTGAGATCATGACCTGAGCTGAAAGCAGATGCTTAATCCACTGAGCCACCCAGGCGCCCCTGAGATCTTGTGATTCTAACATGCAGCTCTTCTCTTTGAAAACTAGTGTTGGAGGAGGGAAATGTGGCTCGAGGGAGAAGGGCCCGTGCCAGTGGGATGCATGAGACAGATGCAGTGCAGATCAACACAAATCTAATCACTTTAGCTAGGCCTTGGATTCCTGGGAATGAAATGGGCTTCAGCAGGGCTGGCTGCACCCGACTATGAAACCGGAAGTGTCTTGGGAGCCCAGTTCACGTGCTTCCTCAGCATTAAGGTTGGTCTCTAGAGACCTATTCAGACTAAACAATACTAAAAACAGGAAATTTGTTCCTAGCAGCATGGTTGCAGGAAAACTTTTTCCACTTAGGCAGGAATGAGAGTTAAAAACAGAAACTCCATCCTCCAGGCTTACTTACTTCTTAGATAAAAGCATTAACAACTCAAACAAGCTGCTTGAGGCAGCTTCGTTCTACTTGACTGCCTTCAGAGTGCTGCCTCATGGGACCTGTTACAAAAGGTGGTAAAGAGCCTTTGTGAACATGTTCAAAAATAGGAAAACAGTGCTGTGTGGAAGATACTAACCTGGTGATGTTCATCTTGGTTAAAGATCAAATATGCAGATTAATGCAGGCAAGATTTAGAGGAGACCTAGAGAACAGCAGTCATTTAATTTTATTCACATATTTATTGCGCACATTTTGGATTCAGTCCGTAGATAATGTATTCATTTATTCAGTCAGTGTTAACTGAATGTATACTGTGTGTTGTGCATGGGTGCCGTGTCCCAGCTGCAGCCTTAGAAGTGTGATGTTCTTTTCCCTCTTTAGGATCGAAGGGCCCAATCAGGTTTTTTTTGTCACAGTAAGCTCAGGGCATCCCTAGATCTAGGGACTCAACTTCTGTCACTGCTTCTCTTTTGCATAATCTGCAGCAGGGGTTAGTGGGGGTGGACAAGGGACATTTAAGAAGAGAGTGGAGACAAAGAGGAAGCTAGAAGGTAGGGAGGAAGTGCTCTTTTCTTCCTCCCCTGTTGTGATGCCACAATGCCTAAATCCGCTGTTGAGGAAGAGTTTCTGAAGGCCTCTGTGAACACTACCTGAGCTCATTTTGTCACCCCAGCCTCCGTTTGCCGTCCTTACTCTGGCTCAGTAGATGCGTCATGAACAAGCTTTTGCAGTAGAAGAGATTATATGGTCAAAAGATTCTTTAGCAGATGTGTGTCATCACTTTCTGATGGTGAGAAAACAGAACTACTCTTTTTTAAAACTTAATTGAAATATACATAAAGATGCATGTATTATAAGTGTACAGCTCAAATTTTCTATCCACTTCAGCTTTCACAAGCTGAGAATATCTGTATAATCAACATCCACATCAAGAAATAGAACCTAACTAGCCCCTTAGAAGTCCCACTTGTGCTCTGTTAAAATACATTTTAAAGCTCTTTTCTGGGGCTTTTTTCCAATAACTGCTCTGAAATGTTGAGAGGTGAGCTGTTTGAAGATAGGTCTTCATTTCTGTTCAAGTGTGACATTCATCATGCTGCTTCCTAGTAGACCTGGCAGAGGGTCTTGTAAATATTAGAATAGTTGCTGACTTTTTTCAGTCCCTATAAATGCTCCAGTGTCACAGTGATAGAGTTTGGTTGCTGGGGTTACTCTTACATACAGTCTTAGATTTTGCCTGGCAAAAAGAGGATGAAATACCAGCAAGTGGAGACCCTGTGCAAAATAGACCCAGGAGAAATCAGGATGGTCTCGTAAAGGTGCCTAAGAATATAAGTGGATAGAAAGTTTAGACATAGGTATAAGTCCTTCTTCTATCATCAACTTGTTACATGACTCTGAGCCAATTATTTCTCTCTGGGTATCAGTAATGTCACTACCTAACCTGCTAAGCTGTGAATCTAAAAGATGGCAGACCAAACACAGCTCTGCCTTCTTCTCAGCCTTCCCTTTTTTTTTCTGACTTTCTGGACTGTACGTGGGCTCCTTGAACAAACTTCTGCGGAGACCTAAGGTCCAAGACAATATGTTTCTTCTCCTCACCCCCACCTTTCTGTTCTGTTTCTCTTTATATTGTATTTTCTTTATGTGGGGTTTTTATGGAATTAGTCTGAGAGCTGTCAGTATCCTACCAACCTCCTTACATCTAGCCCTGGGCTGGTTTCTAGCTATAGAGATGGATTTTACTTTGTTCTTATTTTGTATTACATTTATAAAATATACTGAAAGCCAAAAAGTGCATTTCTTTACCAAATGTGTATGTCATATAGAATGTCTTTAAATAGAGTAGATCCAGAATGCCTGGGGGACCCAGTCAGTTAAGTGCCTAACTCTCTATCCCAGCTCAGGTCTTGATCTCAGAGTCATGCATGACTTCAAGCCCCACATTTGGCTCACCATTGGGTGTAGAACCTACTTTAAAAAGTAAAATGAAATCGAGTACATCAGTGGGGTTTTAGCATATTTGGTGTTCATCGTCCTCATTTTGGTACTGGTCAAGTTGAGTACATGTCCTATTTAGTAGTTGTATTATAGTCCAGCATTGCGAGTTACCGGCACATGATGGCAGTGCAACTGGCAAGCTTTGTGGGAGCCAGGCCCATGCTTTGAGGTAGCTCCATGCATGGTCAAGTGGCCACATAGGAATGGAAGATATATCTATATATATCTCTTATGTATATCTTATGGGTATATATATGTATACATATATATATCTTATGTATATCTTATGTGTGTGCATATATATATATATATAAAAGATATGTGTGTGTATATATAAATAAATATATATAAATATAAACATATATGTGTGTGTGTGTGTGTGTGGTGTGTGTGTATAAAGGGGAGCCAGTAAGAAGAAAGATCATAGAGTTAGAATTCTGTAAACAGGGCAGACTTTTAGAAGAGCATCTATCATGCAATATTGTTTGTAGTTAAGATTGTGGACGCTAGAGCCAAACTGCCCAGGTTTGATTTTCATCTCTGACATTTACTAGCTGTATGAATTTTGGCAACTTTCTTGACCTTCAGTTGCCACATCTGTAAAATGAAGATGATAATAGTATTTATTTCATGGGTTATTGTGAGGAGTAAATTACTAATGCATGTAAAGTACTTTGAAACTTCCTGGAACATTTCGATAGTGAATTAACTGTTACTCTTCTTGTTACCTTAACATTGATCATGACACTAGATTGTCAACTATCTGAACCCCCCCCCTTTTTTTTTTATAACTAAATGCAAATCCTTATGGGATTGAGATAGAATATAGAGTTTCCTCTTCAGAAACATTCTTTATAGGCAACTTTGCTTCCATACGTTTATTTCATAAGATGAGGACATCCATAGCATTGGAAAGAATTTAACAGCCCTCCTGGTGATTATAATGCATGCTAAAATCTGAAAACCACTGCTCTACAAATTTTCTATTTGTAGACAAGTGGAACTGTAGTCAAAATTATAGGTTGTGGGGGAGGGACTGGAAGTTGGGAAGCAGCTGGCTTAAATGAGTTAACTTCATAGTGCAGTTTCTGGCTTACAAAGTACTTTCACATTTGTTGTCATAGACACATGTATTTGATTATCTCAAAATTGTTGTGGTAGGTAACCATTATTTCCACATTTTGGAAGGGCTGGTAGAGACTTCCATTATCTAATAAGTGGTAGAGCTGGAACTTTGTCATTTGGAGTCTTCTGAGTCCAAATTCTGGCCTCTGTCTATAGCACCAATTAGCCTTTTTATCCTTAAGCTGTGGGTGGGCTGTTTCCAGGCTGGCTTACTCAGTAACTGACTCTAGGATGGGGCATTGTGTGAAGGTAATTTATTAGGAAGTATTGTCAGGAAAGAAATTGTAGGTGGGGTGGGGAAGTGAGACCAGCAAGGGAGAGAGGCTGAGCAAATTCGTGGGGGTGCTTTAAAGATAGTATAGAGTCTTTCTGATCAAGAATTTCTGGGTCAGTTTTTTTGCACCCGTCAGTTATTGGTTAAGGCTGACTCCTAGGACATCTGGCTTTCAAAAGGAGTTCCAGTAACCTGAGGGCAGTGTTCCAACAAGAGATGGAGACATTGGTATTGGATTTGGGGAGTTAAAGCCCACCAGCTGCCCAGTGTGCTTGAAAATGGTAAAGGAATCCAGGTGTCTGTAGATGGAACATTAACAGCACCTGCTATACCATCAAAATTGATCTAGAAGACTACAGTAGGGGGCCTAAGGAATTGCGAAATATATGCTGGTCCCAGAGTGGAATATGGCCACACCCCTTTGCGAATCTTGTCCCCAATACCTCCTGGAGAACCATGCTCCCCATGGTCAGTGATAACCGAAGGGTCCTGTGATTTCAAAATCCTTAGACAATAAGGAAAAAGATACCAAACAATTTAAAATTTTAATTTAAGTGAAACTGTGGTTTCTGGCTAACCAATTAATCAGAAATGTTTTCCCTTAATCTCATTTTGTGATCAATTAGGTAAAGTGGCTTAACTATTGCTATGTGATAGTCATTCATGCTGTTTACTGAGTATTCATGGTTCATCATCTCCTCTGTGATAGAATTTGACTTCCTAGTCCTATTGTGTGAGGTGGGGCCATGTGATTAGTTTTGTACAGTGTGTTGTGAACGGAAATTATGTCTGAGCATTCAGTTGTTAGTGTATGACCTTTCAAGCCCTCTTTTCTTCTGGCACCATGAAGCAACATTGGAAATAGGTTGTTCTGTCAGTTGAGTCTTAGAGAAGCTACAACCTTAAGAGTCCTCTATTGACCCACATGTAGCATGAGCCAGAAATAATAGTTATTTTAAGCTCCCATGCTTTGATAGTTTGCTGCAGTAATGTTACTTAGCCTGTTGTGACTGATAAACTATTCAGTGTGGAGCTTATTGAATTACTTTTATTTAGCTACAGTATCAGTCATTATAAGAAAACGGACAAGGTGATCTGTACATGTACTTTCATTTTATGTTTAATGATAAATGATTTTAATGTTTTTCTAAGGATTAGAAGAACTTTCACATATGCAGGATTTTCTTTAGTCTTGCTTTGTTCCCTTTTTCTCTTGAAACTCACAACCAACTTGTATTTTTTAAGAAGTTGGCTTTAAAAAGGACTTTTGCCCTATGGTAGGGATTGGCAAACTATGGCCTGTGGACGAAATCTGGCTATCACCTGTTTCAGTAAAGTTTTACTGGGACATGGCCATGCCTATTTGTTTATGTAATGTCAGTGGATGCTTTTGTACTATGAAGGCAGTTACATAGTTATGACAAGATACCATATGGCCCATTAAACCTAATTAATGTATTTGCTCTCTGGTCCTTAATAGAAAGAATTTTCTGACCCCTGCCTTGTAGGCTTTTTAATTAATTTCCAGATGATTTGCCTCAGTTGTTGCAATCATCCTAGTTTTTAGAACTTTTTTTTTTTTAAAGGTTTTATTTACTTATTTGACAGAGAGAGAGAAGGAACACAAGCAGGAGGAGAGGGAGAAGCAGGCTCCCCATCCCCGCTGAGCAGGGAGCCCGATACGGGGCTCAATCCCAGGACCCTGAGATCACGACCCAAGCTGAAGGCAGATGCCCAATGACTGAGCCACCCAGGCGCCCCTGGAAGTTTTACCTAATAGAATAAAGGCCTTCTCTTGGGTCTCTTTCTTTTGTATGCAATCCTGAAGTCAGTGACACAGCTTACTATTCTTGGGTTCTGCCTCTAACTAAGCAAAGACTCCCTCAGCTTTGATAATCAAACTACTTTCTGTATTGCTATTGGCATTGTTTTTGTCCAGGCCAACTGTTGGACGAAAACACTTATGTGACTGCCGCTCAGTATTTCTTCTTTGAGCTTACTGCTGTTGACATTGAACTTGCCATTGTGATAGGGCTTTCTTGGGCTGCATGGAAGGAGGTGATCAGATTATCTCACAGTGAGAGAGCAGAACAAGGCCAACTTCATTTTGTGCTACACCTGTCATCTTGTATATAACCCCTACACGACCTGCTCCTGAGAAAGGTCACAGAATGTCAGAACATTCCTAGCCAGTCCTTAAACCAGTTTGAGTTAGCGGATAGGAATGCGGAATCCCTCACCGCCACAGGATGTAAACCCTGCCTTTGCCCACCAAACTTGCGACTGGAGTAATAGGCTAGTTAAAACAGTTACCTTACCCACCAAACCTGTGCGCCAATTTAGACCAGAGTAATAGGCTAGTTCGAACGGTTACTATAGGGTAAATTGTGATTCAATTGGCCACCTGCGTGTGGACTGACATGACTACGCAACTTTCTGTGTGGCCACTGGCCCCTATAAAACTGTTACGCCTTTTGACCTAGGGGTCCAAGTCCTGACCCCGCTGTGTCGGATATACTTGGGCCCACGCTCGAGCTTGCAAATAAACCCTCGTGCGTTTGCATCCGTATTGGCTCCTTGGTGGTCTCTTGGATTTGAAATCGGGGGCATTACAACAGAATGGGTCATGAATGTAAAATAATGTGGGGAAATAGGAAACTGGAAACCATCTGCAGCCACACAACCAGGCACGTAACCCTGGAACATTATTTATTACAGCTTAGAATTCAGCAGTAACTGTAAGGGGCTGATGGCAGCTCTGTCTCCCTAACAGAGTTGATAATGCCAGTTAATCTTTATCCAATTTGGCACACCATATTAGCATTCTTATTTGGGTCACCTAATGCTTATATTCTCTTTTAGGCCCATGCTGAATGTGCTTGCTGTTGCTTGGGGTCCAGTTAGCTGGGGCCTGGAAATGACAGAAAACATGGCAAACTGTGATCAAGCAGCCACTTGTGGTTGTCTTTTTAGAAGAGGCCATGGGAATGGAAAGAACTTTGGACTCTTTTCCAGTAAAACCATCTTTCATCTTTTCTCACAAGATCCTGTCTAATGAATATCTTTTTGCAAGGAAAAGGGAAGCAGTAGAGCTAGAAATCCATCTTTCTATTCTAGGAATTATTTTTTTTTAGGAATTTATTTCTTATGTCCAGAGGGTAGGACAACTGCATATGGGACCTACCAGATCTCACATGCCATTCAGACAGTTGTCCCTGTGAACAATATTTTTAGCAAAGCAACATTGTTAGGAATAGCAAAATCTTGTATAAACAAAGACATGTGTTTTGGTGATCTCAAAGCTCAGTTTTCCTGGTTCCTTCAGGAACCAGGGTCTTAGACTGGGAATATGAATTTATGTTTCTCCATGCATGTATGCCTGTATAAATGAGTATGTGTGTTTATTACCTCTATAGGAGTACTGCTGCTATGTGCCATTTTCTTTTTCTTTACCTTTTTTTTTTTTTTAATTTTCAGGAAAAAAGGCCCTAGATAAGTAGACTGAAGGACTGCCTAGAGATGGATAGGAATTTCTATTTTTATCTTTTAATAAAGATGAAAAAGGAATTGCATTTGTTAGAGATGTATTTGTCTCATAACCATGTCCACCAGTGAGAATGCCAATTCACCAGCTGCCTGCCTTAACATCAAGAGCAAGGGGAAGGATAGTACAGAAATGAGGTGGTGCCAAATAGAAGTTAATGTGGAGCTGAGGAAAGCTAAGAAGAACCACATGCTGACAGGAGCAATGTAAGCTCTTTTCTTGATGTTGCTACTTCTCCACTGCAAGAAAGCTGAAGCAGCCAGGGCACTATATGTTGGTCTGTTGATGACATTGTCAAAGCCATAAATAGCAACAGATTTGGAAAGCCAGCTCCAAGCTACTCAGGCTGCTAGGAAATGGCTTTCTAGGGTAAAACAGCCACCCACCTCCCACCCCCGGTCCCCCACCCCCGCCAATAGACAACATAATCTGGGCTGGTTTGATTCCCTACTTTGTGTCCTTGGGCAGAACTGATGGCAGTCTCCTTCAGTTTGGATTTGGTTCAGTGCTCACAAACATTGCTTCTAGGACATCAGACCAGACAAGGTAGATAGAGTGCTATCCCAGCATTTAATTCTCTCTTGGCATCATCTCATCACATCAGGCATAAGCT
>CM053609.1:48506359-48570008 GCA_028646535.1 Procyon lotor
TACCCTCCAGTTCCATCCACATCGTTGCAAATGGCCAGATTTCGTTTCTCTTGATGGCTGCATAGTATTCCATTGTATATATATATACCACATCTTCTTTATCCATTCATCTGTTGATGGGCATCTAGGGTCTTTCCATAGTTTGGCTATTGTGGACATTGCTGCTATAAACATTCGGGTGCATGTGCCCCTTTGGATCACATTTGTATCTTTAGGGTAAATACCCAGTAGTGCGATTGCTGGATCATAGGGTAGCTCTATTTTCAACTTTTTGAGGAACCTCCATACTATTCTCCAGAGTGGCTGTACCAGCTTGCATTCCCACCAACAGCGTAGGAGGGTTCCCCTTTCTCTGCATCCTCACCAACATCTGTTATTTCCTGTCTTGTTAATTTTAACCATTCTGACTGGTGTGAGGTGGTACCTCATTGTGGTTTTGATTTGTATTTCTCTGAAGCCGAGTGATGCGGAGCACTTTTTCATGTGTCTGTTGGCCATTTGGACGTCCTCTTTGCAGAAATGTCTGTTCATATCTTCTGCCCATTTCTTGATTGGATTATTTGTTCTTTGAGTGTTGAGTTTGAGAAGTTCTTTATAGGTTTTGGATACTAGCCCTTTATCTAAAAATCTTTTAAAAAAGAAAGAAACCCAGGGATGAAGGGGGCACAATCCTCCAGGGACTTTGTCCCTTTTTCTTTGCAGTTAGAATCCAAGTTTCCAAAGCCCTAAGTTCCTTCTGGCCAAGAAGCTAATTTAAGTAAGTCTGAATCAAGGTCAGATTAAGATAATACACACAACAGCATATGTGAATCTCAAATACATCATGCTTACTGAAACAAGCCAGACTCTAAAGACTACATGCTATTTTATTACATTACGTGATATTTGGGAATTGACAAAACTAGGGATAGAAAACAGATTAGCAGTTGCCAGGTGCTGGGGTTAAGGAGAACAGCTTGACTGCAAAGGGACATGAAGAAATTTGGGGAATGATGCACTGTTTTATATACTGATTTTAGCTACATCGCTCTGTCAAAATTCATGAAACTGTACACTAAAAAGGTGAATTTTACTGTATCTAAATTATACTTCAATAAAACTGCCCCTGGGACACCTGGTTGACTCAGTCATTTAAGTATCTGCCTTTGATTCGGGTCGTGATCCCGGGGTCCCACATCGGGCTCTCTGCTCAGCAGGGAGCCTGCTTCTCCCTCTCCCTCTTGCCCTGAGCTCTGCCTGTGTTCTCTCTCTGTTAAATGAATAAATAAAATTAAAAAAAAAAAAAAACCTGCCCCCTCTTACCCACACCAAAATATGACCACAAATGCTATAGAGAAGATTGTTGGGAGAGGTTGAACTGGATGACATCAAAATTCTTTCCACCCCACGTCCTGTGATTTTATTAAAGTCTGCTTCTCCTACCCTGGTGACCTCAGAGTTAAGTCTGGGCTCCAATTTCTGTTTTAAAGCAATGAATCTCTCTGACCAAATCATGTGTATGTGAGTCCTGCCATCATTCAAGGATCTCTGGTCCTACTTAAGCTTGTGACAGAGACTCCTTTCCTGCTGTCTCCTATCCTAACTCCCCTTGGGACTGATGAGGGCCTTAGACAATTAATAAACAAGTGAGAATAAACCTCAGGGGACAGAGTGGTTTTATCTCTCTGCACAGGCTTCCTGTCTAAATCCCATTTGATCTTTCCACTGAACTCCAAATCAGGCAACAGTAGAAGAATCATATTTATGAACTCGCCTCCACTATGGACTTTTGTGCTTCCCACTACATTATTTTTTTATACACTTAAGCTACATAAACATAAAATGTGAGCTTCACACCAAAATTATACCCAAGTTTGTTGAGATATATATATATAGTTTTGTTTACAAATATTATTGACCCAGATTATTGATCTATCAAAAGTTACACAAAAGAGTTAACTTTTCTTGTATCCAGAATAGCCCTTGGGTGCCTATGTAGCTCAGTTGCTTAAGCAGTGGACTTCTTTCTTTTTTTAATATTTAATTTATTTATTTGCCAGAGAGAGAGAGAGAGAGAGAGCACAAGCAGGCGAGTGGCAGGCAGAGGGAGAAGCAGGCTCTCTGTGGGACTCGATCTTAGGACCCTGAGATCATGACCTGAGCAGATGCTCAGGCAGATGCTTAACCAACTGAGTCACCCAGGCATCCCAAATGGTGGACTCTTGATTTCAGCTCAGGTCATCATCTCAGGGCAATGGGATTGAGCTCCACATCAGAGTCCCCACTCAGCGGGGAGTCTGCTCTAGGATTCTCCCTCTGCCCTTTACCACCTTGCACACACATACCTGCTCTCTCTCCCACTCTCTCTAAAACAAACAACTAAATCTTAAAAAAGGAAAAGAAAAAAAAAAGAATAGCCTTAGATATGCTATGGCCAAGGAGGACTGAAACAGCCGTAAGTAAGACTGCTCACACTTTCTACTAATAAAGACTACTGTCTTCTATGCACATATATAATCACAACTATGCTGGGAAGGCCTTGGCTTGTCCTCTCAATCCTCAGCACATCAACAGAGTTCACCTCTATTGCCAGACTAACTGAGTAAGCCTTTTATGCTCAGCCTAGGACCATAAGCACAAGCCTAAGGATCAAAGATACTAACCTCTAGGATTCCTGGACCCTTCTGCTGTATATAACACAGGCCAACCTTGAGGTGAACCCATTTACCTGCCAATGGAGAACACTACCTGAACTAACTTGAACCCACCTAAATCATGCTGAGGCCCAAGCCTAAATGGACACTAGCCAACTTCCATCCCCTAGGCAAGCATTCTTTTCTCAATTTCTTTGTTCTTTCTGCAACTGATGCCTCTCACTACTTCTCAGATCAAAACATTATTGATTTCTGACCGAACTACTAAAGTAAGAAATACTCAGGCCCCAATTCCATATTAACTTCCCAATAATTATCCAGTTACGAAGCACTGAGGAGAGTGAAAGGAAAATGACATTACCATATCCTGAGATGCATACTGAGGGTCCTCTGGGTTGACCGACCAGTAGCAGTAATCAAAGCCAAATGCCACAACCTTCTCCCGGGAGTCTCCAAAGCCATCTGGTCGACTGTCCACCTAAAATCAAACATAGAATAGAGTCCTCTCTATCATAAGGTCTGAATGTAGCCAGTGTCACTTTATTCCTACCTGTTATAGCTAGAGAGACTCTGACTGGTCATGAGAATCTTTATGTTATCTACCTGAAAAAGAAAAAAAGTAAACTCTGTCCTTACATCATCGAATAAAAGCTCCAGAGAATTAAATTTGTCTACTATCACCTATCTGCTTACATATGAACCAAGCATAGTACAGCTTAGGAGAGAAAGCCTTTCCCTCTCTGACCATCTTCTTAACACTATCATTTCTTTCTCCAAGTATTTCTATAAAGGACACCCGGAGTGCATGAGAGGTTCTGACCTATCAACCTAGGGCTTTCAAAGAGGTCCCTGGGTGTTTACCCCCAGTGAGTTAGAAAGCACACTAGATAGAAGAACAAGGACCAACCCAACTGCTGAGGGTAGATGAGGCTAGTCAGAGCTTGGAGCCACACTGACCTCCAGGTAGTGGGGAGAATAGTATTACTGCCACAAATGTTTTATCTTACTCTTTAATATTTAGACTCTGGATAGGAATAGACAAGCCCTAGCACTAGCCACCATAAACTACAGTAGAAAGAGGCTGTCAGAATGACTAAGAAATTTTCCGGGGTTAACTGAACTCAAGGAAGCAAGCAGCTAAGTAGGTGTGCAGGCGGCAGATTAGAGTTTGATCTTGGCCAGAATTTTTTTTTTTTTTCAGAATTTATTCTTAAAAAACCAAAACTCTCAGCTCTCAGAACAAAGCCCTTGAAGTATGTAAGCAACAGAGATATAAATAAGAGACAGTAGAGAATAAAAGGTCTTTTGTTCCCGGGGAGCGCCTGTTGAAAGTTTGGCAGGTCCCATTCTCTCTTAGCAGAGAGCTGCTGACAAAAGGAAACAGATCACATCACAGGGGTGGGCATGGCTGTAGGCCCGGGGTCCAGATAACCCTCACTCCTACAAGTCGGCTTCCTCAGCTCTCAGAATGCTGAGTACCACCTGCAAGCTATCTACAGCAGCAGTTACAAGGCCAATTTCCCTGTCTCTCTTCACTCCCCAAGGCCCAGAAAGAAAGAACCCCTTCCACTTCCGCTGTTCTAGTAAATGGAGGAATGGGATGGAGGAAATTAGCCCTGGGAGGGGGTGATGGGTGGGAGAGGAAGTTTCCAGTGTTTGTCCACTTGTGACTCAAAAGTCAGATCTGTGAAAGAAAAAATCTGCAGCATGACTCAGAAGAGCGACTGACTCCCTTCGGGGATCTGATGCGTACTAAAATCTGTACTAATGCTCTAGATTAAGTGCTAAATGAGAGGCTTAGGACAAAGTCTAACTGGTGGTGTGGTGAGTTAAATATACCCATGGAAGTACCCAGCATGACTTACACTAGCCATGATACCCATAAGCAGTAAGTGACCAGTTTCTAAACAGCTGCACCCTATTTGACAGAACTTGGCCTGCAGTGGCCACAATCCCTATACTTCTTTCCTGCTTTATTTTTATACTTGCTTTGTATAAAACTCTCCCTTCTCCCAAACCCCACCTTAAACCCATTCACACACACACACACACACACACACACACACACACACACACACACACACATATCTTTATCCCAGAAGCCCCTATAATAATACAAACTCCTCAGTGGAAAGAGAAAGGAAAACAATTTCAGGCTTACCTTTAAATTTCTGATTTTTGCCACTTTGCCATCAACTTCCACAATAATTCTTCCCCCTTCTTTGGTCTCCCTAGAAACAAGACCCAAACCCGTATGAGAAGAAACATTGCTTAAAACAAACAAAAAAACACACACACAAGAAAAGAGAAGTTGATGGGCCACCTAGGTGGCTCTGTGGGTTAAAGCCTCTGCCTCCGGGTCAGGTCATGATCTCAGGGTCCGAGGAGCCTGTTTCCCCCTCTCTCTGCCTGCCTCTCTGCCTACTCATGATCTCTTTCTCTGTCAAAGAAAAGAGAAGTTGAGATCAGTACTACTGGGACAAATGTTTCCCTACTGCTATCTCTGTAAATAGCTGTCCCTGGCTGACATGTTTCTCTGGATCATTAGAATTTGGCTCTGGAACAGCTAAGAATGACCACTATTGAGCACCCTCCATGTGCTAGGCACTGTAATAGGTACAGTACATATCATACTTGATCTTAGGCAATCTTCCCACTAACACACTCTTCTGATGTAGCTTCCTACCATATCTTCATTTTTTCAGATGGAAGACTGAAGCTGAGAGAAATTATGTAACTTGTCCAAGGTCACATATCGAGCAGTGGCAGAGCTGGGATTTAAACCCAGATCTGTCTGAGCACAAATCCTGGGCTCTTAGCCACACCCTTAGAAATCAGGCTTGAAATTCTGGAGATTATCCTTCGCTCAGTGCGTGAGGCATCCCCTCTCAGGGTTGCCAGGATTTTGAGCATGGATAGTAATGAAAAGGTTTTGAAGTCCTCTCTGTTGAGATATTGAGAAGGTATTTCCCAAATCCTTTCATCTTCCTAAACTGGGAATGAGAGCCAAGATCCTCAAGAATTTTCCTATGTTGCAGTTATGTAGTAACATTGCTAACAACTAACCAATCCCTAAATTTACTTTAATGAAGGGGCTTAATCCAAGTGACCCATATACCTAAAGCCCAAAATGAGCAGAATATACTCATTCTATAGATGAAATCTTTTTTCATAACATAAAAACATTTAGCTAAAGTGCTCAAGGCCAGAATGTTAAGATATAAGAAATTCATTAGCATTTCCTCCACTACAATGAAAGAAATCAACTAAATTACTCCTAGCCTGGGATCTTAAAGTTAAGAAAATATGTTCTGTCTCATTTTTATCCTTCCTCATGGTTCCCAGGATGTAACCATGAAAATCTGGGGAGGGGAGGACAGGCACAATGGGACAGGGGTCTTTACATTTAGGATTATTTTTTTTAACCCTAAGTGAGTCTGGGATAAAGCTCTGGATAGGAAATTTCCCTCTGCCATGTAATAACATTTGTTACTTAAATTTCCTCAAAGCCCTAATGCTCCTTATTTCACATTTCACGCTAGATCGTATTTAAGGCAGCAGAGATAATCTTAGTCCTTCAAGATCATAAACCACCCCCCTCCACACACACAGCCCTCAACAATTCTAAAGAAAATCTCTCATCTTCCCTGTTAACATTTTACAAAGTAGTATTTTTTTCTTTTCTCCATATTAATGTGGACTTTATTATCCCTCCTCCCCCTATAAAAATAATACACAGACTGTAGTAAATTTGGACAAAGAAAATAAAAATGATGCAATAATTTTTCCAAATCTATCAATTAATATTTTTTAAAGAAGGCCCTTTCTTGAGGATTCATCTAAGGCTCTTTCACATAAAGCAGCCTAGAAAGAAGTGTCCTGAATTTGGCTTCTTGAACTTAAGATACAAACTATAAGGGTAAGATGCCACTCCTTCCTGGACTGGACCATTGCCATTGGTAACCTAGTGAATCCAAGCTATTCTATTTTTTTTTTTTAAGATTTTATTTATTTGACAGAGAGAAACACAGCGAGAGAGGGAACACAAGCAGAGGGAATGGCAGTGGGAGAAGCAGGCTTCCTGCCGAGCAGGGAGCCTGATGCGGGGCTTGATTCCAGGACGCTGGGATCATGACCTGAGCCAAAGGCAGACGCTTAACGCCTGAGCCACTCAGGTGCCCCGATTCCAAGCTATTCTAAAACAAAGTGAGGGAGAATTAAAATTGAGCAGAACAGAAGGAAAGGGCACCAACCTCAACTGGGGAACTGGCCACAGAGAGTTCAATCTGATGTCTGCAGAGATGGAGCCTTACACATGGCAAAGTGGCACTACTGCCACTTGCCTCTGGGTCCTGAATTCTACCAACAGGTATTCATTCCTTAAGATGAATTTCTTTCTGTACAGGGATAAACCCTCAGTTACACATTTACTTCTAGAAAATGTTTCTCAAAGTGTGGTCCACAGGCTACATTTATCAGAATTACATGAGATGGTGGGGCTTATTAATTCAAATTCCTCTTAACGAGTTGCATTATACGGGGTGGGGGTAGGAAGGGGGTAAAAACAAAACAAAATCAAGTTGCATAGTAACAAATTCCCTAGGTGGTTTGTATGCATACTATAATTTGAGAATCAATGTCCTAGAAGGGGAAATAAGCAAGACATGACCACTTATTATCTATTCATTTGTAAAACTTAAAAAATATAAACGGGGCGCCTGGGTGGCTCAGTCGTTACGCGTCTGCCTTCGACTCAGGTCAGATCCCAGGGGCCTGGGATCGAGCCCCGCATCGGGCTCCCTGCTCTGCGGGAGGCCTGCTTCTCCCGCTACCACTCCCTCTGCTTGTGTTCCCTCTCTCGCTGTGTTTCTCCCTGTCAAATAAATAAAATCTTTAAAAAAAAATATATATATATAAACAGCTAGGTATAAGTAGTAGTAAAAAGTCAAAAATTATATAGCTAACATTTTATTGGACACCTAAAATGAGCTGAGTCCTAAGTATTTTTAACTTATTCTTTCATTTAATCTTCATTAAAAAAACATTGTAGTTATCCTATTTTACAGATTCAAAACAAAGGGAATATAGTATATGAACAGTAAATTTTGACAGGGCAGTGGGGAGTGTTCCAAAGTGTACAATATTGGCAGAAGAGAACATGTTCTTTTAATGATTAATGATTTTGGATAGACAAGGGACAGCATCACATAATGAGCTATCGACTTTCTAATTATGGGAAACAATGAGGAGTAGGGAGGGAATGAAAACCATGTCCCACATTATCATTTTACTGATGGTCAGTTCTAGTCCTACTAAGCAAATAGGCATTTGATCAAGAAGTTCAACTTTTCCGTAATCTCAGGAAGGAGCAGCTTGGTCTACTGAATGGAAACTTGGCTTTACCTACTTTTAAACCTTAAATAAGACCATTTTCTCATCTGGAAAAACAAAAAATGTAAGCTTAGACCAGATGACGTCTAAGATTTCTTCCCAAATACAACATCAGATCCAACGATTATTAACTGAACCTGTGCCAATGACTTATTTGAAAGTTGAACAAACCATGTAATTAGCAGAGTCCCTACATTTGGATAAGCTTCAGCAAAGATGGTGGAAGTTAATAAACCCTGGAGTACAGCTACATCTCTGCAGGATTCTCTGAGGAGACAGGAGTGGTCTCCACTTCTTAGGTGGAGGTGGGGGGGGGCGTGTCACATGGGTTTATCCATATTTGCTCCTGAATCTTCAGCCTGGTAATAACCTACTCACACCTGGGTATCTGCAGTATTGGCTTTCTACCTCTTGATGCTGAAGTCTCTTAACCTGACTGAAAGTAAATATGCTTTTGTGCCCTTCTTTTCCCTTCACCTTTGTTTGAACCAACAAATTACTCTCTACTGTGGCTGCAAGTAACTCAGTTTCAACAGCATTCTCTTAATCTAATCCACACTATTATCAATTCCTAGCTCTCAAGGAATTGAGAAGTTACTGTTAGAAGAGGCCAAGGTAATTATCCTGAGAACCCTCAAAGAACAGTTTTGCAAAAAGAAGACCTACTTATAGGCTACCTCCAAGGTGGCATACTCTTATGAAAACCCTTCAATGCTAAGTAACCACATCCAGTAATGTAGAAGCCAGATGTCATAAGCCATTTACCAATCTAAACACAGTAGTTCAGGCATGTGCTGCTTTCCTTCTTTCTCCATGTATCTCTTTTGTCTTTTTCCTTTCTTTTCTGTTCTTCTGTTTCTTTCCCTCATCTCATCCCACATTATTTTGTCAGTTGCATGACTTTTCAAAACGAATCACCACCATATCAGGGACAAATATAATCCCTGCTAGCAACAAATTTTGTTATGGGAAACAATGCATTTTTTTACCCTTCTGTCCAATTTTCCAGCCATCTTATTATGTCCTGGAAATTTTTAAACCTCCCAGATAATTCCACTCTATGTCTTCTGGTCCCAAGCTACACTCGCCAGCTTTGTCTCCTCTTACTCACCTCCCTCTACACACCCTCTCACCAAACAACCAAAACTCTTCTAACAGCTGAAGTCCTTTATTCTCAGTGTCCTTTCTAGAGTGCTCTCTACACCTTCTTCACCTGTCAGCAAACTCTAATAGCTCTTTAAAAAGCAGTTCAGGAGCACCTGGCTGGCTCAGCTGTAGAGCATTCAACTCTTGACCTTGGTAGTGAGTTCAAGCCCCACATTGGACACAGAGATTACTTAAAAGAAAAACAATTCAAATACCAGCCCTTCCCTGACTCTCCAAAAGTTGAGTGGAAAATCAGTGTAAAGGGAAAGGAATTATATGTAGCTGGACACTGGATGCCTCAAGAGCTGAGAGGTGCTGCATCAGATTCAGCCACGAGGAAATGTGCACTGATCACGCTGAGGAAAAGGATTAGAGTAACTTCCTTCTACTTCACAGTCGTGCTGTCGAGCTTAGCATGAAACCACGATCTCCCCGGGCCTCAATTTCCCTCTCACACCTTACAACCTGGCTCTCTCCACATCTCTGCAGAGAAACCTATGTGCGCCCAGGAACACACTCAATTCTGCCTCAGTCCCCACAGGTACTCTAGAGCCACCAAGGAGAGGAGACTGACCATCCCTCTCCCCGCGTACTTTCCCAGCCCTGCTCAGGGAACTGAGAAAGGCCCAACTCGTGCATCCAGACTTGAGCCTCTGTACCTCAAAACTCCTGCTCACAGGACTCCCGGGATACGGACACAGCGCACCCTACCCCTGACGCAATCCAGAAACCGCTATACGCCAAGACACGACCCGAAAGCTCTACCAGAGGCTTTGTCCCGGCAGGCCTCTGAGGTTTCCGGACCCTGGCCCCGTGGGCCACTTTGTGTCTGACCTCTCCGCGCCAGAATCACTTGAGAGAGAGGCGGAGACCTCGCACTCCTCTCAGCTCATTTGACGCCTCAAGCGCCCCCTCCCTCCCAGACTCACCTCTTGCTGAGGGGCCGGACCCTCACGGCCACTCGCACATTCGCCATCCCTCGGCCACCACCCAAGCAACGGGTCCGCCCAGAGGCAGCACCCCCGGCCGCAACACCAAGCCCAACCCTAAGTCCAACCCTGCCCCGCCCGCCCCACGCGCCTCACGGGACGGCCCCGCCCAAGCGCGAGCCATGGGCCGGCGTGGGTGGTGCCTGTCGTGCCTCAGCCAATCCTGAGCCCGATGGGCGGGAGGTCGCGCAGCCCGGCCCCGCCTACCGGGCCCGCCTCGCCCCGCCCCGCGTCGCCCCTCCCACGGACCTCCTGGCACGGCCCCGCCCATAAGCGCCTCTGTTCCATGGGGGCGGTGCCTGAGGTGCCTCAGCCAATCCTGAGCCCTGTGGCCGAGAGGGCGCCAGTCCCCGCGAGGTACTGCCCTGTCCCACCTACCAGAAACTAGCTTTTGTTCTCGGACAGCGCTACACAGAGTCAAGTAAACACTTTTAAGTTTCGGTTAAGGCGAAGTATACAACAGAATTTGGTAAATACGTGTATTCGCTGCGTTGGCCTGAGTTGTCAATTCTATGCTTAAATTTTAGGGGTGGAAATGAAACGGGGAACACGGGTGTTTTTGCCGTTACCAGAAAAGAACAGTGTCTCTTTGAAGAGGCATTTGGAGTGTGGAGAAGTTTAGAGTGCTCCAAGCTTCTCTGAATTGTGATGGAACTTCGGGGCCACTCTAGCTAGCAGTGTTTGTGATCGTAAAGAGAATGCTGTCAGTCAGAAATAGTTCATTAGTTCATCCAAGAAATAACTTGAGTACCTACCAAGAGTCAAGTGCTGTTTTAAGGTTCTTGAGGACACAGCCAAAGTCTTCATGGAAATTAAAATCTACAGGGAAGGGAAAAGAGACAATAAATACATAATTTGTCGGGATGCCTGGGTGGATCGGTTGGGTGGGTGCCTTCCAGCTCAGGTCATGATCCCGGGGTCCTGTGATCCAGTCCTGCATTGGGCTTCTTGCTCAGCGGAGAGCCTGCTTCTCCCTCTGCCTGCCGCTCCCCCTGCTCATGCTTTCTTTCTCTCTCTGGCAAATATATAAATAAATAAAATCATATATATACATACGTGTGTGTGTGTGTATAATTTGTCAGGTGGTGCTAACTGCAATTTTTTTTTAAGATTTTATTTATTTGACAGAGAAGAGAGACACAGCAAGAGAGGGAACAGAAGAGGGACTGAGAAGAAGAGGCAGGCTAGGGCTGAGCAGTGAGGCCGCTTAAGGACTGAGCCACCCAGGCACCCCTGCAATTTTTTTTTTTTTTTTTTAAGCAGGGTAACAGTAATGGTTTGGGGTATGTAGAGGGAAAGGTGCTTATTTTATATAGGATCTTCAGGAAAGTCCTCATTTATAAGGTGACACTTGACTAGATTTGAAGAAAGTGAGGGAGGAAGCTGTGCAGGTATTCACTTAACAAATATTTTCTAAGTAAGCACCTATTATGACAGGCTTTGTTCTAAGCAGGAGGGACATAAGCCCTGAGGAAAACAGGCAAACCTCTGATCTCATAGAGCTTGGTGAGAGAAATTAAGAACAAGCAAAACAATTTGAGTAATATGTATATCAGATAAGCTAAGGAGAAAAACATAAAGCAGGAGAGGGGATAGAAAGTGAGTAGAGAGGGTGTTGAAATTTTAAATATGGTCAGGTTAGTCTTTGCTGAGAAAGTGATATAAGAAAAATCTGAAGGATGTGCAAGAAAGATTCCTGAGGTAATCTGGAAGGACATTTCCAGACACAGGGAACAGGCCAATGTAAGGGCCCTGAACTGGGAGACAGTCTGGAATATTAAAATAACAACAAGAAATTCAGGAGTGATAGAATGAAGTGACAGAGGAGGAGGGAGTCATGGAGGTAACATGAAGCCACCATAAAGTCTTTGGATTTTATTCTAGGTGAATTGGAAAACTATTGAAAAGTTGTTGTTCTTGTTGTTTTAAGAATATATCTTTTTTTAAAAAGATTTTATTTATTTATGGCAGAGAGTGATAGCGAAGAGAGGGAACACAAGCACAGGGGGATCTGGGGAGGGAAGAGCAGGCTCCCCGCTGAGCAGGGAGCCTGACATGGGGCTCAATCCCAGGGTGCTGGGATCATGACCTGAGCAGAAGGCAGACGCCCAACAACTGAGCCACCCAGGTGCCCCAAAGTATTAGAAAGTTTTAAGGAGAAAGCAAATTATGTGATTTATATCTTTAAGGGATCTCTTTGGCTGCCATTTTAAGAGTAAGTTGAGGAATGGGCAAAGATGAAAGCCCAAGAGAAACCAGTCAGGACGTGATTTTAGTACTCCAGTGACAGTGCTAGATTTATGGTGGTGCCTTTAATGTGTGTCACGCATGCTCCCATAGCAGTTTACCTTTCCAGTCTCTCCCCTCCCATTCGAAAGTGTTCTTCCCTGGAGTATTGGGACATCTGGTTGACTATTCAGATTCACCTAGAATCCTAGTCTTATGAATGGCTTCTCTACTCACTGTGCCTTACTGTGAAAAGAATAACTACTAGGGAAAACAGAATGGAGGTTCTTAAAAAAATTAAATATAGAATTACTTTATGATCCAGGGGCGCCTGGGTGGCTCAGTCATTAAGCGTCTGCCTTCGACTCAGGTCATGATCCCAGGGTCCTGGGATCGAGCCCCGCATCGGGCTCCCTGCTCTACAGGAAGCCTGCTTCTCCCGCTACCATTCCCTCTGCTTGTGTTCCCTCTCTCGCTGTTTCTCTGTCAGATAAACAAAATCTTTAAAAAAAAAAAAAAAGAATTACTTTATGATCCAGCAATTCCACTTCTAGGTATGTATCCAAAGGAAATGGAATCACTATCTCAAAAATTGGGGCGCCTGGGTCGTTCAGTCGGGCATCTGCCTTTGGCTCAGGTCATGATCCCAGGGCTCTAGGATCAAGCCCCACGTCTGGCTCCCTGCTCAGCAGGAGGCCTGCTTCTCCCTCTCCCATTCCCCCTGCTTGTGTTCCATCTCTTGCTGTCTCTCTGTCAAATAAATAAAATCTTAAAAAAAAATATATATATATATATATATATACACACACATATATATCTTCATTCCCATATTCATTGCAGAATTATTCACAATTAGCCAAGACATGGAAACAATCTGTCCATCAAAATATGGATAAAGAAAATGTGGGATGTGTGCGTGCGTGCGTGTGTGTGTGTGTGTGTAACAGAATATTAGGCATTAAAAGAAAAGAAATCCTGCCATTTGTGACAACATGGATGGCATTCTACTAAGCGAAAGAAGTCCAGACTTCTTTCATTGCTGTATTAATATCTTTCTATTTTCAGGTTGGAGAAATTGGCACAATATTCTATATTTTCAAAACTGTATGTACTCATAAATATTTCAATATGGGTTTTTGTAGTGTTTTTGTTGTTGTTATTGTTGTTGTTGTTAGAGAGAGAGAAAGCATACAAGCAGGGGGAATGGCAGTAGCAGAGGGAGAAGCAGCCTCTCTGCTTGTCAGGGACCTGGAATCATGACCCAAGCAGGAGGCAGATGCTTAACTGATTGAGCCACCTAGGTGTCCCTCAATATGGGTTTTTAAAAGATATGGACTCCTTTTTAACATAACCATAATACCATTATCACAATCAATACCATGGTTGTGATAATACCATATTTACCATTCACCATTTACCAATTTGGGAAATTGATAAATTACCATTTACCACTTTAATACCATAAATATTCAGAGTTCAAATTTCCTTTATTGTCTCATAAAGCTGTTGTTTTTGTTTTTTTACAATCTGTTTAAATCAGGATCCAAATAAATTGGGTTGATATGTCTTTTAATCTTTTATTCAGTAGCTCCCTTGTTCCTCCCCTTCTCTCCCTGACATTGATTTAATGATTAGATTAAATTAATGATTTAATTTAAAAAACATAAAATGGGCCATTTTCCTGTAGATTCCCCACAGATTAGATTTTGCAAATTGATCCCTGTGGTGATATTCAAGTCTTTTTCTATCCTCTGTATTTCTGTAATTGGTAGTTCAATCCAGAACCTTGATCAAATCAATCAGCACCTGTCTTTCTTTTTGTGCTATTTGCAACCACTAATAATTATCCTCTGAGCTCATTGTGGGTCAATTAATTAGGTGTTTGAAGGTGGAGGGGTGGGGGTGGCTCCCCACACCACCAAGCAATTCTCCAACCCTAGCTGGGTGTCTTACAATTCAATTCAATTCTGATACTATCTACCCAGAGACAGCATCAGATTCCAAAGGTTAAGAGCTCAGTCCCATTGGACTGCCCTCCACTTTCAATGCCAGTCACAAACCCAGGTTGTTACCTGTGCTTCAGACACTCTGGCCACAGATTGGAGGTTCCCACAAACCCATCCTGTATTCAATTAGTTTCCCAGAGTGGCCTTCAGATGCCAGTCAACATGTTTAGGTTGTTACCTGTACTTCTGACATAACTGAGCATAAACCAGAAGTTCCCATGAGCCCTTTGTTAGGTTCAACTGATTTGCTAGAGAAGCTCACAAAATTCAGGAAACCTATTTACTCACTAGGTTATCACTTTATTACAGAGAATATTAAGGGATATGAATCAACAGCCAGATGAAGACATACACAGGGTGAGATCCCAAAGGAGCTTCTGTCCTCATGAAGTTCAGAACCCAGCATGTGGCACATGGAAGTGTTCTGGTTCCCCGTTCTGGAAGCTCTTGGAACACCATCCTTTTGGGGTTTTATGAAGGCTTCGTTACAAGGGCATGACTGATTAAATAACTGACTATTGGCAATTGATTAAACCAGCCTTCCTTCCTTCCCAGAGTTCAAGGAGGTAAGAAAGTTCCAAATCTCTGTTCAAATGGTTGGTTCTCCTGGCAACCAGCCCCCATCCCTAGGTGGGATCAAAAAGTCACCTTATTACCAAACAAGTGAAGGTAAAGAGTACCTTTACTTTTTCTCAAGTAAAGAGAACCTTTAACAGTCTCATCAGTTAGAAAATTCCAAGGGTTTTAGGAGTTCTATGCCAGAAATGGGATGAAGACCATTATACATATTTCTTTTTGTAAGTCACAATGTCACAGGATTGCAGTGATGATACTCTAATTTTATCATTCTTCATTTCTTACATTTTTAAAAAAGATTTTATTTTTAAGTAATCTCTACACCCAACTTGGGGCTAGAACTCACAACCCTGAGATCAAGAGTTGCATGCTCCACTGACTAAGCCAGCCAGGTGCCCCTATTATTTTTCGTTTATGAATTGAAATACTTCTATACAGAGCAAATTTTCCTTATCAACTATTTGGTTATTCTGAAGTACAGTTTACATTGCAAAGGCAGAACAAATACTTGATTGCTTCGATTACCAGTTTTTAAAATAAGTTGGTTACCTAGAGCTTCCCAAAGGAGGTTAATGAGAAATGAAAGAAGAGATATTATAGCTGGTAACATAGAAATACAAAGGATCTTAAGAGACTACTATGGACAGGGCTTCTGGGTGGCTCAGCTGGTTAAGGTCTGCCTTCAGTGCAGGTCATGATCTCAAGGTTCCGGGATCAAGCCCTACATTGGGCTCCCTGCTCAGTGGAGAGTCTGCTTCTCCCTCTGCTCTTCCCCACCTCTCATGCTTTCTCTTGCCCTCTCTGTCCCTCTCTCTCAATTAAATAAATAAAATCTTTAAAAAAGAGACTACTGTGAACAATTATATGCCAACAAATTTGATAACCTTGAATATAAGATAAATTCCTAGAAACGTATGAACTACTAAGACTGAATCATGAAGAAATAGAAAATCTGAGCAGAATAATCACTAGTAAGGAAATTGAATGTGTAAATAAAAAACCTTTCAGGGATGCCTGGCTGACTCAGTTGGAGGAGTATGTGACTCTTGATCTAAGGGTGGTGAGTTTGAGTCCCACATGGGGTATAGAGATTACCTAAATAAATAAAACTTAAAAACAAACAAAAAATCTTCCAACAAACAAACATTCAAGACCCAACAGCTTCACTGGTGAATTCTACCAAATATTCAAGAATTAATACCAATCCTTCTCCAGCTCTTCCAAAAAATAGAAGAGGGAACAATCCCAAACTCATTTTACTAAGCCTGCATTATCCTAATACCAAAACCCGACAAGGATGCCAAATTACAAGCCAATATCCCTGACAAATATTCATTCAGAAACCCTCAACAAAATATTAGCAAACCAGATTTAACAACATATTAAAATATATTTTAATTTTTTTTTTTTTTTTAAGATTTTATTTATTTGACAGCGAGAAACACAGCGAGAGAGGGAACACAAGCAGAGGGAATGGCAGCGGGAGAAGCAGGCTTCCCGCCGAGCAGGGAGCCCGACGCGGGGCTCGATCCCAGGACCCTGGGATCATGACCTGGGTCGAAGGCAGCCGCTCAACGACTGAGCCACCCAGGCGCCCCTAAAATATATTTTAATTTTAAAAATATAAAATAAAAAGATATATATAAAACCCCATGATCAAATGGGATTTATTCCAGAGATGCTAGGATGATTCAACATCTGAAAATCAATCAATGAATAAAATCATATGATCATCTCAATTGATGTAGGAAAAAGCATTTGACAAAATTCAACACCCACTTACAATAAAAACGCTCAACAAAGTGGTTATAGAAGGAATGTACCTCAACATAATAAAGGGCATACATGACAAGCACACAGGTAACATCATATTCAATAATAAAAAGCTAAAAACTTTTCCTCTAACATAGGGAACAAGGAAAGAATGCCTACTCTTGCCACTTTCACTCAACATAGTTTTGGAAGTCCTAGCCACGGCACTTAGGCAAGAAAAAGAAATAAAAGGCATCCAAATTAGAAAGGAAGAAGTAAAACTGTAACTACTTGCAGATGATATTATATACAGAAAACTCTGTATAAAAGGGGGAGCCTGGGTGACTCAGTCAATTAAGTGTCTGCCTTCAGCTCAGGTCATGATCCTGGGATCTTGTGATTGAGCCCCATATCAGGCTCCCTGCTCAGTGGGGAGCCTGCTTCTCCTCCTGCTGCTGCTCCTCCTGCCTGTGCTTTCTCTTGCTTTCTGTTAAATAAAGGAACAAAATTTAAAAAAAGAAAAAGAAAAAAGAAGACCCTAAAGATTCCCCCCAAAAAACTATTAGAATAAAAGAATTCAGTAATGTTGCAGGATATAAAACCAATTTACAAAAATCCGTTGCATTTCTATACATTAATAATGAACTATCAAAGAAATTAAGAAATCAATCCCATTTACAATTACATCAAAAAGAAGGGGCGCCTGGGTGGCTCAGAGGGTTAAAAGCCTCTGCCTTCGGCTCAGGTCATGATCTCAGGGTCCTGGGAACAAGCCCTGCATCAGGCTCTCTGCTCGGCAGGGAGCCTGCTTCCCCTTCTCTACCTGCCTCTCTGCCTACTTGTGATCCCTCTCTCCCTGTGCCAAATAAATAAAATCTTAAAACAAACAAACAAATAAATAAAGTGCCTAGGAATAAATTTAAGCAAGGAGGTGAAAGACTTGAAATTGAAAACTACACTGAAAACTACAAGACATTAATAAATGAGACTGAAGAAAACACAAATAAATGGAAAGATATTGTGTTCGTGGACTGGAAGAATTAATATTGTCAAAATGTCCATACTGACCAAAGCAACCTACAGATTCAATGCCATCCCTATCAATTCCAATGGTATTTTTCACAGATAAAGAAACATTCTAAAATCTATATGGGACCACAAAAGGCACTGAATAGCCAAAGCAATCTTTTTTTTTTTTTAAAGATTTTATTTATTTATTTGTGAGAGAGAGAGAGAGCATATAAGCAGGCAGAGGGAGAAGCAGGCTCCCTGCCCAGCAAGGAGCCCAATGTGGGACTCGATCCCAGCACTCTGGGATCATGACCTGAGCCGAAGGCAGTTGCTTAACCAACTGAGCCACCCAGGCGTCCCTAGCCAAAGCAATCTTGAGAAAGAAAAATAAAGCTGGAGAGGCATCACACTAATTTCAAGCTGAATTACAAAGTTAATCAAAACAGTATGGTATTGGCATAAAAAGAGTATAAAGAGCCCAGAAATAAACCCATGCATATATAGTCTATTACTACATGGACCCAAGAATGTACAATGAGTAAAATACAGTATCTTCAATAAATGGTGTTGGGAAAACATATCCAAAACATGTCCATATCCAAAAGAATGAGACTGAATAAGAAGAATGAAATTTCAGGGAATCCAGAAAGGCCTCTTTAGCTAATTTTCATACCCAATTCTTGCTTGTTTCAGTGTCTGAAAATACAAATAGCCTGGAAAGGGAAATGGGAGTTACCAAAGTCATCTACTCTACTTAAAAACAATAACTGCAAGGACTTTCACTTATTATTATGTACTAGGAACTGTTTTTTGTGTATTATCTTAATCTTCCCAAGAATCCACAAAGTAGGCACTGTTATCTCCATTTAAAGAAAAGGAAATTGAGGCTCAGATTGGAAAAGTTAGAAAGAACATATAGATCAGAGGAAGGAGTAAAATAAGAAAAAATGCTAGAAAAGCCAGGCAGCACCTCAATTCCTCCAGAATAGTCTTCATGGTGACTTTTTTTTGAGAGGAGGTTGAAGATAGGAGCAGAGAGAGTGGGAGAGAGAGAATCTTAAGCAGTTTCCATGCCCAGTGCAGAGCCTGATACTGGGCTCCAGCACAACCCTGAGATCATGACCTAAGCTGAAATGGAGCTGGTTGCTTAACCCACTAAGCCACTAAGGCGCCCCAGTATGGCATCATTATTGTGTTGGAAATGAATTTACACATCTCGCATATCTTCTTAGTATTGGTTCACAAACTCATCAGTTTTCCAGGTGCAACCTAAAATTGGTCCTGTTTTTTGGGCAGGATGAGACTGAAGAAAGAGGCTGGCTCCTCCAGGTTAATAGGTTGCAGATTTAATAAGCAAGGGAACTTACATTATGAAGGTTGTCTTTGGAAGCTACAAGATGAGTAGATCTCCAAACCCATCAAGCAAATCTTAGAAGTTTATAATGGAGCCCTTAACTGGGTTCAGTCATGTATACCATCCAGATGGTCTCGGCATATCACTATCTCAAGCATATGTCCTTGGGCAGTTTTGGGGAGTGGGGAAAGGAAGTAGAACCCACATTTCAAGGATAGAGGACGGGGTGAGGAACTTCTAACTGCTGGGGCCCAGCTCACAGATCAACTGATAGTCACATCTTCTTGACGACCTCCCCCATCTAGACATTTCAGAGCTTTTAGTATCCACATCTAAAAGCTGGGTAATTAAAAAAAAAATTTGATCAGTACTTGTTCATACTAATGTAGTACTAAATTAGCTTTTCTCTTTGAAGTACTTTTTTTTTTTTAATTTTAAAGATCTATTTATTTGAGAGAGAGGGTTGGGAGAAGCGCAGAGGGAGGGAAAAGAAGAAGACTCCCCTCTGAGTGTGGAGCCCAACGTAGGGCTCAACTCCATGACACTGAGATCATGACCTGAGATGAAATCACGAATCAGATGCTCAACTGACTAAGCCACTCCAGTGCCCTGAAGCAGACCTGTCTTAACTTACCTGAAGCTTTTGAGTCAGACAGCCTATAGGCCTATGCACCTATACTTGAATAGCAGACACTACATAGAGAATCTATCTCATAAGATTCAGACCAGAGCCAAAGAATTTTATTTAGAAATTACAGGTTTATTTTTTTGTTTTGTAAAAGACATAACTAGACAAAAAACAACCAGGGATATCAACTTCTGTGACATGACATATATGTGTTTGTGTATACACACACACACAAACGCATACATATATACAATATATATATTATGTATAATGTATATAATATATAATGTATTTATAATATATATTAATAATCATATTATTATAATTAATAATATATAATGTGTGTATATATATAATGTGTGTATATATATAATGTAATACACACACATACACACACAGTAATAAAGGAAATCACATGAAGAAAAAACATAGTACGATCTTTGAAACCAAGGCTGGGTTTGAACAAATTTCTGATGAAATACAACTAAAACTGTTTAAATGACTAGACAATATTAGGTAATGCTCAAGATATTTTGACCACTCTTCTATATCCAATTTACAAAAGTCAGCAAAAGAGGCTTCAAAACATGATCCCTGGTTGTTCTGGCGGTTTTTTGGTAATGATCTCGCTTCCTTATGAACAATTACTTTACTCACTGTGTTGAAGAGTGTGATGAATAAAAGGATCAGTGAACCCTGGTGACAGAGAATGCAACAACATAATGCTTCCATTTTTTTTAAAGCAAAAGAAAACACCAAGTCTGAAAATAACCAGAGGCAGTTATAGTACTGATACAAATGAATACATCCTGAGGCTTAGTTTTAGGAACTGTTAGTATACCAGTTTTTCTAAAAGAAAGATTTATTTATTTGAAAGAGAGTGCGCAAGAGAGCACAGAAGGGAGGGACAGAAGGAGAGGGAGAGAGAATCTCAAGCAAACTCCTCACTGAGCACAGATCCCAATGCGGGGCTCAATCCCAGGACCCCGAGATCATAAGCTTAACCGATTGAGCCACTCAGGTGCTCTAATGTACTGCTCTCTTTAATATATACAATAATCTCGGGTTAAATATCTGAGAATTTTGTAAGGTAAACATCTAAAAGGTTTACTACAATGTGCCTTTTTCTGTTCTTTATTCTACCTTTCTTCTTTGCCTATCTGTAAGGCTGCCAGTGAACACTCTCAGGAATTTCTTCATGTCTCAGGGTTTTGAAAACCACCCTCCCAAACTCCCACCCCGAGGTCTGATGTTTTGAGGATTCACAGGATTCAGCATATCACTGTATCCATGACTATGATTTATTACAATAAAGCATACAAAGAAAAACAGCAAAGGGAAAAGATGCAAGGGACAAAGTCCAGAGGAATCCAAGCACAAGCTTCCAGAGTCCTCTGCTAGTGGAATCACACAGGATATGCTTAATTCCCACAGCAACTAAAGTGTAACATGTGTGAAATGTCTTTCATGAAAGCTCATTAGAAATGTAGTGCCCAGGGTTATTATCATGGGCTAGACACATAGGTATCTTCGGTCTACCATGTACCAGAATTCTAGACTCCCAGAAGGAGAGGTGTGCAGCACAAATCACACTGTACAAACACTTCAGTCATAGTGAGCAACTCTTATCAGTGATAGTGGAAGGAACTCTTTTGAAATCTAAATTCCCAGAAGCCAGGCAAAGACCAACTTTGTAAGCAAGCCTTTCAAAGGATAGCAGGTAGGCCTCTTATGTTTGCTCTTTTCTATACATTTAGTAACTATACCACAGGAAAAATCGACATACTTTCACTTGCAAGAAGACTCTTCTAATTCAGAAACAAACATTTAAAAAGAAGACATCACGGAGTCTGCTGTCTGAGATATGGCTAATGCACTCATGTTAATAAACTGTCATAGTTATATTTGATTTTCAAGAGTTTTACTGTAAAGTAGAATGAAAATATAGGAAAAACAAAGGAAAACTCAATTTGGTCTTAATGAACTTGAAATCTTAGTACTTCAATATAAAGAGGGCTCTTTCAGTACTGCTAGCAGCAGAGCCTATAAATGCCCATATTATAACCAGCTAGAAATAGACTTCATGTGACTACACACAATTAGGCAAAAATAAAGTTGACAGTCACTTGGCATTAACATTTTGGACATGAACTTTAGAAGTAAAAGGTAAAGAAGGCATTATAACATCATGTTTATGAAGATAATTTTCTTCCGCTAGTATTTTGGGGATAGAAGAGGAAATTTCCTTTTGTTGTTCTCGCCACTTGAGTATATTCTCTGCCAGTTCTTCTGTCTCAGTCACCAACAGATCCATTTTTGCTAAAGCCATGCTCTGTAGTGTTCGAAAGAAGGGGAAAAGAGAAATCACATATGTCATCAATACATCATTATATCATAAATGGTTATGATACCAAAAGTTCACACCTGATCTTTTCTATCCCCTTAATACAAAAGCTTCTTAAATTGTGTTCTCCCTACTTTTACAGGACATGCTTTATCTTTATAAATTCACCTCTCCTTTGTCTTCAATTATCACCTCAAAGCAGATGATTCATAATCTATACTGTAAAACCTACCGCCTTCCTAAAATTCAGTCCCATATTTGTCTCTTGA
Source organism: Procyon lotor (assembly GCA_028646535.1). NCBI lineage: Eukaryota > Metazoa > Chordata > Mammalia > Carnivora > Procyonidae > Procyon > Procyon lotor. The sequence continues at coordinate 48,528,685 of CM053609.1, forward strand.
GTACCTCTACCTGAATGTACATTCTGTATCACAAACTCGATTTTACTGCAATTCAACAATGGTTGAAGATTTACTCTCTGTGGAAGGAATGTCAGAAAATAAAGTCATTAGCTTTTTTGATTTCTTGGTCCCACTCACCCTCAAGTTCCCAAGGCTAGCTACTTCATTACTTTGGATGTGTCCCTTGTCCAAAGAGTAGACACATTCTAGAAATCTGACATCCCAAATCTCAAAAGTCTACATAATCTTTTGTTTTCGTATGCTTTAAATTTTTTATCTGAATGTTTGTATTTATTCTCCAAGTCTCTTTGCCTTTGGTTCATTTGCCTAGTCCTCTAACCTACAGTTTATCAAACTTTAATGGATGTAGGAATCACCTGAGGAACTTAGTAAATTATAGATTCAGAATCTAAATCTTGTCTAAGGTGAATGAAGTCTGCAATTCTGCATTTCTAACAAGCTTCCAGATGCTGCTGAGTACTCTGCCCATACTTTGAGTGACTCAGTCTGTTCTACCCAGTATTTTCTCCATTAAAGTGTAATTCTGACCAAGTCACTCCTCTGTGCCCTTCTCTAAAAACAAAACAAACCAAAAAACCATTTCAACTGTTGAATGTTCCCCAGTATTCAAAAGTCTCAACTTCTTGGGGCGCCTGGGTGGCTCAGTGAGTTAAAGCCTCTGCCTTCAGCTCAGGTCATGGTCCCAGGGTCCTGGGATCAAGCCCCACATCGGGCTCTCTGCTCAGCAGGGAGCCTGTTTCCCCCGCTCTCTCTGCCTGCCTCTCTGCCTACTTGTGATCTCTCTCCTCTCTGTCAAATAAATAAATAATATCTTTAAAAAAAATTATACAAAGTCTCAACTTTTTAGTCTAGTTTTCAAGGCATTCCATAAACTAACCATGATTTAATCTCCCTTTCAATACCTTTAAGGATCAGCCAAAGTGGAGTACCACTCTTCCCCCAAACTGCCAATGCTAATTTTCATGTCTTTCCTTTGCTGCTTTGGATCAAACTATTCTTTCTGATACAAATTTCACTGCTTTTGCAAGCTTCGGCTTACTACTAACTACTACATAAAACTTTATTGAAGGGGCACGTGGGTAGCATTTGACTTCAGCTCAGGTCATGATCCCAGGGCCCTAGGATAGAGCCCCAAATTGGGCTCCCTGCTCAGTGGGGAATCTACTCCTCCCTCTCCCTCTTGCTTGTGCTCTCTCTCTCTCTCTTTCAAATAAATAAATAAAATCTTTAAAAAAATAAATAAAACTTTACTGAAGCATTCTTACCCCCATTCTACTCCCAATCTCCCTACAGTAGAAACAATCCCTCCCTTTTCTTTGCTTAATAGACAGCATCTTCTTTTTAATTCTCTGCTATATTCATTGCACAAAAATATAAAATAGGAACTATCTTAGAGCTCACTAAACCTTGAGAATTTGAGGGCAGGGACTCATCATACCTGTTGATCTCCCCTGATACCTACAGCATAACCCCTTGAACAATAAAGATAATACATATTTATTAAATACTGGAATAAGACAATGTAAAATAACTTCTAAAAAAGCTATAAAAAAAGAAGCTATTTTAATTTCTTTAGACATTTATTTATTTATTTGTCAGAGAGAGAGAGAGTATGTAAGCACAAGCAGGCAGAGTGGCAGGCAGAGGCAGAGAGAGAAGTAGGCTCCCTGCTAAGCAAGGAGCCTAATGTGGGACTCAGTCCCAGGACCCCAGGATCATGACCTGAGCTGAAGGCAGCGGCTTAACCAACTGAGCCACCCAGGCATCCCAAGCCATCTTAATTTAAAAAAATAAGTCATTTAGAATATTAGCCATCAAAAAGTTAAACAAAGGGGAGCCTGGGTGGCTCGGCTGGTTAAGTGTCCAACTCTTGATTTTAGCTCAGGTCATGATCTCAGGCTTCTAAGATCAAATCCTGTCACCAGGCTCTGCACTGGGTGTGGAGCCTGCTTAAGATTCTCTCTCTCTGCCCCTCCCCACCATCCCACTCTCAAAAAAAAAAAAAAAAAAATTAAAGTGATCAAACATTTGAGATTCTTGTATAAAAAAACTAAAGATAGCCAAATGTAATGTGAAATAGTTGAGATACTTAAATGCTACTGTTAATACTCACCATTTTCTTTAGATTTTCATCTAAATGAGGGATATTTTTAATTGTTTCAAGATGGTTTTCTAATCTTTCAATGAAAGTTACTGCCAATTCCAGCAAATGTACCATGTAGCTAAAAGAGGGAGAAAAAAGTCAACTATTTTTTTTTAGTTACTTTGTGTTTTTTTTTTCTTTTCAATCAATACTTAATATAAGAGAACAACAATCAACCCAGTGAGCCAATAATAACCTTTCTGCATTCATGGAAATACCAGTGATAAAAATGTCATTTTCTTTCATTTCAAGCTGAAATTAACTTGTCATCCAAAAAGAAACACAGAGACAACACTAATCTGGTACCCAACCTAATATTAGACAAAACTTAATGTTAATAATTTTCTCATATAAGTAATTTTCCTAGATTAAATCTCATTCCATTTCAATCTACTCATTCTCCATGAAGGGTGAAGATAATAAAGATATATGTACTTGAGTGACACTGCCTACACCTAAAACCACTTTGAATTTTCACATTTGCAAAATGCTTTAAAATCAGTACTCAATTCTTCTTATATAATGTATAATATATACATTAATGGTATTTTACTATACTGAATAGATAACTGAATATATCCACAAGAATGGGATTTTTACATTTATTTTAGTACAAGATAACAAATCTGACACTGATTTGCTAAGGGTCAGCTAGTGAGGCACTGGTGGAGAAAGTTAACAATCAGATCCCCAGATGTTTGCTTCTTTACTGTTGTTTATTATACTTACAATACTTGTATGAGGAAAAGAGGAACAGAAAGCATCCCCACTCTATGGAATGGGAAACTGAGGCTAAAACAAATCATTTGCCCAAGGTTTTGAGGCATACAAACAGCAGAAATGAGAGAACTCAGTTGGCTTTTTTTTTAGCTGACATGGTTTTCATCTCTCCCTGAGTATACTCCCTAAGAGAGTTTTTACATACAGGAGGTATTAACTCAACGATAAGTTCGCTTCGTAGAAAATGGTCTATACATGATAAAAATAATTTTTATCCATCTTACTATATGTTATTGATCTAACTTCTTTCATTGAAGTCATTATATCATTCCCAAAACACAATGGGCAAAAGGAATGCCTTTCTCTTCACCACAGCTTAACTCTTTAAAGGCAGAAGATTTTCTTTCTGGTTGTATGTATCTGCATTAAAAATGATATTAACAGATACAATCACTAATATATTGTTCAATGAATTATGCTATGAAATAACTACTAGTCTAAACAAAAATACCCTCAAGAAATATGTGTAACCATTAATTTTTACTCTTTAGTTTAACCTGTGATAAACAGCTTCAATAGGCAAGTTTTCCTGGCACGTGGGTTTCAACAGTCTTTGCCTGAGGGACCTCTTCTCTTTTAGCACAGCTTCCAAATGATTATTCATGCTTTGCAGAGTATGACACTTCTGAGCTATACAAACCAGACACAGTAATTATAGTTAGCAATATGACAAGTTTTAAAACCAATAAAAATTTTTTTGCTTTGGTTTGACACTGCCAATGTCAAAAATTAATCCATTTCCCCTTAAATATCTCCGCTTTGCTATCTTTAATATCAAAACCAGTTTACTTTCAATGATTTCTCTTTGCTTGCACAAAGCAAAGCAAATGCATTTGTACAACCAAATCCAGTACTAAATTCTTTGTCTATATTATTCAACTCTACACCTAGTTCAGTTTTTATAGCCGTATTCTTCACAATCTCTTCTCATCCCTGCCTCTAACATTCTACATGAAATTAAAAAAATGAATGTCTTCAAGCTATTTCTGATTATTTCAATATTTTGACCAGAATTCAATTAATGCCTGCCAATCGACTCTTCTTTTAAATTCTTATTTTGAAAAATTTCAAACTTACAGAAAAGTTTCATTGAACTCCCACATACATTTCACCTAGACCCACCAACTGTTAACAATTAGCTACATTTTTCTTTCTCCACATGTATTCTTAATACATGTATTTTTGCTAACCCATTTGAGAGTAAGTTGTAGATATCATTTTACCCCTAAAACTTCAGGATGTATTTCCTCAAATAGGAACATTTTCTTATGTAACTACAGGTATCGAATTCAGAAAATTTAACGTTGGTACAATACTACCAGTATTTAATACAGTCCATATTGACATATCACCAAGTAACTCAATAATGTCCCTTATAGCTAAATGAATTCATAATCAAGTATTCAATCCATGACCACACTGTGCTTTGGCTGTTGAGTCCCTCTAGTTTCCTTTAATCTGGAAAGTTCTTCAGCCTTTCTTTATCTTTCAAGCTTTCCTGTATTTAAGGAGCTCCTACCTAGGTCACTTTTTATGCTATTTGCACTAGTCAAACCAACAGAACTTCTATTTAAGCACAGAATAGAAGACTTTATTAGCTTTGGGTCAATACCTGAAAAAATTATGGTATATCATAATTTTATTGCCTGGTGCTTATTTAAGATAATTCAAGAAAAAGCTAAAATTCCGGGGCGCCTGGGTGGCTTAGTTGTTAAGCGTCTGCCTTCGGCTCAGGTCATGATCTCAAGGTCCTGGGATCGAGCCCCGCATCGGGCTCCCAGCTTGGCGGGAAGCCTGCTTCTCCCACTACCATTCCCTCTGCTTGTGTTCCCTCTCTCACTGTGTTTCTCTCTGTCAAATAAAATCTTAAAAAAAAAAAAAAAAAAAGCTAAAATTCCAATGATTACCCATTTCATCAAATTACTTACCCAAAAAGGAAGGATGAACAACATCTGCTGTATCCTTTTCTAGTTTTAAAAGTTCAATTTCCAGGTTTTTCTACATTAATTAGAAAAATAATATTTAGCTCACAGAGAATGTTGCCTGCAGGCTTAAACTTTAGTAAAAAAGGCATAGTCTTTAATCCATGAATATTTGGGGTAGAGGGGGGAGAAGGGGATTTGTTATGAGCTCAGGGGATTTACTGAAGATTTTTCATTTTGGTGTTGAAACCCTATTGCTGCTACTGCTACTACTACTAACTACTACTATGACTATTACTACAAAGAAGTAAACACTTATCTAGTTATGTTCTAGACAATGTTCTAAGTGTAAGAGAACTACTGTTGGAATCAATTAAGATTTTTTTTCCTATACTAGAAATAGAAAGTAAAAAATTCAACACAATTTACCTGGTAGATTTCAGCTTGAATATTTGTGATCTGCTGTAGTCTGGAGAAATTTGCAAAGTAAGAAGCTGATTTCTTGGATATATTTAACATCTCCTATTGGTAAATGAACAGAGAAAGCAGCAGTGTGTCACAAAAAGTTTCTGTGAGCATCAGAATAGCACACCCAAGGGCTTAAAACATGAGGATTTATTTATTTATAGATTTTATTTATTTGACAGAGAGAAACAGTGAGAGAGGGAATACAAGCAGGGGGAGCAGCAAAGGGAGAGGGAAAAGCAGGCTTCCCACCCAGCAGGGCACCTGACACAGGGCTCAATCCCAGAACTCTGGGATCATGACCTGAGCCAAAGGCAGACATTTAATGACAGAGCCACCCAAGCATCCCAAACATGAGGATTTATTGTGTCCAATATTGCCCTTGAAAAATGAAGTACAGAGTATAACAGTAGCAATGTATATATCTGCTTTTAAAATATTCACTATCTGGGCACCCGAGTAGCTACCTGGGTTGGGTTAAGCGTCAGACTCTTGGTTTTGCCTCTGGTAGTGATCTTGGGGTCCTGAGACTGAGTCCCACATTATGCTCTGTGCTCAACATGCAGTCTGCCTGGGATTTTTTTTCCCTTCTTCCTCTCCCTCCTCCTCTCTTCCTCAGCCTGTGCCTGTTCTCTCATTCTCAAATAAATAATTTTTTTTTTAAAAGATTTTATTTACTTGGGGTGCCTGAGTGGGTTAAAGCCTCTGCCTTCAGCTCAGGTCATGATCTCAGGGTCCTGGATCAAGTCCTGCATTGGGCTCTCTGCTCAGCAGGGAGCCTGCTTCCCCCTCTCTCTGCGCCTCCCTCTCTGCCTGCTTGTGATCTCTCTGTCAAATAAATAAATAAAAATCTTTTTTAAAAAATAAGATTTTAGGGACGCCTGGGTGGCTCAGTTGGTTAAGCAGCTGCCTCTGGCTCAGGTCATGATCCCAGGGTCCTGGGATCGAGTCCTACATCGGGCTCCTTGCTCAGCAGGGAGCCTGCTTCACCCTCTGCCTCTGCCTGCCTCTGCCTACTTGTGTTCTCTCTCTCTCTCTGACAAATAAATAAATAAATCTTAAAAAAAAAAAATAATAAGATTTTATTTATTTATTTAAGAGAGAGAGACTGAAAGCAGGGAGTCCAACAGGGGGCTTGATCCCAGGATGCTGGGATCATGACCCCAGCTGAAGGTAGATGCTTAACTGAATGAGCCACCCAGTCGCCCCTAAATAAATCTTTAAAAAAAGAAAAAAGAATTATGTTCTTTAAAAAAAGGGCACTAAATATTCACTATCACAAAACTTTTGGCCAAATACTTAAAAAATAAGAAAAACAAACAAGACTTAATCACTCTGTCCTATTTCCTAAAGTACTATGCACAGTACAACTGCTGTGACAGCTGATAAGGTTAAGAAGGATGAGCTTGAGGTTATTGGAGAATTACCTCTACATAAATCAACAAAACCTAGCCTCTGACCTTCCTGGGGCTAAAATCAAATACTTTCCCACCATGGAATCATTTATCTGATTCATTAAATGACTTCTATTGGCTATAACTCATTCAAACTGTCTCTTTTCACATACTCATTCTCTTAAAGGAATGTTTTGTCCAGGTGGAATTATTCTTCTAAAAAGCTTACCCCCTCCTTTCATCCTTTAATTCCATGCAAAATACTGCTGCATATATTGCCTCCTTAAATTGCAGGTTACTTCAGAATAAGAATATTGTTCATCCCCTGGCTTCATCCACAAGTTTCTGTATCTTCTTCTTCAAGAATATTAGCACATTTTATTTATTTATTTATTTATTTATTTGTTTGTTTGTTTGTTTGTTTATTTAAGATTTTACTTATCTATTTAACAGAGAGAAGAGAGATCACAAGTAGGCAGAGAGATGGGAAGAGAGAGGGGGAAGCAGACTCCCCACTGAGCAGAGAGCCCGACTACCATGAAACCCAGGACCCTGAGATCATGATCTGAGCCGAAGGTAAAGGCTTTTAACCCACTGAGCCACCCAGGCACCCCATGAATATTAGTACATTTAGAGATCTTTAGAGATCTTATAGGAAAAGGGTTGGGAAATGACAATCCATGAACTAAATGCAGCCTACTGCCGGTTTTTGTACAGCCCATAAGCTAAGAATGTTTTTTTTTTTTTTATTTTTTAATGCTGGGGGAAAAAATAAATACAGTATTTTGTGACATATGTTCAACATGAAACTGAAATTTCAGGATCCAGAATAAACTCAACTGCACCCATTCACTTACTTATTATCTCTGGCTTCTTTCACACTACAATAGACAAGATGCAACCATACTGACCTAAAAGCCTCAGATACTTACCCTCTGGTCCTTAATAGCAAAAATTTGCTGACCAATGATAACCAATTTCATAAGCATTTATTGAGTCAGGCTGTTGAAGACTGAAGGATGGATGGGAAAGAAAAGCTTTCTAATACTAACATATATGTGAAAAGAAGGGGAAGAGGAATCTGAAAACATTGTTTCCTAAATAATTGTAGAAGATCTCCATAGCTATGACAAGCAATTATAATGCAGGAAATGAGAGTAATTCAAGGCTTCCTGGTGAAGAAGTAACATGATGATATATAATATATATTTTAGAAATTTAAATGAGGATAGTATGGAAAATAAAACTAATGAGGCTGGGGAGCAGTAAGGAATGGGGAGTGACTACTTAGTGAGTATGGGGTTTTCATTGGGGTTGATAAAAAAAAAGTTTTGAAAATAGTTTCACAACATTGTGACTATACTTCATGCCACTGAATTGTACACTTAAGATGGTTAACATGGTAAGTTTTATGAGTATTTTATCAGCAAAAAACCCACCACTGGGGCACTTGGCGGCTCAGTCAGTTAAGTGTCTACCTTGGGATCGAGCCCTGCATGGGACTGAGCCTCTCATCAGAGGCTCAACGGAGCAGGCTCAACCTGCTCAACGGAGAAGTCTGCTTCTTCCTCTGCCCCTCACCCTGCTCATGCTCTCTCTCTCTCTCTCAAATAAATAATAAAATCTATTAAAAAAAAAAAACCCACCACTTAAAAGCAAACAAAACCCCCCCGTCACTCTGGTAAGTAGCCAACATAAAACAAACAAACAAAAACATCAGGTGAGAGATGGGATTGAAAATTGAATATTTAGACAAGTGGCTACTACAGCATTCCAGGTGAGAAGATAAGAATGTGGACTAAGTTAGTAGCCATTAAAAAGGAAAAGGATGGGAGAGATGTGAATCCCTAGAGAGATGAAATTGATAAAATCCTGGCTGATGTGGGGTACCAGGGATAAGTCAGGTCAATACTGACTCTGAAGATCCCTGGTGACTGGACAGATAGATATGCCATTCAATGAAGATAACACAAATTATTTTACTGATGGCAAAACTGAGGTCTGGGAGAGCAAATTATGTATTTAACTTCATTCTATAAATATATATCATGGCTGAAATGAAGATAAATCTAATCTACTGAATTTCCATCATATCAGCACAACTCTCTCACTCTTCTTTCTGCTCTCTCTTACGTAAGAAGGTAAATGAAAAGTAAAACATCTCCCATTTCTCACTGTAACTTACTCATAGTCTGGTATCTCTTCATCCCCACCTTGTGTATATGCTAATCTTAACTGAACACATGCAAACTAAAACTAGTAAACTGTTAAGTTCAACAGCAGAGTAATGGAGCTTAGCCAAGACCATGTAAGAGAAACCAATGGAAAAGTGAGAGCCAAAAGGAGAGAGGAAAGAAAGAGTAGCCAAATTTCTCTAATAAAATAGAAACTCAAACTATTTCAGGATTGTGACTTAGCCTTATACCTTAAAAAAAGGAATACAAGGCAAGGATTGGGGACTACAGAAAAGTTTTTACTGTTGACCACTGCCATTATATATTATATACTTTACATGCCAGTAGGGTAAAGAGACATTGAAAAATGAAAGGATCCTGAAAAAAGGAGTCTGTTTAAGGTATTTCTGTTCATTCTGTTGCTAGGCACAAGAAGATGAAATCCAAGACTTTTATGTATAACATAAAAATCCGGGTAACACTGTGTACAAAGTATATATACGTATAAACTTGTGTTTTGGGGCATCCTTTCTTCTTTTTTGTCATTTCTGCCTCACAATGAATGCTAGCTGAGGGACATTAAAAGGGAGGCAGTATAGCAGAGAAATTAAAAGCAGAGGCTTAAATTTTAAATTTTAAAAATGGAGGGGATACAAAGGTGGGTAGGACACACTGAGAAAATAAGACATAGATATAAGTGTATAAATATACACATAAATATCTCTCTATGTATCTCTATATAGTGTATGTGTATGTATTCAATTGAGCTACCATGACTCACTAAAGCTTGCTAGAAAAATAGCTAGGATGTAAAGCCATTAAAGCAGTCCTAGGGCATAAATATACCCTACAGAGAGTTAGCTATACCTTTCTTTCACTAAATCATTCCCAATGGATAGATCAAAACAAAAGGCAAACAAGCTATGTTTTCTGGAGCATCATATCACAATTTCAAGCATCACTTGATTTTTTAATGCACATGGGATTATGTGCACTTAAGGGATAGACTAAAGAGATATAACATCATTTTGAAAGAACCAATGCTAAATCTTGCCAAAAAAAAAAAATAGGTCTTCGTATGTAAAGTTTGCTTAAAGTAAAATCATACTACAAATCTGTAAAGTTTCCTCACGGGGACTAGTTGTGTAGTAAGATTGTAAGATGATCTTAAAGAGCTATGGATTGGCAGATTTTACCTGTAGGCAAATCAGGTAACTGTCTAATTAGTGCTACTTAAAGGACACTAGAAGATCCTCTTCAAAACAACTTCTACTGGGGCACCTGGGTGGCTCAGTGGGTTAAAGCCTCTGCCTTCGGCTCAGGTCATGGTATCGGGGTCCTGGGATCAAGCCCCCCATTGGGTTCTCTGCTCTGCCGGGAGCCTGCTTCCCCCTCTCTCTCTGCCTGCCTCTCTGCCTACTTGTGATCTCTCTCCTCTCTTTCAAATAAATAAATAAAATCTTAAAAACAAAACAAAACAAAAAAACCCCAAGAAACAACAACTTCTACCTCAACATAAAGCTGACTTATCAATGTCAAAATTCTGTTATGTGTTTATTTCTTCTACGAATACACTAGAGGGATAAGTCCCAAATGTCTTGCAGTATGAGTTTACCGAATTACTTTGTTACAGAACTAAACAATGCAAGTGAGACTACTGGTCGATCTGGTAGGAAGAAACAGGAGGTAAGAGAAGAAGGTGAGAACTGGTGAAGTACTGTAGATACGTTCTGCCTATTTTCCAATGCATTCGTTTATACCCCTCCCCCCCACCAAATCCTTAAGGTCTGGTTACTAGAACCTCAGTTAATCTACAAAAATTCTTCATCAGAAGTTTAAACTCTTTCAAGATAGTGTCATTCTATCACCTATCACAGTTCATCCCAGAGATGATACAATGTGTCAGAACAGGGAGAGCTCTGTGATCTATTTCACGGACTGAGTGACCTTGTAAATTTTTTGGTCTGGAGAGGCCTTAGTTTCATTAAAAAAATATATTTGAGAGAGAGAGAGAGAGAGAGAGACCTCAAGACAGAGAAAGCGCACACGTGCAAGTGAGCAGAAGGAGCAGAGAGGGAGAGAATATCATCAAGTAAACTTCCTGCTGAGCGCGGAGCCCCACATGGGGCTCCCCAGAGTCCTGGGCCAAAATCAAGAGTCAAGGGTCGGAGGCTTAACCAACGGAGCCACCCAGGCGCCCCTTTACTTTCTTCATCTTAAAAAATAGTGTACAGTAGGGATGCCTGAGTGGCTCCCTCTGTTAAACCTCCCACTCTTGCTTTCCGCTCAGGTCCTAATCTCAAGGTCGTGGTACGCAGCCCCAACCTCCTGCTGGGCTTGAGATTCTTTCCCTCTGCCTCCCCCCCACACCCTCTTTCTCTCTCTAATCAATCTGTCTTTTAAAAAACAGTGTAAGGTACTGTCATTCTCTAATGACTCTTCTAAGTATACAAAGTTGTATTTTTCATAAATCTTCCATCATGTTCGTACAGCTAATCTCTGCGGATGATTTTACCTTTGTACTTTCCCGTTTCCTTTTTAGCGAAAACCCTCAACTTGCTCGTTATCTCAAAATTTCTTTCCCTCAATCTCACTTTCCCCATTCCCTTGTCACTTCTGCCACTTGGGTTCCATTATTCCCTCGTATCTTTAATTTCTCCCTCTATTGGCTCCTTTCACTTTGGCATATGAACATGTTCTTCTTGTGGAGCCTAAAACTACAACTAAAAAGCTGAGACTAATCTGCCTCTTCTCTGATAATTACTACTCCCTTCCTGCATTCACGTTCCAAGGTCTTCCGGGTCTTTCTCAACATTTTTAAAAATTTCTTTATTTTTTTTGCCTTTAAAGTTGCATGCTTTCCCTGCAGCTCTCCTGTACCTAGCATCTCCCGCCCCAAATATGCTTCAATACCTCAAACAAGTGTTTGGGAGCGTTTGTGTTTTAACACTTAATCGTATTTCCCAACCCATAGAGGCGCCATCACTGGGTGAGAAAAAGAGGGGAAGACGGATCTTTATTATCCCTTACGAACTGACCGACGATAACTCGCCCGCAGACCCTTGAAACATCCTCTGCTCGGAGCCCCGCTTTCGCACAACCACTACAGAACGGTCACTACTGCTGCCTGGAAGGTCCTCCATCGGCCTCTACTCCACCACAGCCCCCATCCAGCACCACACACACACACGCCCGCTGCCCAGCACCACCACCTCACAGCCATCTTCTGTCGCCATCGCCGGCACCCCCTTAATGATGCCATCGCCGCCCACGCACCTGAGTGACCATCCCCGAAGCTACGAAATGGTCCAGCAGTAGCCCGGCAGCACTCGGCGCAGACGCGGGATCCCAAGGGTTAGCAGCAGCCATGACTGCGACCCACCTCCCCGACTCGCGCGACGAGTGAGTGGAACGCACGGCGAACGCGCGGCGCGGATCGATGACGTCACTGGGCGTTTCAGCCCGGGCGGAAGCCCGGGGAGCGCATCCCGGGCGAGCGCGGGCCGCGGGTCTTCCCTTGCTGAGCCGGCTGTGAGCTGAGGGGTAGGAGACGAGTCCAGCGCTCCCTGATCATTCGTAGGCTGTAGCGGCGTCAGGCCTGGGAGAACAGCTGTAAAGCTGTTGGGCCTGGTGGTCGAGCTGTTTTCCCTTTCTTCCTTGCCACTTTTAGTTGGTCCCCAAGATCTAGGAGTCGGCAAGAGGTGACAGCTTGGCCAAGAGACCCAGCCGAGAGGCGGATGGGGTGGCGGGGTGCCTGGACTGAGCGGTGACAGCTGCGCTTCCTTCCTGCAGGGACCTGAGCCGCGGCCCTAGGATGGGAAACAGTGCCCTCCGCGCTCATGTGGAAACCGCGCAGAAAACCGGTGTCTTTCAGCTTAAGGACCGTGGGCTGACCGAGGTGAGACTGGGAGGGGACAGACCAGGGAAATTAAAGGGAGAGGGATGGCAGGGGTGGTGAAGTTAATCAGTGAGGGATTCTTCGGGCTGTGAATCCCTTTCTCCAGTTCCCCTCAGAGCTGCAGAAGCTGACCAGCAATCTAAGGACCATCGATTTGTCCAACAACAAGATCGAGAGCCTACCGCCTATGATTATAGGGAAGTTCACTGTGCTGAAGAGCCTCTCCTTGAACAACAACAAACTGAGTATGACTTTTGCGCCTGGGAAGTTTTTGCTAGTGATCAGCCGTTAAGAAGGGTGGTTTTCTCTTACAACCTGATTTTTGTTATGAAACCACTCTGAGAGCTCAAGACGCAGGAGGATTTCAGAGTGCTTGAAGCTTTCTTTTGTAATTACATCTACACGCCTCCTCTGGTGTGTAATGATTGGTACTGACTTAATTTGGACTTGAAAGAGAAGACCATCTTTGGGATGTAACATAAAGAGAGCTAATTTTGCAAATTTAGAAAGGGGATTAGAATGGGAAGGGGGGGCTAACAAATCCCACAAAATTGCTGTCGGATGCTGCAGAGGTCCTTTTACAAAAGGAGCTCAATATACACATAAATGCGTTTCTGTATTTTGACGGCACCCTCACTTTCTGAAGACTATGTTGATAAAATGCAGTACTTAAAAATGGCACAAAATGTGGGAATTTTATGTGTATTGATAGGCATATAAGGCGGCCATATAGTTTTTTCTAAACTTTGTGTGTCTCAGCTGTATCAGATTCGGGTTTTTAATTTTTTTCTTTGCCAGCTGTTCTTCCTGAGGAGTTATGCAATCTGAAAAAACTAGAGATGCTAAGCCTGAACAACAATCACTTGAGAGAGCTACCATCTACCTTTGGGCAACTGGCAGCCCTCAAGACCCTGAGCCTCTCTGGGAACAAGCTAGGAGCACTACCATCACAACTCTGTAGCCTACGGCACCTGGATGTGCTGGATCTCTCCAAGAATCAGATTCGGAGCATACCTGACATCGTAGGGGAGCTGCAGGTCATCGAACTCAATCTCAACCAGAACCAGGTCTAGAGCTTAAGGGTTTTTTCCCTATATCATGTGGGTTTAGTCTCCTGTATAATCCGTTCTCTATACTGTAGTCATGGAGCTGGGTATCAGAAGCTAGATGAGTGGTAGTCTACAGGCTAGACTAATTTAAAAGCTCAAAGTGCCATGGAATTAGTTGAATTAGTTGAGACATTGTGTGTGTGTGTGTTGTGTAGGTGTTTTTAGGAGAGTGGGATGGGTAATGGGGTAAGATAATTTCAAAAGTTAAACTGTCTCACAAATCTTGAAGACTTCAGAGCCTCTTCAAATATGCCTCTAATCATCTTGCAGGGAGCTATGTCAGGTAGAGTGGAAAGAGGCTTTAACTCATAGGTTCTTGGAGTTGGGACAAAAGAGATAATCCATTGTCCCTTTTTTGACATCTTTGTCAAGTGTGTCCTGCTTTTACTGAAAATTTCCACCTGACAGGCTTCCTGGCCCATTTCATTGTTGCACAGCTTTGAAATACCTGAAATTGGTTTCCATTACTTTGGAAGCTCTTTGGTTAATAAGTATCCGACTGGAGAAATAATCCTTGGTCAAGACATAAGGCTTGGGGCGCCTGGGTGGCTCAGCGGGTTAAAGCCTCTGCCTTCGGCTCAGGTCATAATCTCAGGGTCCTGGGATCAAGCCCTGCATCGAGCTCTCTGCTCAGCAGGGAGCCTGTTTCCCCCTCTTTCTGCCTGCCTCTCTGCCTACTTGTGATCTCTGTCAAATAAATAAAAATCTTAAAAAAAAAAAAGACATAAGGCTTAAATGATGAAGCATTAAACATAGTGAGACTAGGTGGCCTTTAATTTTTTAGTGCCTGCATTTCTAGATTTGCAAAGTCCAATACAATAGCCACACGTGGCTGTTAAAATTCATTTAAATTAAAAATTAAGTTCTTCTGTTGCCACTAGCTATATTTTAAGGGCTCAAAAGCCATATGTGGCAACCATATTGAATCACAAAGATAAAGATTTCAATCACTGCCAAGTTTTATTTTATAAAACTATTCTAGATTGTAGTAATCTTACATTGTGATAAAACTCAGTCTGCTTTGAGGAGATTGCCTCACCTCTTCCGTGAAAGTAGATATTCTTTTTTTTTTTTTTTTAATATTTATTTATTCATGATACAGAGAGAGAGAGGGAGGGAGGGAGGCAGAGGGAGACTGAGATACTGGCTCCTCGCAGAGCAGGAAGCCCAACGTGAGACTCCATCCCAGGACACTGGGATCATGACCCAAGCTGAAGGCAGATGCCTAACTGACTGAGCCACCCAGGTGCCCCCGAAAGTGGATATTCTTGCATGTTGAGCTTTTTGGGAAAAAAAGTTGTGATCATTTGAAAAAGAAACTTCTGGGAAAATGTTTAAGTACTACTTGCACAGTTACCCCATTCACCTAGGCTGCTGCCCTATAAACACTGGTTCTGATTTTAGTGTGCACCACATTAACCAGAAGAGCTTGTGAAGACCTCACTGGGTCCCCATCCTCCATGTTTGTGATTCAGTAGGTCTGGAATGGGGTCTGAGAATTTACATTTTTAAAAAAGATTTTTATTGGGATGCCTGGGTGGCTCAGTCTGTTAAGCATCTGCCTTTGACTCAGGTCAAGATACCAGGGTCCTGGGATTGAGTCCTGCATCAGGCTCCTTGCTCGGCAGGGAGCCTGCTTCTACCTCAGCTTGGCCCTTCCCCTGTGCGCATATGCACGCTGACAAATAAAATCTTAAAAAAAAACCAAAAATGATAAGGGGCACCTGGGTGGCTCAGTCGTTAAGCATTTGCCTTCGGCTCAGGTCATGATTCCAGGGTCCTGGGATTGAGCCCCATCATCGGGCTACCTGCTTGGCGAGAGGCCTGCTTCTCCCTCTCCCACTCCCCTTGCTTGTGTTCCCTCTCTTGCTGTCTCTCTGTCAAATAAAGTCTTAAAAATTAAAGAGCACACATGCACATGAACATACAAGCAGGGGGAGGGGCAAGAGGAGAGAATCTCAAGAAGACTCCCAGATGAATGTGGAGTCCAATGTGGGGCTCCATATCAACCCTAAGATCATGACCTGAACCAAAATCAAAAGTCGGATGCTGAACTGACTGAGCCACCCAGGTACCCCTGAAAATTTATATTTCTACCAAGTTCCTAGGTGATGGTCTGAAATACCAGTCAGAGTAAATATAATTTGGTGACTTGGAGCATTTAAAGGGCAAAAGAGGTGAATGAATCAAAGGTAACTGTCCAAGGACCTAAAAGAAGAGTGCTGCTACTGAGTGTGTAAGCTGAGTTATGATATGACTCTCCCAACAGAAATGTTTTACTAAAATTTAGACACAAAGGAGTAGAATAGACGTGAGCAGATATGAATGTAGATAAAGATTTTTCAGGTCTTAACAGAAGTGATAGCTTTAAGAAAGGATGAGCTTTTTAGGAGGAAGTTTAGGAAGAAGACCCAATATTAAGTATTAGACTGCTACTTGAAAAATGTCTATAGGAACAAGGGCTGGGAAGCCAAAAATCAGGAATAAGTAAAAAAAAAAAAAAAAAAAAAAAAAGTCCACTATTTAGATACAAGAGGAATTTCAAAGAAGTGGTAGATGGTAGTCAAATCTAATGGAGGACAGTGAATCCTTGACTTTGGCAGTATAGCGGCTCAGCATCTATGTACACATAAAAGACTGGCAGTAAATCTAAGTGCACCAAAATGTTTATGGTGGCAGATTAGAGGTAACTTTTTCCTTTAAACTTGATTCTCAAATTTTCTGTAATGAACAGTGCTTTTATTAGAACATTTTTGTTTCTAAAAAGCCACTGGTAACCTTCAAACAGCATCTTTTTCCAAAATGTGGAGGAGGAGTAACAGAAGCTAGATAGCACAGGCTTTGGGAATGAGTAGGTGGTGAGAAAATGGAGGTGGCAAAAGAACAAGGACAAATGGTCAAATTTTTAATTTAGTTTAAAAAAAAAAAAAAGGAACAAAACAAAACAAAAAACCCAAAAATTATAGTAGTGCTTTAGCTTTTTCCTATGATTCTTTTTTGTTGTTGTTGAATAGATATCACAGATCTCAGTAAAGATCTCTTGCTGTCCTCGCCTTAAAGTTCTTCGCCTGGAAGAGAACTGTCTTGAGCTCAGCATGCTTCCACAGAGCATTCTCAGTGATTCCCAGATCTGTCTGCTTGCTGTGGAAGGCAACCTTTTTGAAATAAAGAAACTTCGAGAACTGGAAGGATATGATAAGGTGTGTATTAGTGTACCATTCCAGAGATGATAATGGTAAAACCACATGAACTATTTATAGTTACAGGATGTATGCATGATCCTGTTTATGTCAACAGGATTTGTTCCCCATTTTGGAGGTGGATTCTAAAAATTAGCCAAATGGTATTGTGCCAAGATAACTTTTCCTCCAAGTAGCTTATTGTAAAGCATTTTTGTCTTTTGATGGATGTCCTGTTAAAATATAAGGGAAAAACCAAAGCTATGTACTTTAAATTTGCATTTACAATAGGTCGATTTTTGTAGGAAATGAGAAAGACCATCGCCAAAAAAACCTAAATGAAAAAAAAATCACAACATCCTAATTTAAAAAATAGTCTAATACTTGCATATGCCAAAATACTATATTCTTCTTTTATGATTTTTAGTACATGGAGAGGTTCACGGCCACTAAGAAGAAGTTTGCATGATGTTCTCCAGGAGCACGGGAAACTTACAGGACACTGACATGGAATCTCTTGCAATCTGGCTGAATCAGAGGCTCCTGTTGTTGTCAAGGATTATCTGCAGTAAGGAGATGATACTCCTGCAGATAATATTTCAGTGATCTTTTTCCTTCTAGGGCTCATCTTAAGCAAGCTAAAAAATCAAGGGACAGTGAGAGTCCTCCATATTGAGTCATGGATAGGATAGACAGTGTTGATCATCAAAACCATCATATTAGTCTGCCTTTAAGAAAATCAGTAGCTCATTGCTGTTTACACAATGAGGGACGCTGCTTGGTAACAGAATCACTCCATATCACAGCTTGAAATTTCATGTTTAGTTTCCGTGTATGAGCGCTTTCATAAAGTCAGTTGCCATTCCACTTCTGTTAACATTTCATATTTTTATGAAATTTAAATAATTTGTGAGAGGCTACAAATTATTACAAATTAGAGGTTAATCTAAGGGCTTATGATTTTATTTCAGTCCATCAGTTCAATTGCAGTGTTTATACTTGGAATTTAGAATGTACATTAATATATGACGGTCTTGATTAAAAGTGTACTTTGTCAGAGAAGCACCAACACAACACTAAGAGTTGTTCCCAACCAAGGCTGCAGTAGCAAATTTTTTACTATTGCATGTGCCTTATTGGTAAGGGGCTCTGAAGAGCTAAAACCATATATGCAAAACTTGTAAGATACAAAGGGTTGTCATAATCAAGATTTTCCTGAAGCTTTGTTAGAAATAATGTCATATTTCTGGTAATCCTTTTCCCTTTTTGTATTTATAATTCTAATCAAATTACCTATCAAAAAACTACTGCTACAATATTTTAAAATAACCTATGTTTATAAAGTTTATTCTCTGGATGAGAGAATACACTAAATAAAGAATTTTTAATGAACTTCGGCTGGAAAAAGGGTTAATCCTTCAAAGGAAGAAGATAGAACTTTAACCTGTATGTGGCCCTTTGTTTGAAAGTAAACTGATTAGAAATGTTTCATGTTCTTGTTAAGGTGCAGAGTACTGAAATGCCTTCAAGGGACTGATAAGCATCTTACAGTACTGGAACCGTGCTTATTAAGAGAAACTAAAAGTACAAAGGCAGATGACCTCGGGTTTCACAAACTACCACTCTAATGTTCTGAGGTTTTGTCTTTGCCAGGGCAATTTAGCATGTACTGTCAGTTCTAGGTTTATAAAACTAGTTTAACCATTAACTCAATAGATCACAACAGCTTAGTGTTTATATAAGTAAATCTCTCTTGAAATCTGATCGGGGTATTCCATATTTCCCATGTTATTTTCTGTTTCTCAACATGGGGAGGGATGGGATGCCAGTTTATCGTTAGCAACTGAGTCTTGGTTTTTGTAAACTTCAATGCTTAATCTTTTTGGTCTACTAAACAATGTTTCTCAGGTTTTTTTGTTTTGTTTTTTTTTTATCAGTGCTTAACATCTAATAAATCAGAACTTCTAAAATAAACAACTTAAATATCCCCATTTAATTATTTATTGGAGTTAAAAATATCCCCCATCTCTGAGAATCAGTGACTGCTAGCTTTCACAACTTGGACCCAGCCTTATTTCCAGATACCATTTCTTCACTCTCATTAATCTCCCCAGTCATACCAGATTTTTCTACTCCTTAAACCCACAGTTGTCTCCCTTGTAATTGCCTTTACATTGTTTGCTCAGTCAGGAATGCCCTCTCTCACTCAACGTGCTCCTTCTATCTAAAACCCATTTTAAGTCTAAGCCAAATTAATTGCTCCCCCACCATCTGTTATGGTAGCAGTATATTCATCTGTCTCTTGCTAGAATGAGCTACTTGTGGGCAGGAACTATGTAAAGTAACATGCCCAGATTTATAAAGCACAAGTATTCACTTACCTATGAGCCAACATAACGAAGCTGGTTAACCTGTGTGTGGTCTGGAGACCCATATTTCTTTGGCCACCAGCCCTAGGTCACCCACATTCTTTTAGATCTTGGTTGGAAGTCACTGTAGTATATTAAGATCCTGGGTCTTGGAGTCAGAAAGATCGTGGTTTCAATACACAGTCTGTCATTTACTAGCTTTGTGAATTTGAGCAATTTATGCTCATCTGTAATATGGCAAATACCGCCAACCTTTCAGGTTTGTTATGAGGATATGGTAAAAAGATACATAAAGGCATTTTAGAAAAGTGCCCACGATAGAGTAAGCAATCAATAAATGGTGCCATTTATTTCACCTGCAAGGCATTAAAACAGAAGTTAGCAAATTGTATAGAAACGGAAGTCTTGGAGCAAATACTACATTAAAAAGGATGAAAATAAATGACTAGAGAATAAGGAACTTGAGTATCAATCTGAGAAATACAAATCTGATTAGGAATGTAATTGGGATAACCTGGAATTTTGATAAGATAGTGACCTCAAGAAAATAATATTTAAAGAAACTAATTCTAAGTGCAATTGAGTATAAACTATCTTGATTAAGAGGAGATTCATAATTCACACATGACATGAAAAGATCTAGAGTTGAAGTGTGGTAACAAGGATGAAGGAAGGGAAGCCTAGGTGGCTCAGTTGGTTAAGCATCTGCCTTTGGCTCAGGTCATGATCCCAGGATCCTGGAATCAAGTCCCACATTGGGCTCAAGCCTGCTTCTCATTCTGCCTGCTGGCTCCCCCTGCTTGTGCTTTCTCTCTCTCTCTCTGATAAATAAATATTAAAAAAAAAACAAAAAGAAGAACCAAAAAACTAATAAGGATGAAGGAAGAAAGAAACAGGCATAACTATTGGTGATAAATACCACTGTCATTATAAGACTGGAGACTTGAAGAAATTTAAAAAATTAAGTTGAGGGTGATACTATTTTTTAACTCCTTAGTTATAGGTTAGTGTTATGCTCAAGATCACATGAGTAAATGACTAAAGCAAAATTTGAAACCAGGTGGTCAGACGCTAGAGCTTGTGTTAACCACTTTCAGTTACTATCTTTCAAAAGTAATGGAAACAAGTTTCCGGACAATGTTACAGGAGAAAATCAGAAAAGGCTTTAAGTCAACAGCTTGTATTTCTAGTGCATATGGACCTAACTTCTATAGCCTCATCCCTCTTCTTTCTCAGTGGGAGGAGCTTTGGAGCCATTTATAACCTGGGATCCATAGATAGGCTTTCAAGACCTACTGATGTGTGATTCTTACTTATGCGTGACTCATGTTTATCTATTTTTCTGGGGAGATATGCTAAGTTGTCTTCCATCAAATTCACAAACGGATTCTTGACCTAAAAAGAGCTCCACCCAAGACAGAATAGCAACTATAATTTATTAAGCTCTTACATTTATTGGGTGTTGCTCTCAGTTCTTTACATGGCATCATCACACTGACTTTTCGTGACAACTTTATGGAGAAGGAATTATTAATCCCCATTTACAGACAAGGAAACTGAGGCAAAGAAATGGGCTTACAGTCTCAGTAAGTGGCACAGTGTAAATTCAGATAGTTGAATGCCTTAGCTTACACTTCTAACCAATTATATTGTGGGGATTTGGTATCCTCAGAACTACTGCCTTTAGCCATAACATAAAAAAAAATTTGTAATGTTCTAAGTAAGGGCATTTAGGTATATCACAATCCCCAATGTTTTATGTTTTTTCTCTTTACACATTTACTACCACCTGCCAATCGATTCGTTTTGGCATGGAGCATTTCTATTCCAGAAGACCTGACTGAATCTCACAAATATTTTCGTCTTCAGCCTATGAAAGTCCTCATGTTAACAGTATCTTCACTAAGTGGGTTGTAGTTCTAGTGCATAAACATCCTTTCAATCATTAGTGTATTAAAGCTCAAATGAGTAAGAGACTAATAATGATTAAAATGACACTCATGACAAATCAGAGGAAGAAAAGTCCTGTCAGTATTTCCAGTAAAAAATGGGAAAGGTGCTAAAGGCAGCTTTCCAGCAGAGTGCTTCTTGATACAAGGACCTTTGCTTTATTCAGTTTGTTAAGAGCTGATGAAATTATTGCCCCCAGCCCCAACCAAACAGTCACAGAAACATATTATCTTTTGAAAGAACAGTTCCACTAGGTAGTTGTAAAATTTAATCGTAAAGATCAAGCAGTGGTTGTTGGTCAAACCAATCCACATTAATAGCTTTGAAGTGTGCAGACACTAGTTCTTAAATAAAGGTGACAAATACCAATCAGATTCTTATATAACACTGTTCAGGATCTAAATAAATGATTCTAGACATAATAAGTCTAGACATAAGTGATTCTAGACATAATTCAATCCACAAGGCTAACTGAATGATAGTGCAATCATCAATAATTAAACCAAAGGCATAATTTTCCAAATCACTTTTAGTTAAACAGAATAAAGTCTAGCTTTTTTAAAGTCTAAAGCTACAAAAAACTCAAAAGCAATCTATTTTTCTACCTGAGATCAAAACAAGTTTCTTTTTCCTATCTAAATATAATTCTTGACATTGAGGTAAATCTGAATTCACGTAATATACTTTGTCAAACTTTTCCCAAAAAATTTTAAGCCCTGCTTTAGAGAGAAATTCTCATGTTACACATACATATTTACATATTTTTTTCTTCAAAGACTAATGACAAATTTACAAGGTTAATAGGCATGTAATGGGACCATGATACTACTAATAATGTGAAACTAAAAAGTCATTCATTTATACAAAGTGTTCCTGTATGGTGCAGTATGAAATGGGATCACCATCTATGTACATACACAAATCACCAAACGTTCAGAAACTAAGCCCACTTTGAAAAAGTAATTCTATTTTTTTTTGGAGCAGAAGTTGCCAAGTTGTGATGTATAACAAAAATATTGTTTATAAAAGCTCCAAAACCAAGTAGTAGCCTAAACTGGCAATAACTGCAACTTAAATGAAAAATTAAACCCAACTAGATCTTTAGTGTGGCTGTGCAACTTTTGCTTTGTGGCCTGCAGGTTTTACTGAGGTGACAACCTCTGATCTCTTGCTTCTCCTCCTTGAGCTCACTCCCCTGCCTCCAGCTTACTTCTTCATGGCTATCTTTGGCAACGTTTCTAAATCTTGAAACAAAAGAACCTGCTAAAGTAAATGAGGAGGATGGAAAGTAACACTATATATGATGTATAAAAACCAATCTGAGACTATGAACCAAGGGGAAAAAAAAAATCCTAGAAGGAAGGCTGAGCAGTAGTATACCCTCAAGGGAAAGAGATCATGAAAAAACAGGGGGTCTGTACTCCTGGCCCTTCTTGCACATTATCTCCTGATTGAGAAGAGCATGGAAACAAAATGTCAAACTCTGAAAAGGTAATGACTTTGAAGGAGGAGCTAGAGAAGTGAATGCACGATAAAGAAGTACAGCAGCAGTGTTAGCTGTCAATGAGTTTCTTTGCTCTGGCATTGGCAACATCAATACGATCTTTGTTGGTGTCAGCCTGGAAAAAAAAAAAGATATCAGCATTATGTTATACAGTAAGTTACGCTAATAAAAGTTGAATTTCATACACCTGGAGTAAATGACACACTGAGAAAATTCAGAAACATGAAGTTACATTATAATACTCATTTTCAGGGGTGCCTGGGTGGCTCAGTTGGTTAAGCAACTGCCTTTGGGCTCAGGTCATGGTCCCGGAGTTCTGGAATGGAGTCCCATGCATCAGGCTCCCCGCTCCTCAGGGAGTGTGCTTCTCCCTCTGACCCTCCCCTCTCTTTAGCTCTCTCTCACTTTCTCTCTCTCCAAGAAATAAATAAAATCTTAAAAAAAAAAAAAAAAAACCTCATTTCGACAAGAAGAGAGAACATGAAATTCATTTGGGAAAACGGAATATAAACATGACAAAGGTTTAACAGAAGAACTTGCCAGTATATCATGAATTGTTTAATATTTTTCATAGTTTAACTGGGATGCATCTTACAATCAATGGCATTTTCGATGCGATGAAATTAAAAATGCTTTCTGCTATAGATGTGGACATTGTGGGAGTCCCCTGAACTGAATCATAGAATCTTACCTGAGACTACTCTAGGCCTAACCCAGAGAGATTAAAAGGACCTTCCCCAAGATTTTTGTAACTAATGTATTACCATCTATATCGATATCTGAATTAAAAAGATGGGTAATATGTAAACCCAGAGGACAGCTCTGAAAGCATCTTATGAACCACGGTTTGCTTCCATGAAATCCACTGTTAAGTGATTCAATAGAGACAAGCTTAAAAACTCACCCCATCCTTTAAGGGACCCTGAGATTTTTAATGAAATAACAATAATAAGAATGGCTTTTAGACATGGCACATCCAAACACTGAACATAATTTCATTTTCAGTATCTTTTATATCATGTGAAGTAAAAAAAGCAATTCCATTTTTTCTTTATTCACAGGACCGTGTTTTGCATGTCCACTCCACAAGAACCACTCTGCAGAATTGATTTTCACTTACTGACTCATGAGATGAAGATTTAGAAACTTACTAATTTGTTAGTAACAAAATAAAACTCCAAAAGCTAACTCGTTCACTATAGCCCTCCCAAAGGTTAGAGTAGACTCTAAGGTTCATGTGTCAAATTTTAAGTAAAACCACTTCATTCTAAGGTCTTGGTTTCAAAATGAACTAACTCCCATGAACAAGAAATAGGAAGATCTGGACAACTATAATTTTTCAGTGTTTTCGAACGGTCACCTCATGTCCTTGAGGACAAAATCTTCTCTTATTGTTCCCCCCAAAGTATCAAGCACAAATGTCCAGTACTAAAGCAATGTGGGTGTCTCAAATTCCTATGGCATGGAGGAGCATTTACCTTTTCTGTGATCCGGTCTATTTGTCGATTTTGAGCCTCGATCTCATTGCCCATGTCCAGGGCCATGTTCTTTAGGTTTCCTAGGATACTTCCCACTTGAGTCAGGTTCTCTTCCATCTCATCTTCTCTGGCATCATTAGTTATACTACCACAAAAAGACAGTTAATTCGGTACCTTTTGGTGGATTATAAAATGGACTAAATCTGGATTTAGTTTTCATAAAAATAAGTAACCAAAATGACCTCAGCAAGTGTTAGATCCATGGGAATGTAGGTTACTATTCTCAGAAAACATTCTATAGTAAAAACTGAAAGATGGACCCAAGAGAGCACAATGTCTTAAAACCATGTAGAAGAAGAAACAACTCTAGAACAATGGTTCTCAAAGAGTGATCACAGCATCACCTTGTGCTCTGTGATGAGCACAAGAATTAGCATGAAAACATGCTAATTCTCACACTCTACTACAGATCTACGCAAAGTGGAAGTGAATCCCAGCATTCTAGGTTTTTTGGTTTGTTTGGGTTTTTTTTTTAGATTTTTATTTATTTATTTGACAGAGAGAAAGAGATTACAAGTAGGCAGAGAGGCAGGCAGAGAGAGAGGGAAGCAGGCTCCTTGCTGAGCAGAGAGCCTGATGCAGGGGTCAATCCCAGGACCCTAAGATCATGACTTGAGCTGAAGGCAAAGGTTTTAACCCTGTGAGCCACCCAGGTGCCCCAGCATTCTAGGTTTTAATAAACCCCCAGGTGACTAATGCACACTAAGTCTAAAGAACCACTGCTGTAAAACAGGTTGCAAAACTCTGGCCCAAAGGTCTAAACTGGCCTGCCACCTTATGGAATTATTCTTAGAAAATATATTATAAACCCTAAGGAGTGATTGTGAAAGCAACGGAAACATCAGCAGCATTTCTTTTCTCGGGCTATTGAATGCAATGGACCAGCAGGAGCAGGATCCCATGATCTCCTGGGGCAAGGCACAGGTGAGAAGAATATATTGTAAACCCTAAGGAGTGAGTGCAGAAACAGCTGAACATCAGCAGCATTCCTATTCTTGGGCTGTTGAACGGAATGGCCTGGTAGGAGCAGGATCCTGTGATCCCCAGCGGCAGAGCATAAGTTAGGAGCTATAAAAGAATGTAACCCTCAGTACCTGGAGATTGTCAGCCCAAACATCCTGCTCCTCCCTAATCCCATGACTGACTCCCAAGGAACTTATTAAACATGAAACTTAGAAACTTACTAATTTGTTAGTAACAAAACTCCAAAAGCTGCATGGGTCCCTGCATGCCTACACATAGGGGAAAATGCAAGCCTGCTTCAAGATATTTGCCATCACTCTGTACTGTGTCCTTGCTTTTCTGATAAAAAAACAAAATAAAAGCTATGTGCAGGATTCCGCAGCTGCTGCTCTCCCTTGCAGAGGCAGTCCCACACAACCACTCAGATTGCTGTCTGAGAAATTTATTTCCGTGTGCACCACCACCACCTGATTCTGTAAATAAGGTTTTATTCAAATACAGCCACGTTCACTACTTACATATTGTTTATGGCTGGCTTTCACCCTACAACAACAGAGCTGAGTAGCTGCAAAGTCTGAAATATTTACCATCTGAACCTTTACCATTATCTTTATAGGGATCGGGCCAACCCCTAACTCTTGATGATACATTCTTTTTTTTTTTTTTTTTTTTAAGTA
The DNA here is from genome assembly GCA_028646535.1 of Procyon lotor. NCBI lineage: Eukaryota > Metazoa > Chordata > Mammalia > Carnivora > Procyonidae > Procyon > Procyon lotor. The sequence continues at coordinate 48,554,771 of CM053609.1, forward strand.
GCCTCCACGTCCAGCATGGAGCCCAACACGGGGCTCAAACTCACGACCCTGAGATCAAAACCTAAACTGAGATCAAGAGTCGGATGCCTGACTGAGCCACCCAGGCACCCCTACATGATACATTTTAAAACACATTGTCCCATTTATAGAAGTAAAATATGCTTACTTGGGTAATTTTGAAAGTACTGAAAAATATAAAGAAAAGTTAATCCATCAATGAAAGTCAATAACCAGTCAACATTTTTTCAGAAGGCAGATTTTAAAGTGCATTTTCAAATGGAATAAACACTATTTCTAATTGATGAATTAGGATTCACGTGTAACAACACCCATTCTCCTGAATGAGCCATTCATTTAGGAAAGAAGTAAAAAAATCAGGAAGAGCTTTCATACCGTTTAATGTATCCACCACTAGCTGCTCCAGTGGTTGTTTGTTGAGGCTGACCATTTGTCACTCGGCCTGGCTGCTTAGATACTACGTTGCTAGGAGAGTTGTCTCCACCATCTCCCCATGTTGCCTTGTAGGCCTTACCAGACTCAAAGTTCTTTGTCCTGTTTAAGAGTGAGGAGTGTAGAGAGATACAGAAAAGCAGGAGGGGAAGAATTGTAATTATTAGTGTTTTTTACCTTCAGGAGGACCCTCGAGTCCTTAACATGAAAGCTACCTACAGCTAGACCTAGATTAGCTATACTATGCTCCATTACAATACGGTGTATGAAAAAGATGGATTGTGCAAGCCCACTAACGTTAAACACTTTTTTAAAGGTTCAACTATTTACACAAAATGTTCACTAAGCAGTTAGCAAGTAGCAAATTATTTGACTTTTCAGGTTCCCTTAGCCTGTGACAGTCTTCAGAAAAGAAAACAGTGGATACTAGGAAAAAAAATTCCTTAGGAAAGATGTTCTGGGATGCCTTATGAGGTTCCTTGGAGGGATCTCCCAAGTTGACGAGGGATGGAAGACAAAGAAGTCTGAGTGGGCAATACTAAGACCCCAGGTGCCCACTTATTTGAACCAGAGTAGATACAGCTGATTAAATTTTTTAAAGCTAGAATTTTACATTAAATTAAAAACAAAAACCAAAACCCAACATCATGAAAGAAAGGCATGAATTATTTCCAAGTTGAACAGCCAATGATAACCATCTTGACCACACTGGTACCAGTTATAAATCCTTTGATTTAGGGCTTTTTCATTTAAGATTTTACTTTTCCTCTTTAAAAAAAAAAATTGATCCTAAATCTAGGCCTCTTAAAAATAAAAGTATATAATATACTTTAGATGTAACTGATGTGGTCAAAGCCAGAGTTTTATCTAGGGATTTACTACCCAAACTGGTAATTATGGCAAGAAAAAAAGCCTTGTAAAGTGACTTTTAAATGACCATTACAAAAAATAACACAAAACTTTTTTACTGATTTGGCTAGGTACACTTTTCACTCATAATTTTAATTTTTACTTTTATATAAACAAAAAGTAGTATAAAGCCATAATATTGGTCTCTGATTTATTCCATATAATGTTAGCAAGGAAGTTTCAAAACTGCAAAACAGAGAGATTTTTATGAAAATGGTAGCTCCTTCCTTAATAGACATAAGGATTCCTTTTTGGCAAACCTAGAATTGGATCTAAACTTTAATCATTAATGCTATAGAAAGGGTACTATCTTTTTTTTTTTTTATAAGAGGTACTGAAAAGGTAAAAGATATAGTTTATATCTATAAACACTGAAGAGCTAATCAAAATGCATTTCTTGGTTCCACTTTAAGTTCTCACGATTTCCTACTTTTGCCACTATGTTTACTTTATCAACTTATTAACAAGCCATGTTAAATTTGTCCTGGAACAAGGTGGGATATACCTTTTCTAAATGAATATTTTTATATAACTATCTGTTAATTTGGTGAAATCCATTTACATATATTCTTTTTTTTTTTTTTTACATGTATTCTTCGTTAATAAGGTAAGTTTTCAGGCAAAATTCTAATGCAGAGAAATACCTAGTAAACAAAATAAACAGCATGTAAGTTTATCAGAAAGATAATAACCAGATGTATCAATAGAAGCAACAGAAAATAAGTGCAGCTTTTATCGGGATGTCATATTGTAGAACAAGTGAAAGAGTGAGGGCTGGAATTCAAAAGACACTATATGAACGATATTATGTTTCTGAGAGTCCTGGTACCTAAAGAGTAGACTGGGACAGGACCTGCCAGCTCCTGGTCTATCAAGAAATATATACATGGTCCAAACTCCTTCTTGACCTTAAAAGATAAGATTTCAAACTCCTTTAAGTTTCTGAGAATTCTTCCTTCCATAATTAAATACAAGGGGCTTAGGATGCAAATGGATTGTTTTAACACATTATGAATGAGTTCTAATGGAAGCATGGTCTGTGTTATAAACAATCAGAATGATTATCAAATCCTTCTCCCTTTAAGAGGACAGGATCCTGAAAGATTTTCTTCTAATATCAAGGGGAAAAGATATAAAAAGCTGACTTTGAATTTTTCTCTTTACAGCATTGCACTGGGTTCTCATGTTTACTTTCAAATGAGTTGGGGAAAAAATTGTAATTTTCTCATGCAGTTATGACATGTTCTGCATGTTTACGAAGAGGTAATTTTTAAATGGTGCTCATTTTATGTCTTCATCCACATGATTGCTCCATGTCTCTTTGAGTATGTGCACTCTAGGTAATGCCTTCCAGTTTACCCTGCCACTTGCTATCAGCTTGGAGTTTGTCCCACCAAGGTGAAATACCCTTGAAAGTTACCTGTTTTTAAGGAATTGTCAAGTAGCTGCCCATCTAGTAATAATAATCATGATGATGGTTTTAATCTTGTTTGTCTTCTTCAAAGGGTCTTAAATGTTTGTTTGTTTATTTGTTTGTTTTTAAGATTTTATTTCTAAAGATCGCAGAAGCAGGGAGAGTGGCAGGTAGAGGGAGAACCAGGCTCCTTGCTGAGCAGAGAGCCCAATGAGGAACTCGATCCCAGGACCCTGAGATCATGACCTGAGCCAAAGGCAGATGCTTAACTGGCTGAGCCAACCAGGCATCCCCAAAAGGTCTTGAATGCTTTATAGGTAATGTTTCCCAAAGCTGACTGAGCACACGGAAACCTTGAGGCCTTTGAACAAAAAGATGCATAAGCTACACGCTAAAAATTTTGTTTTAGTGCGTATGAGGTAGAGCCCAAGAATCTTTTATTGTTATTATTGTTTTATTTAAATTCAAAAGCTCATTTAACTTCACAGCCAGGGAAAAGAAACACTGTCTAAGGGACTTCCACTCTCTTGTAGAAAGAGTATTTTAGTTACTCCAGTAGTCTACCTTAGTATTTCTATATATTGGGACACTGAGAAATTAATCTGGATGAAGCAAAAGTATACACCAAGATTTTTTTTTTAAGGCCACAAGATTTGTAACATGAATCCCAATCCTAGACCTATCATTCTGTTGCTGTGGAGCCTTAAGCTAATTTCCATTATCTGGCTCAGTCAGGTTTGGGAAATACTACCTTTAAAGCATTTAAGATCCTTTGTAGATGCCTGGATAGCTCAGTCGGTTAAGCATCTGCCTTCAGCTCAGATCGAAGGATCCATATACAACTACATACATCCTTACATGTAAAACTAAGATAAAATAATAATACTGTACTAATATGAATACTTCACAAGACTGTGAAAAGATTCTGTTGATAATGGATATAAATTGCTTTGAAAAACATTAGCCAAATATTTTTATTATTTGGCTTTGATTTCAACCTGATCCTTACTTAACAGTTCATGCCTTTAAGTGCACAGATTCCCAAATGGCATATTTACTATTCTGGCCCATTAACACTCCCTAGCTTTGAGCTCTATAGGAGCTGAATATAGTTGGAACATGGCTACCTAAAAAGACAACTAGGCCCAAGTTGTTTTGGTCTACAGTAAGAAATGATTCTGATCTGCACCTGAACTATTTTGCTTAATAAAATTTACAGTCCTTCTGAGAAGAAATTAAGACTTTATGATAAAATGTTTAAGCAAATTTGTGATAGAATTACTATTAAGAACGCCATCTGGAAAGTTATTAGATTTACCCTGTTTTGAGGAGTTTAATAATCATTACCATTTTTTCCCAAATAAATATCTCATTCAAAAATGGCAAGTTCTTTGGGGCGCCTGGGTGGCTCAGTCGTTAAGTGTCTGCCTTTGGCTCAGGTCATGATCCCAGAGTCCTGGGATCGAGCCCCGCATCGGGCTCCCTGCTCAGCAGGAAGCCTGCTTCTCCCGCTACAATTCCCTCTGCTTGTGTTCCCTCTCTCGCTGTATTTCTCTCTGTCAAATAAATAAAATCTTTAAAAAAAAAAAAAAAAATGGCAAGTTTGAGCCTGTCTCGGTAGCTCAGTCAATTAAGTGTCTGCCTTCAGCTCAGGTCATGATCCCAGGGTCCAGGGTCCTGGGATCAAGCCCCATGTCAGGCTCCCTGCTCAGCAGGGAGTCTGCTTATCCCTCTGCTCCTCCCCCTGCTCATGCTCTCTCTCTCAAATAAAATCTTTAAAAAAACAAACAAAAACCCAAAGATGACAAGTTTGAAATAAGGATTTGAAATAGCCCTTAAATCAATTCAAGAAGCTGCTGTAAAGGCAGAAAACAGGTATCAAAATATGATCACAGGGTGCCTGGGTGGCTCAGTCAGTTAAGATCTGACTCTTGATCTCAGCTCAGGTCTGGATCTCCAGGTCCTGAGTTCAAGCTCTGTGTTGAGTGCCATATCCAGCTTACTTAAAATAAATCAATAAATAAATTTTTTAAAAGTTAAAAAAATATGATCAGAGAAATTTTAACAATTTATTTGGTTGTGGTTGTCAACATTAATATTAACTGAATAAAAAGAGCAAGAAGAAAGCCCAATATTGGGGTGCCTGGGTGGCTCAGTGGGTTAAAGCCTCTGCCTTCGGCTCAGGTCATCATCTCAGGGTCCTGGGATCAGCCCCGCATGAGGATCTCTGCTCAGCATGGAGCCTGCTTCCCCCTCTCCCTGCCTCTCTGCCTACTTGTGATCTCTCTGTCAAATAAATAAATAAAATCTTTAAAAAAACATTATGATTAGTTAGCTCGGTATTAATTCAACACAAAACCAGAACAAGCTAATAAGGGAAATAGGAATTACAGAGCAGATTGAGAGGGAAAATCCTTATTTAAAGGAAAGAAAATACCAGATAAAGTAACACTTTAAGTTTATATCCCACCGTGTTCCAAATAGAATTCAAGATGACTAGATTGGCAATTAATTCCAATTTGGTAAGCCACCTAAGTTATGGAGAATCCAAATCATTAGAAGCAACTCTTAAATAGGAAAAATCTTAATTCTGGAACCAGAAAGGCACAGGGAAGTAACAGAAGATAGGATGCTGAAATTGAAGTCCTATGGAGAGAGGTGGATTTAGCCTGAATTCCCTTACCTTTGATCAGAACTAAAATGAAGCAATTGACTACAAAGATCAACTTAATTAAAACTTTAGAAACTTCAGGGATGTTTTTGTTTTTATAAATCTTAAATGTTATTTAGCAAAAACTTAGTTATCAGAACCATTAGTCAAAGGGTGGCATTAGAAATTAAGAACATTTTATCAAGTCCATCTTTTGGCATACAGCACCCAGAACAAACTCACTTTACATTACACACCACGGCACAATTTTAAAGACAGTCTCCACCATTCACAAAATCCATGCACATGCACAGAAAAACCATTTGAAGCATCACCTTTAGAAAGCAGATTAACAGCCCAAACTGCGCCACAAGACTGCATCTTAAAGTTCCCTTTGATCAGTTACTGAGCTCGGCTCCTGATGTTAAATCTTCATTTTTAGTAAGCAGATTAGAAAGGAAGAGATTAAATAAGTGAGAGAATGAAATGCAGAAGAGTGAATGCCAGTCAAACAGAACAGAAGTAAGTTTAGAATTCTAAAAACATAATGCATTTAAATTCCTGCCTGGCTTCATAGAAACAATGAACATCTGAGAATCTAGATAAAAAGAAAAAGAGGAAAATTATTTAAGCCAGAGCACACTTCATTTTTCTTAAGAATGTCTGGGAGATGACATTCTTTCCTAAAATTATGAAAATTAGTATGAAGAGAAGGTAAAAACTAATGGAGAGGTTCTAAAACTTCTTCATTCTTTCTTGGTGATTACAGATTTCTCCTAATCATTTCTGTTATATATTCATGTGCATTTAACTAAAAAAAAAATCTTTTTACATGTCTAACTCTCCCATCAGCCAACAAGTTTCTTAAGGACATTCAATCAACAAGTATTTATTGAACACCTCATATGTATCAGGTACCATGTCAGGCCCCCCAAAAATAAAGAGTAATGACAAATGAAACAGTGCCAGAGCTATGTGCCTTACTCATCTTTGTATCTCCAGTGAGGAGGATGGAGGGAGAGATGGAGGGAGAAGACTCAAAGGTTAACTAAAATACAATTCAAAATTTAACAATCAGAGCTGAATTTTTACATCTCAACATAACATTTGAATAGTAGAAAATCTATAGTACCAATTGCGAATTTCTCTAATAGTAGTCCAGAAATACCAATTTGTCTTCAAACTATGTGTCTAACATTGTAAATACACACTGAAGAGAGCCAAGTTCAGAAGAAGGCCTTGTCTGAGAATAGTTAAACTGGGACACCAGTGAGTTTACTATTCTGAGACTTCCATTTTAAGTGCGCTTCCTTTTAAACTCGTGTTAATGAGTTTAACAATTAGAAGGACAACTTATCAAAGTTACCATCAAAGATGATGGCACCAAACCACAATTTTAAAATTTAATCCTGGTAGTCTGTTTAAATTCTGGTAGTCCTTTAAAAAGAATTAGCTTTTAGCTAATTAGCTAAAGTTAAAATTCTCTTCTAATACAGGGTTCTGTTAAATAAAGCTATTTCCATGTCTGTTTCATTTGCTGGGTTGGCTTCCATGAATACTGCCAAACAAATAAACAAACAAATCTCAGAAAACAAATCTACTCAAGATATTTTCTATATAGCAATACATCTAACAGCAGCAACAACAAAAGTTTCGTTCTTTTCCAGCCAAAGTCAAGCAATGCAGCTATATAGTTAAAAGCTAAGACTCTGGCTGTTCGATTTGCAGCTCTTCCAAGAGGTTCCTGATGTAACCTCTTTGTGCCTCTGTTTCTGCATATGTAAAATGGTGATAAGAAGAGTCTCATATTAAGGTCACCGTTAGGATTAAATTGAAAGCACTCAGAATAATAACAGCTTAAATTAACATATAGGCCCACAAATCTCATCCAAACCCTTGGATGTGAGACATTTGAGCAGTACCAAATAATCAATAAATACATGAGTATTTCTGTAGTGAAACAAATTAGCATTTACACTAAGTGGATAAAGACTATAAATAGCTTCAATTCATGTTATGTTTTATGGCCTAATTAATGAGCTGTGGCACACTATGGGAAAAACAAACAAACCTAAATCCTTGGTTTTCAGAGATTTTCAGATTTCTAAGTGGAAGATAAGAGATTGTGGACCTGGGATTTTATTACTACCAGAATTAATACTAGCCTTCTGTGATCTTGTGTCTACCTTTGAGAAGCTCATGTTATGGCTATTTATACAATAAGCCTAACTAACCCAGATTAAGAGATAAAATTAGAAAGATCAAGACATTGGCAGGAATAATAGTAGACAGAGCTGAAGACAAGGATATCATAAAGGCCAAAAAGTCAATGTTAAAAAGAGATAGATGCAAGGAACTCAATTAAAATCCAACATCTTTAAACTGGAATATCACTCTCTTCTCTTCGGGGAACAAATGTTCTCTAATAGGAGCTCCTTCATTCCATCTGCTAAGAAGTGCATTCTCTGGACCTACTGAAAAAGGGTTCTGCTGACGCGAGAGGCAGTAAACTGTTTCAGGACCATACTCCGCCTTCTCTCTCACCAATGTCCCAGAAAATCTTGCCTATGCTTGGTTAGGATATTCAAAGTGAAATAGTAATACTAACTAATAATAGTTCTGTAGCTCCATTTCCCACTTTCTCCGGTCATCTTAGGATTCACTGCTTTTCCTGTTTATCAACCTCTGACTCAGAGGTGATTTTGCTTTATGTTCCAGGGAGGACTTCTTCTGCCTTGTTCTTCTCCCATTATGTAATCTCAGGGAAATGTATTTGATTTTTCTCCTCTGCACTTTCAAAAGGGTACATAGAACAAAGGAGAAAAGCACAAATTTGCAAAATACAGTTAAGAGTTTAGATTAAAAAAAAAAAAACCTAAGCATTTGTAACTTGTTTGCTTACGGTAATCTGCTATGCCCTGATGGACAAGACATATTTAAATTTAAAGTCATTATTTAAATATGCACTTTTAGAGAGTCAACCAAGGTCTAAACAGGCCAACAGATTTGTTTTAGAATAGAAAGCCAATGGACAACACTAGGAAGAATACTGTCAAATTTTAACCTGTTACGCTCAAAACAAACACTAAACTTGACCAATAAGCAACTTAATTCTATTTTCTCTTGCAGAGATGGCATAGAATGCTGTCACATGAAAACATCTATATAAAAGTATGATAATATAACAAGAGTTCCTCCATTCCTAACTCCTTGAGAAGTAAAAATGCTGAGAGTATGTAAACCTTTGTATCCCACTTTTCGTTTACCATACCAGCTGAGACTACTAGATCAAGTACTAATGTTTATGAAGCTCTTCCAAATGAATGCTCTCAGCAGTAAGGATGGTCATTCAATTTCCAGACATCATTTCAACAAAGGGGAAAGTTCAAAGTTGTTAGTTAAAACTTCTTCAAACTATGTGTCTAACATTGTAAATACACACTGAAGAGAGCCAAGTTCAGAAGAAGGCCTTGTCTGAGCATAGTTAAACTGGGACACCAGTGAGTTTACTATTCTGAGACTTGTTTTGTTTTGTTAATAACAGACAGAAGGGAAGATAATGGTTAACTGCCTCAGCCCAAACCTCCTCCTGGTCGAAATACATAAAATATTTGTCAACAATGTGGAGTTTGGTTTACCAAAGAGTCAGTAGGGAATTTAAATATTTATAATATTTGGAGTCACCAAAAAGAACAAATCTCTTTCTGTCAATTATAATCTTATTTAAACTTATACACAGAAAGTTTGAAGACTTTTCATCTCATAGTTTACTAGAAACTTCAAATTTTCAGAGGCTTCTTTGATTTTCCCTTCTTTGTGTTTACATACAATCAATTGCTTTAAAATAAATTCCCTTGACTTATACTTTCTTCCCTAATCTCAATTATAAGGCCTCAACTCACAGGCCTAGATTACAAAAGGTTCCTAACTGCTACAGTTATATACTCTACTCCAATCCATCTACCCCTTAGTCTGCCTACTTATGTCTTAATTTTCACTTCTCATCTATAGGAATCATGCAGCTCAGTTAAGTCAAGCTCCTCTATAATTTCTATTTACATTAGGAAATGCCCTCCCCTTAGTTCTTCCACCTTCATCCAAATCCTTCTAATCACTGAGTCCTACGTAAGTTCTCGCTCTCCTGTAATATTTTTCCAAACCAAATTTTATCAGTTCTGTTTCCTTACCCTCAGCTGACACATGATCTAGCACTAGATTTATATATTTCTACTTTTTTGCTATTCTTCCTCATATATCCCATCATATGATAGGTCTCCTGAAGATAGGATCCAAGTTCTTTACTCCCTCGGCCATTCCTCATGTGCCTACCACAGAATATGTATTTTGTTAATATTCTGTGTTTGAAAGGAAAAGACACTAATTCCATCCTCCTCTGTATTATCCAGATGTATTTTTCCTATATTATATTTCGTGTACTATTAAAAAAATGAAATTAGGACTTGATCCAAGGACTGACTAAATTTAAGCCATGGTTTTCGGTGAATGTGCCCATTTACATGAAAAGCTTGATCTGCCTGAAGGAAAAACAGCTTAAATTTATGTAACAAAGTGCCTTATTTAGTCCCGGTCACACTTCTGACCTTCCTGGAGGGTGGGAGGGCGGGATGTTCTCTTCAATTTTAAAAAGATCTTGATTTCTCAACTCACCTATTACATGGGCAGACGCAAAGGCCACAGCATTTGTTGAGTTCCGTTAAAGTCTTCTCTGCCTCTCTCATATCTTTATTTATTTGGTCCATGCCTTCTTCTATGCGGTTTAGTTGTTCTAAGAATAAGTTGCGGAAGTGACATTTTGTGTTATATTCACAGTGCCAATGAGAAGACATTATTAATACGGAACAACAAATTTCAACTTTGAATCCACAAGTAATCCATCCCAGTGACTGTATCAGTACCAGAAGGTACTACATATTGTCCAACATGAAAACAATCTTTCACAAACTGATCCTGAGGCACATGGCTTCTTATTGTGGGAAGATTTGTTGTAAAGAAATCTGTATAATAGGAACATGTGAGGGCTTATTTTGAGACCACCCTTGCAACTGAATTAAGTGTACTCTGACCAGACTGGATCCCCAGCATTTCTCTCTATGAATAGGCTCAAAACTTGAAGGCTATCATAAGTCTAATCAAATCTAGGTCAGATTGCTCAGGGCCAACTCAAATGGAATGTTTCCAAGCTTACCTGATCTAAACCTGTTTAAGGACTTGATTTCTGCAAATGATGCTAAAATATCACAGTATTAATGTACTAATGTATCTAATGTGTATGACAAATACACACAGTTAGTCTTGCTACCTGACAAATACTTGGTTTATAATTGGGCATTGTTGCTCAAATAGGCAATGAACATGATATAATTCAAATCACAAAAAAGAAGTAAATGAATCACTCTTATCTTAACATAGGGGAGGCACACTCTCAAGGCTTAATTTTAGACATGGCTGATTTGGAAGGGCTTTCTACCATCGTAAGTCAAATCAAGAGTTTCTGCCAATGGCTGCAACTCACCCCCTTGTTCATCCAGCATAGTGATAGTCTTGATTCCTGCATCCTGAGACTAAAAGAAGAGAAAAAAAACTGAACTGATAGCACTACAACGCAAAACAAAAGCAACAGAAACAAAGCCTATAAGGCCTAATAGCAAGAGAGAATCTTTTAGAAACTTAAGTTCTCAGAGGATTAGAGCTATAGAGAAAACTAACATCCCAAAGCAACAAACTTTAATATATTAACTCCCTCATATAATTAAGTCAAAATTCATGGTGAATTGATCTTCCCTGTCATATTCTACAGAGTCAATGGGAAAAACACAAAAGGCCCATCAAATCATGGTTTGACAAGTTCAGCAATTGCTGGTTTCAAAGAATAAAAGCTTACTGATACCATATACTTGTGACTCTTAACACAAATTCCAGCTTGTGCTATCAAGATCCCTCTTAGACAATTTTTGTGCTTAATGATTAAACACTGTCTTACCTCAAGGGCTAAACCCAGGATTCTCCTTGTACTTTCCAGAGACTAGGGAAAAACATAGGCTTTTAGTATTCTAAAATATGTAGCCAAAAAAATAAATAAATAAATAAAAATCTGATCACATAGTCATGATGCTATTCCATTTTAAATATTGCCAGCCCAGCCATACCCCGCCCTTAAAACAAAACAAAAAAAGAAAAGTTGATCACTGTACTTTTAGTTATTTTCTTCCTACCAGTTGCTCCTTAAGAGAAAATTTGGAATGTAAGGTTAGCAGCACTTATAAGAGTTTAATGTAAGCAGAAAGCTAGGTATATTACACAGATGTTTCCAATTCCTCAAATCTAGAGTATCTTTGTTGTAAGTAACCATTAAAACAATGACAAAAAAAGAAAATCATGCGAGCTACTTTCACTTGTTTAGTTTTTGGTGAGCTGAAAAACTAAGGGCCCAGTAATGGCACTCAGGAAAATGGATTCTTGGACATAAAGGGACAGGGAGAAGGCCAAAATGGACTTCCAAAAAGGTCCTCTCATCCTTCCACTGAGGAAACTAAAAGAGAATTACTTATTCCAAGTAAATTGTTTACCTCATCAGTAACCTGGTGGGCTCTCAGCTGAATTTCTTCTGATGACAGATTATCCATGATGAATTAAAACTTTTGATAAGCAAAGAAAGTAAAACGTGGATATTCTGTAAGAATAAATATACAAAAGGGTTTGTTTAAACAAAGAGTATGGATTTATGGAATTCAGGATACTTATCTGGGAAACACAATAAAAAAGCCTATCTATAGCTAGTTAACTGGCTAGCTACCACAGGTGAAGAAATTAAGGCCAAGAAAGGATAAATTGATGGTTAAATGCTAGTTAGTACCAGAGGTGAATCTGAAACTCAGGTTTCAGGACCTCTAGTGAAGCGCTTTTTCAAAGAGAAAGTGGTCTCTCTACTTTGAGGAACACAAACTAGAAGACAAGCTTTAGGGGATTATTAAAGTGAATTCTTGGTTGTACAATGTTATTCATACATTATCTTTTTTCATGATACATTTCTATTCTTTTGTCACAGTTCACATTGCTTCCTGAAATCCCATAACCTTCTAAATTATTTAATAAAAGTGGGGCACCTGGGTGGCTCAGTCGTTGAGCTTCTGCCTTTGGCTCAGGTCATGATCCCAGGGTCCTGGGATAGAGCCCCGCATTGGGCTCCTTGCTCAGCAGGAAGCCTCCTTCTCCCACTACCATTCCCTCTGCTTGTGTTCCCTCCCTCTCTCACTGTGTTTCTGTCAAATAAATAAAATCTTTAAAAAAAAAATTATTTAATAAAAATAATTTGCCTATATATATTTATATATTATTTGAACAAAGAAAAGCAAGAAGGTGAAGAGGTCTGAGTTAGGTAGTATTCCATTAATAAAATTCAAAGTCGTGTGCCTGAAGGACACAGGAAACACTCCAGACATGTGCCAGTTGTCCAGGATACTCATTGGAGAAAATGAAGTATTTTCATTTTTAACAAGAAAAGAGTAATGTTGACAATAAACTCAGAAAAAACCTGAAATTCTTCATAGTGGATTTTCCCTTTCCAATTATTATACTGTTTGCTGTTTTAGTGAAGTCCCTAAGAAACTATGTAATCATTCTCTTATATATAGTACCTCCTAACTCAGAGAAGATTCAAAGACATTCCAACTAAAACACAACATATTTAGAAGGTGTTATTCAGGGGCACCTGGGCAGCTCAGTGGGTTGGGGCCTCTGCCTTCAGCTCGGGTAGTGATCTCGGGGTCCTGGGATCTAGTCCCGCGTTGGGCTCTCTGTTCAGCGGGGAGCCTGCTCCCTCTGCTCCTGCCCCCCCCCCACCTGCCTCTCTGCCTACTTGTGATCTCTCTCTCTGTGTCAAATAAATAAAATCTTTAAAAAAAAAAAAAGGTGTTATTCAGTACTACTGTTGTGTACTTCTCTTTGAAAAGTCATATGGAGTAGTAAATACTGGGTGACTCTCTAGGTTGCTTTCTTTCGTTATATTTCCTAGCTTTGTATTACCTTTTTTTATTGCATTAGATTTTTTTTTTAAACATATTTTATTTATTTACTTATTTGACAGAGAGAGATCACAAGTAGGCAGAGAGACAGGCAGAGAGAGGGGGAAGCAGGCTCCCCGCCGAGCAGAGAGCCCGATGTGGGGCTTGATCCCAGGACCCTGAGATCATGACCTGAGCCGAAGGCAGAGGCTTTAACCCACTGAGCCACCCAGGTGCCCCTATAGCATTAGATTTTTAAAAACTAATTTTATCAAAGTTCTTTGTCTATGACATAAAGTCTGATTTGCATTCTAAATTTCCCGCAGGGTAAATGATGCTATTCCATCTGGCAATGACTGTCATGAGTTTGAGGGGGATGGATAGTGTTACTGGCATCTAGTAGGTAGGGGCCTGGGATGCTGCTAAATATATTATAATTATCCTTGGGACAGTCCTTCACAACAAAGGATTATCTGGCCCCAAACATCAAAGTGCTGAGGTTGAGAAACCCTCCATGTAGTAAACTCACTGACCAGTAGGGAACCTAGTTAACCAGGAATATAGTAGACTAAACCATTGGAAATGCAGAGATTTTGTTCTATCTTTTTATCTCGAAAACCTAACAGGATCTGACAGTTGGTATTGCAGCCAATGTATGCTGAATGAACAAATAAATAGAAAAATAAGGTGTACTCTCAAAATACTTAAGTGGATCCTGGAAACAAAGCTACATGTACTGGTAGCAGAAAGCCTGCAAATATCCACAAGAAACACAAAGCAAAAATTGCCATTACATATGTATAATTTGAACTGGCCTGCTGGTCACCCACAAACCTGTTTAGTCACATCCAAAGCTAACCATCACTTTTAGTAGAATTGTCACTGATAAAACAAAAAGCAACGTTAGATTCTCAGTACAAAAAGGCATTGCATTTGGAGGTCTGTTTATTAACCCTACTGACACAGCTAACTATTTAGGTTTAATTAAGATTTTGAACATCAGGGCACCTGGGTGACTCAGTAGGTTAAGCCTCTGCCTTTGGCTCAGGTCATGATCTCAGGGTCCTGGGATCGAGCCCCACATCGGGCTCTCTGCTCAGCAGGGAGCTTGCTTCCTTCTCTCTCTCTCTCTTTGCCTGCCTCTGCCTACTGTGATGTCTCTCTCTGTCAAATAAATAAATAAAAATATTTTTAAAAAAAGATTTTGAACATTGATTAAAGTTATTAATGCTCATGAAAATTATTATCAATTACTATTATTAATAATAAAAAGCATTACTACAAAAAGTTGCAAATTTAATTTCATATCTTGCTTGCCATTGTAGGGCTCTGGTTCTGGCAAAAGGTTCATAACTAAGATATAAAATCAAGATATAAAGGTCTTTCTTGAATTAAGAACTGATCATTCATTAGATAGAAGCATAAATAGAATCACATGCTTTCTTACTTTACTAAGTGTTTGAGCCATTAGATTTATCACAGATCTGTTCATGCTACAGTTTCTCTTGTTAATCTTTCATAGTTACATAGTACAGATTTCTGTAAACCTTTTTTTCTGTAATACCCCAGGTGATTTTATGCGTCTCCATTACTTTCAGAGACCTAACAACATACTTATCAAAGCCTGCCCTCCCCAGTTGTCTATACCTCCTCAATGCCCAACAGAGAAGAAAATGGTGAGAAAAGTAAAAAGTAATACATGCTAATCAAGCAATGCCTGGAAGTGACACCCTTAGTCAGGTTTTCCAATATGGTATCTCATGGGTAGGAAGATATTTTGAGCATAAGGATGCC
>CM053609.1:48570108-48593959 GCA_028646535.1 Procyon lotor
GGAAAGGAAAGGAAAGGAAAGGAAAGGAAAGGAAAGGAAAGGAAAGGAAAGGAAAGGAAAGGAAAGGAAAGAAAAGAAAAGAAAAAGAAAAAGAATGGCAGATACAGGTGGCAGGTAGATATTAGGAATCAATTCTGGCATGGCCATGGGCCCATTCTGAGGGACACACCCAATGGTGAACTCAAAGTGCTGCCTAGTACTTCCCTTTTTCTCTCCTCAGCAGATGGCACACAAGACAAGAAACAGACTTATGTAAAGTTCTCACATGTCTGACAGGCTGACACCAGGACACAGCTTCCTAAGACCTCTACTCTCTAGATTCTTGAGGGTGTTGAACACATGGTTACAGTAAATGGGAGTAAGAGAGACAAAGCAGAATTGTAAGGGGAAAGGACAAAGCAACAATATTCCCAGGCTCTTCTTCGCCTTTATTAAACTGTTCAGAACTGTCAGGCAGGGTGCAACCTAGAATTAGCTATATAGATTTACTTATATTCATTATTATCTCTAAAAGTTTTTCTTATGAAGTCAGGAAAAGGCTACCTAGAATGTTGTAGTAAAGAGAATTAGAGGTGGGAGAGGGGAAGGAAAACAAAATGTCATTTGACACAAATATTCCATTAAACTTAACTGTTCTTAGATACAATCTAATAATTAAATATCTGTGCCAGTTTTTCAATGCTCTCAGAACCTAATATACTATTTAATTGTGAGAATACCATATGTTCCCTTTGAGAGGTAACTGCAAGATTTTCCACAATGCTTTTACAACATATCTTCCTTACTATGGTTCATTTGGGTTTTCTAGAAGACTCCTAGTTTACCTTAATTTCTTTCTTTCTTTTTTTTTTTTTAAAGATTTTGTTTATTTATTTGACAGAGAGAAAGATCACAAGTAGGCAGAGAGGCAGGCAGAGAAAGAAGGGGAAGCAGGCTCCCCGCCTAGTAGAGAGCCCAATGTGGGGCTCGATCCCAGGACCCGGAGATCATGACCTGAGCCGGAAAGTAGAGGCTTTAACCCACTGAGCCACCCAGGCGCCCCTACCTTAATTTCTTTTTATAAATTTTGGGGGAAGTGGGGAAGAAGAAATATTCACTGTGTCATATACCCTACTAAGTACTTACATGCAACACAATCTTTAATATACCAGTTTACAGTTGAGGAAACTAAGGCTCAAGTAAGTAATCTGCCCAAGGTGACGGAGGCAGTAAAGAGCAGATTCATTACTCAAGTTTGGATATTCTGACACCAAAGACAGCTCACGGTTTAGTAACTAGTCTTAACTGCTGGATGCATCTTCCCTTAACAAATCTCAGATGATATGAGAACTGCTGAATATCAGAAAATAGACTAACCACCCTACCTGACAGCTCATTTCAAAATTTAAGATGCCTTCTTTTTTTTTTTTTTTAAGATTTATTTATTTATATACTTATTTTGGCGGGGAGGCACAGAGGGAGAAGGAGAGAGAATCTCAAGCATACTCCTTGCTGGGTGTGGAGTCCAACGTGGGGCTCAATCTCACAACCCTGAGATCACAACCAGAGCTGAAACTAAGAGTCAGACACTTAAGTGACTGAGCCACCCAGGGACCCCTAAGACGCCTTCTATAATAAAACTATAAGAACTCTTCAACAGAGTCAAAGACAGTTAAATTAAAGGCAGAACTGGGGCACCTGGCTGGCTTAGTTAGTAGAGCAATGGACTCTAGATCTCAGGGTCGTGAGTTCAAGTCCCACACTGGGTGTAGTGATTACTTAAATAAACTTAAAAAATACAAAAAGAAATTGCTTTCCTAGGCAATTAAGCAAAAAAAAATAAAAGTATCTTGTTGTAGAACCTGAAATTATCTAAACTTAGAAAATGAAACTAATACTACAGGGAAGAAGGAATACAAAGAAGTCTTAGAACTAAGTCAACAGGAGATCCATGTCTTCACTGATAAAAATGGAGATATGTTAGGAAGCAAAAAAGGAAACAGCACTTTAAATTATCATCAATTCTAGTGTCCTGCCTAGATCAATATAGGAGTGATTTTTTTTTTTTAAAGATTTTTTTTTTTTTTTTTTTTTTTTATTTGACAGCGAGAAACACAGCGAGAGAGGAAACACAAGCAGAGGGAATGGTAGCGGGAGAAGCAGGCTTCCCGCAGAGCAGAGAGCCCGATGCGGGGCTCGATCCCAGACCCCTGGGATCTGACCCGGGCCGAAGGCAGCCGCCTAACGACTGAGCCACCCAGGCGCCCCTAGGAGTGATTTTATAAAACAATTCATTTTATACTGGAAAGCAAAGATTTTGTATTAAAATATTCTACTAAGTTAGTAGTTAGTTCATGACTTATTCCTTCTCTTAAAAATTAATCCTAATGTAAGTTGCTCTATGAGTTATACCCATGTAGTTTATTGTAGGATAAAAATTTGTGATTCTCTTTGGTATATTTTGGTTAGACTTTCATGGAAATTAATGTATTGACAACAAAAGCAAATTTCTGTTTATAGCAGACCAGCACAGTGCTGAGTAGCAGGAACTCCAAGCATTCAAATTCTGACCCCAACATGTATCAGTTGTGACCTCAGGCAAGTTAGCTAAACCCACTAAGCCTTAGTTTCTACATTTGTAAAATAGAGATAATGGGCCCTTTTTGTGAGGATTAAAAAAAGATGATCCGTA
Source organism: Procyon lotor (assembly GCA_028646535.1). Classification (NCBI taxonomy): domain Eukaryota; kingdom Metazoa; phylum Chordata; class Mammalia; order Carnivora; family Procyonidae; genus Procyon; species Procyon lotor. The sequence goes on from CM053609.1 coordinate 48,572,780, forward strand.
CAAAGTGCTTATTATTAGTGCCTGATACATGACTAATATTCGTGTCAGCCATTATTTTAATATTATTAGGGAAGCAGAAAGAAATAAAGCAAAAGAAAAGCAAAACAACAATGTTAAGTATAAATGACATGAATGTAAATGCTACTAAATATGAATTCTTCCATCTGCAAGGCTAAATTTTAATATTAAAGTTTATAATACTGTATGAGCTATACATCTGAACTGTTCTCAAGCCAGCCATCAGTCTGCACATGTCAAGACAGATATTAAACGGGTTTAAATTAAAGCAAGTTTCCAGTTGACTGGTGCTTACCTGGACAAATATATATATAGCTTTGCATGTCTAAAAAGTTAAAGACTACCTAAATTTTTTTTTTTCCGGATTAAGGCTTAGCAAACACAAAACCACACAAAATGGCAAAGGTCGATATATGAAGTAAACAAAATAAGACTTAAAAATAATCAAAAACTTGCTATAAAAAATATGGGTAGAAAAAAGTCTAGGAAGAAATCATTAAAATATAACCAATAGCTATGGTGGTAGAATTAACAGTGATTTTTCTTCTTTTTCCAATTTATGAAATAGTTTGCAATGTAGTTATAATTCATACATTTATTTTCATTATAAAATATGACAACTTAAGGGCACCCAGGTGGCTCAGTTGGTTACATGTCTGCCTTCAGCTCAGGTCATGATCCCAGGGTCCTGGAAACTGAGCCCTGGGTAGGGTTCCCTGCTCAGTGGGGAGTCTGCTTCTCTCTCTCTCCTTGCCCACCCTCCAATTTTGCTTCCCCCCACTCATGCTCCTTCTAGCTCCCTCACTCTCACTTCCTCCCAAATAAGTAATAAAATCTTTAAAAATATATGATACCTTATGACAACCAAGAAAGCAGATTTATAAGACTAGAGAAAACAAAGACGAGGAATTCATTTTAGACCCCATTTCATAAGCATAATTATGAATTCTTAGCTTCTTTTGAGAGAAATCTTCTGTTGGCAAATATTCAAAGTCAATATAAGTTTGTAGAAACATATTCATTCATTACCAGATGATCACTATTCCAAACCACAAAGGTATGGAAATAATACAGTACCAAACAATCTGTCCTAAATGTTCTGTTAACAGATGCTTAGAGCAAAGGCCCTTGCTAAAGTTTGGCTGGGAACCTTATTTCATTCACATTAGGTGGCAGAAATGGGTTCTAATGAGTTCTAAATAAGTCCTTAGTACTTTCATGGCAAAATACTAAGAAGTGGAGAAAAGAGGGCCCCGTACAGAAGCAGAGAACTTAGTTGGAATAAAGACTTTACAACTCCATCCTGGGATACAAGCAATCTCCTGTCATGGCCCCTCACCTTCAGTGTATTCTCTTTCTCTAACCTTCCTACCAATAATCAACCTCCTCAACAATTCAAAGAAAATGTATGAAATTAGAAGCCACTTAAAAGGTAACCTATAGGAAGTGCTTTAAAATAATTCAGAGGTGGGTAAATGGGTGGGAGTACATAGGAAACAAGATTGGCCATGAGTGTTGAAGCTGGTGAATAATACAGGAAAGTGTCATCATGCTACTTTCTCAACTTTTTCTTATGAAAGAATTCAACATATACGACAGTTCTTTAAAATGGCAAGTAACTTTTTAGGGACATCTGAGTGGCTCAGTCGGTTAGGTGGCTGCCTTCGGCTCAGGTCATGATCCCAGGGTCCTGGGATGGAGCCCCACATTATAAGGCACTAATGCCATCTTGGTCAGTGAGGAGCCTGCTTCTCCCTCTCCCTCTGCCTGCTGCTCCCTCTGCTTGTGCTCTTATTCTCTGTCAAATAAATAAATAAAACTCTTTTTAAAAAAAATGGCAAGTAACTTTTAAGTTGTTACTCACCATTTTGTAAGTCTAGATAGTAAAGGATTGAGAAGAATCACAGTAACAACTACAAGTTGATACTTAACAAAGTATCACAATCAACAAATATAATTTGTTAATATAAATATAATCATATTATAATTAATTAAGTTATAATTAATTATAATATGATTATATTTGTATACAAAGTATACACACAGGGTACTATTTTTTAAAAGATTTTATTTATTTATTTGAGAGAGAGAATGTGAGCACAGGGATGGGGGGTGGGGAGCAGAGGGAGAGGGAGAAACTCTTAAGTGGGCTCCACACCTAGCGGAGAGTCCAAAGTGGGGCTCAATCTCACAACCCTAAGATAATGACCTGAACTAAAATCAAGAGTCGGACACTTAAGCAACTGAGACACCTGGGCACTCCAATGCACGACACTATTCTAAGAAATTTAAAAAAAAATACACACATACACTCTCTCTCTCTCTCTCTCTCTCTCAATCTTTTAATCCTTAAAACACTCTTAGTCTATTTAGCTGCTATAACAAAAAAACATAGACTCATCAAGGCCCTCTTTCTGGTACAAAACTGATGCCTTATATGGTGGAAGGGGCTAGGGTGTTCTCTTGGAGGCCCCCCTTTTTAAAAATTTTATTTATTGGGGCACCTGGGTGGTTCAGTGGGTTAAAGCCTCTGCCTTCAGCTCAGGTCATGGTCTCAGGGTCCTGGGATCGAGCCCCACCCACATTGGGGCTCTCTGCTCAGCAGGGAGCCTGCTTCCTCCTCTCTCTCTGCCTGCCTCTCTGCCTACTTGTGATCTCTCTCTGTCAAATAAATAAATAAAAATCTTTAAAAAAATAAATAAAAATTTTATTTATTGGAGAGAGAGAGAGAAAGTGAATGAGGGAGCATAAGCAGGGAGGTGGGAGGGAGAGAAGCAGGCTTCCCACGGAGCAGGAAGCCCAATGTGAAGTGGGATTATGACCTGAGCCAAACGCAGACCCCTACCCGAATGAGCCACCCAGGAGCCCCTGGAGCCTGTTTTATAAGGCACTAATGCCATCTAAGGGGACTCTACCTTCAGGGCTTAAGCATCTCCCAAAAGTTCCACTTAATACGATCACACCAGGAATTAGGATTTCAACAAACATTCAGACCATAGCAAACACTATTTAATTCCACATTTTACAGATGTAGGAACTAAGGAACAGTGAGGTTAATTAAGCAAGTTTTGCAAAGTCATATAGGAGAGCCAGGTTCCAACATAGGTAGACTGATCCAGAGTATGTGCTTTCAATCACTATTACATTAAAAAGAGAAGACTAGAGAGACACAGTATCAAGTCATTCAAATGTGTAGCAGCTTTGCCAAGTGTGTGTGTGTGTGTGTGTATACATATACATATACATATACATATACATATACATATAGTCCCTGTCTTCCCCTTTTCAAGTAGCAAGTCTAACTCAAGTTAGAGTTAGAACAGAGGTTCCCAGTCCTGGCTACACATAATCACCTGCATACCCAAGTTGTACCCCAGACTAATTAAATCAGAAACTTTGGGGGTTAGAGCCAGTTGATTTTAAACATTTCCAGGTGACTCCAATGAGTAGCCAAGGTTGAAAACCACTGTTTTAGGTGAGTTGTTTTGTTTTGCTTTTTAATGTATAGGCAGGTACTAACAGATGATATCCTACCCCTGTTATAATTCTGGTACCTCATGGAGGAAAAACATACCATCTAACAATGGAGGACAAGAAAAACTTGGGTTTCAATAGGTTAAGCATTGAATTACATGTGACCCAGCAATTTGATTCCTATGTACATTAGAGAGAAATGAAAACACACGTCCATATAAAAACTTGTACACAAATGTTTAAAGCAGCATTATTGCTAACAGCCAAAAAGCAGAAAACACTTGAATGCCCAAATGTCCATACAATGGAATATCATTCAGTCATAAAAAGGAATGCTACATGTTACAACATGTGTGAGGCTTGGGAACATTACTCTAATTGAACAAAACTGGATACGAAAAACCTCATACTGCGTGATGTCATTTATGTGAAATGTCCAGAACAGGTAAACCCATAGAGACAAAAAGTAGATTGGTGATTGCCCGAGGATGGGGGAAAGGCAGCATGGGAATAGTTAACAGGGTTTGTTTTGGAGGTATTGGAAATGTTCTGGAACCAGTAGTAATGGTTGCACAGCATTATGAATATACCAAAAGCCACTATATTGTATACTTTAAATGGCAAACTTTGCATTATGTGAATTATGTCTCAATTTCTTAAAATGGGAAAAAATGACTTAAGAATGGAGAAAGAATATGTGAAAGGAGAGAATAGTTAAGGAAAACAGTATGAGTAAGAATGAAAAGTAAGATAAGAAGAAAAACATTAATTTTGTAGCTTTTCTTATGCCCAACAATTTTCTGCCACAGTATAAAATGTCAGCCATTTAGTTAATTAAAATCAATGATAGTAGCCATAGAATACGCACCACTGAAAGGTCCTTTCTTCTCCAAAAAGAAAAATGGTGGTTGGAAAAGAGGATAGAACAACCATATTAAGAAATATACCCGATGAGTGATTCGAAGGGGCACGTGCACCTGAATGTTTATAGCAGCAATGTCCACAATAGCCAAACTATGGAAAGAGCCTAGCTGGCCATCAACAGATGAATGGATAAAGAAGATGTGGTATAGATATACGACGGAATACTATGCAGCCATTAAAAATACATAATCTTGCCATTTGCAATGATGTGGATGGAACTAGAGGCTATTATGCCAAGTGAAATAAGTCAATCAGAGAAAGACAATTATCATATGAGCTCACTGATAATGAGGACTCTGAGAAAAAAGACAGAGCATAGGGGAAGGGAGGGAAAAATGAAAAAAGACGAAACCAGAGAGGGAGACAAACCATAAGAGACTTAATCTCAGGAAATGAACTGAGGCTTGCTGGAGGAGAGGCGGGTAGGAGGGATGGAGTGGCTGGGTGATGGACCTTGGGGAGGGTTATGTGCTATGGTGAGTGTTGTGAATTATGTAAGACTGATGAATCACAGAACTGTACCCCTGAAACAAATAATACATTCTATGTTAATAAAAAAAAAAAAAAAAGAAATACACGTGATATACTTCTTTATTAAGATTCAAGTACAGTCTGTGTTTGGAATTCTGGAAACATGCCATTCCATATCTTTAAAATGTTAAGAGTCCAATTTTCTTTCTTGCATGAGAGAAAAAAATTTTTTTAACTGACACTTCTGGCTATTATTAATAACTAGTGCAAGAGAAAGTGAAACCTAAATAAGCCAACATCAAGGTCATAACTTATATGTTAGTATATCTGAAAATGCTGAGCTGTTTTTAGAGACTTAAAATGGTCATTATATAGGTTATACACTACTATTTTCTATCAATAAATCTTAATGCCACATTAAAAAATATGTATAGTTTAAAATCTAAATGCCAAAAATGTAAATGTCCACCCAGCTTAAATGAGATACTGAAAATATTTTTAAAAATTTTACAGATGATTTTTATTTGTCTTACACAATAATGTATTTTTTAAAATTTTCTTTAAAAGGACTTCTCTTTTTTTTAAGATTTTATTTTAATTCTAGTTAGCTAACATACAGTGTTATATTAGTTTCAGGTGTACAGCACAGTGATTCAATATCTCCATAAATCACCATGTGCTCATCAGGGCAAATACACTCCTTAATCTCCATTACCTATTTAACCCAACTCCTCACCCCACTCCCAAAAAGTTATAAACATACATTAATTAGGGCACCTGGGTACCCTGTCGGTTGAGCATCCATCTCTTGGTTTCAGCTCAGGTCATGATCTCATGGGTGGTGAGATCCAGCCCTGCTTGCAGCTCCAAGCTCATTGGGGAATCTGCTTGAAGATTCTCTCCCTCTGCCTCTCCCCCCATTTGCAAGCTGGTCCTTTCTCACAAATAAATCAATTTTGGGGGGAAGAAAAGAACTCAAAGGGGTGCCTGGGTGGCTCAGTGGGTTAAAGCCTCTGCCTTCGGCTCAGGTCATGTTCTCAGAGTCCTGGGATTGAGCCCCACCTTGGGCTCTCTGCTCGGCGGGGAGCCTGCTTCCCCCTCTCTCTCTGCCTACCCCTCTGCCTACTTGTGAGCTCTCTCTGTCAAAATAAATAAATAAAATCTTAAAAAAAAAAAAAAAAAGAACTCAAATACAAGGACTTTAAAATTTTTAAATAAATAAATCTTTAAAAAAAAAAAGAAAACCCATACACTGGTTTTGTAGATAGGTTTCAGAATACTCTGTAACTTCATTAACAGCAAATCTATGCAGTAACATAAGCCTTTGATAATGAAAAACTCTAAAACATAAAAAATGTTGCAAGCTCCAAATGACACAAGAAATAGTGATATAAATAGTATTTTTTTTTTTTAGCACCCAGGACACCTGTGGGTATTTCAATTCCCATTCCTACAAAATTAAAGTTTTCTTAACCACTGTTTAGGAAAGTAAAATGCTGATTTTTAAAAACCAAACTCTGGGGCGCCTGGGTGGCTCAGCTGGTTAAGCAACTGTCTTAGGATCATGACTCCCTGCTCAGCGGGGAGGCCTGTTTCTCCCTTTCCCTCTCTCTGCTGCTCCCCCTGCCTGTGCTCTCCTGCTCTCAAACAAAAAAAAATCTTTAAAAACTAAAAACCAAAAACTCTCAGGAGATAATGTAATATATACAAGAAAATTTTAAATTAGTCCTACTCTGGCTTTTTTTCTTTCAGAAATCTAGAATATCACAGATAGAGACAAAAATATATTGGTCCCAGTATTATTTATAATGTTAAAAAAATTGAAGCAAACTAAATAACCAATGACAGGGAATTTGACTGAATTATGGTACAACTACATGACACAATGTTATTCAGCCATTCAAAATTATTTTAAAGATTTTATATTCTTCCATATTTAATTTTAATCGAATATATATGTGTGTGTGTATACACACACACACACACACACAGTTTGAGGTGTCAAATAGCTCTATAACAGTAATAAACAGCAATTCCTCTGCCCTCTCTTGTGCCCAGAACCAATTCCTACTTCCAGGAGCCCAGAGGCAAAATTTTCAATAGTATTAGTTGTTCCAGTGTTTAACCTCAAATTCCTAAATCATATGCTTATAGTGTTGTTTCTTAATATTTTTCTAATTCTGATATCATTCATGAACTTCCTACAATGAAGATATTTAAGTCTTATACCTCCCATCTTTTATTTTTCTTATTTATTGTTATATTATAGACTGGCTGGCTAATTAAATTCTTGGCTGGAAATCAGAAGTCCTGAAGCAGTAAAGAAATCTATTTAACTGTGGCCATCTCAGTCAAATACAGATGACCATAAAATCTTTCCTTCAAAGAATACTTTTATTAATCCCAAGGAACCAAGGTTCCATGGAGCAAGACTTGGAAACTAACAGCCTACAGAAATCTCTGCTTAATTAATCAGTTATCTAGGAACAAAGTTTCGGCTCAATTCTTATCTCAGAGAATAGTCTCTGAAAATAAGGTCAGAGATCATCTAGTCCAACTTCTTTATACTAAGAGAATAAAAAGCAGCACTTCAGGCTCTTAGGCTCTTTCTACAATACATAATCCCTTCTGGGGGAGGGAGGTGGTCCTTCCTGGAACAGACCTGATGAACTAACAACAAGGCAGTTGTTTGCAGAGGCCTGTGGTCTCACAAGGGCACACCAGACCAGAATCCAACTGAAGAAGAAAACTAGACAAAGGTTGTCAGAAGAGAATGTGGTGACATCTAGTTATGGTGACTGCCCCCAAAGGCCTGAGAGTTCCCTTATGCTGATGGATGGCAAGTCAGCAGTCTGCCTAGCCTGAAAGCTTAGCAGAAAAAGATCCTAGTCCCAGAATACGACCCCCTGAATTCATTCCACAAACATTTTTCAAGCATCTGCCATCAAGTAAGGAACATATTGTGATGTTAAGAAAACTACCCTCCTTTCTTTTTAAATGTGTATTTTATGATACACTGTAGTTAGGATATGGAAAATAAAGCACTCTTCTCCACTGCCTCTAAATATATACAGTTTCCAGTTTTTCAGTTTTCTAGTTGTTTTGTATACACAAATCCTGCCTGTCTACAAGACTAAAAGTCTTCTTAGCTTAAGGCTAAGACCACCTCAACTAATGTCACAGCCGAATTGGGCTGAAAATGATTGCAGTTATTATTAATTCTCCTGTGACTAAACTTGCTACTTCTAGATTATGTGAGATAATTTATAAATTGTGTGAATGAACACAATGTGGTTAATAGCACAGCGTCTGAGATCAGACGGACCCTGAGTTCATCCTAGATCTGATACGTAGGCAACTTACTTAACCTATTCAAGTCTCAGTTTCCTTGTTCATTAGGATAACAGTTCTAGCTCCCAATATTGTTTCAGAAATGAATTAATGTATGTGAAATGTTTAGCACAGTGCTCATGTTACTTATGTTCTCTATCCATGGTATTTGTTTGAGAGGCTAATCAAAAAGCTACTAGGTGAACTTAGAATCAGAGCCAAAATACTTTGGATGGTTGGGGTGAATATTTTATTCAAGCAGGGTGAGCCTTGCCAGTCATCCCTACCTCACACTTGAGTATCATGTCATGCTATACCTATGTAGCTCTATCTTGAAGACTCTAAAGATGAATAATGGAGAATAAACAGAATAGAAGAAAGGAGTACAGAGAACAAAATAGAAATTCAGACATGGACCATCACTTATGTGGTAAAAGAATTTAGTTTTGCTTTAGGAATGTATTTTTTGCTCTTAGATTCCATTTTTAATATGAAGCATTAAAAATGTTCACACATGAGGCGCCTGGGTGGCTCAGTCAGTTAAGCATCTGCCTTTGGTTCAGGTCCTGGGATCGAACCCCACATTGGGCTCCTTTCTTGCGGGGAGGCTGCTTCTCCCTCTCCCTCTGCCACTCCCCTTGCTTGTGTGCTCTCTCACTATCTCTCTCTCTCCCAAATAAATAAATAAATAAATAAAATCTTTAAAAAACAAAGGAAGGACAGTAGAAAGGAAGGATGTTCACACACAGAAAGTACAGGTGCACAGTGTTCTAAAATATTCAAAATACTCTAGGTTATGCCAAAAAGAGCCCCTGCTCTTGTTAGGAAATTTAATTCTTTCTAAAGGCATTCAGATGACAGCTTTATTTATGTTAAGGTTAGTTTCCTCTTTTTACTTCCTCTCTTATTTCCTTTCTACTTCCTTCTAATTTTAACCATTCTTATAAAGCTCAAAACCTAAGTAAATATAAGAAGTATACCACTGAATCATATCTATTAAACATCTTGGTTTCAAAGAGCACTGAAGCACATGATTCAAGACAGAAACCGTACTGCTGAGAAAACACCACTAAAAAATCAGGAACCAAAAAGATCAAGATCATACCTCAGCTTTACAGAAGTACTGTTTATGACTTAATTGCTAAAGTCCAACACCTAGGTTTCAAGTTCTGCTCAACCCTGGAACTTCCACAATTCTACTCTAAGTGACCAGAATATAATCCTAGGAAGGTAGATCTATATGTGATTATAATCAATTGTATCGACATTGTCTAAAAGAAAGATTATGGAAACAGAAAAGGGATGCTCTGTAAGTTAAGAAAGAGGCTCAAGAATGTAGCATTCATCCTCCAAGTAGGACAGACATACAACCTGGCAGACTTATTTAAGTATGGTATCTGCCGAGGAAGACACCAAGTGTGAGATAGGGATAATTAGCAAGGCTTCACCTTGCCTGAATGAAATATTTACCCAAATCATCCAAGTATTTTGGCTCTGATTCCAAATTCACCTAGAAGCTTTCTGGTTAGCTTCTCAAATACTGTGATTCGAGGAATCAGATGCCAGAGATAGAGAACAAGAGCACTCAGGTCCCTGGAAAAGAATATCTCCCACAGTAGGTTAAAAGAGTGGCATTCTTGGGCCGCCTGGGTGTCTAAGTAGGTTAAGCATCTGACTTCACCTCAGATCATGATCTCAGGATCCTGGGATCAAGCTCCACATCAGGCTCAGTCCTCAGCAGGGAGTCAGTCCGCTTGTCCCTTCACTCCGCCCCTTCCCCTGCTCATGCTCTTGCTCTCTCTCAAATAAATAAAATCTTAAAAAAGAAGAAGAGTGGCATTCTTGCTTACACAAAGGGCAATATAGCATAATGGTTAAGTGCCCAATACTTGGAGGCATGTTTTTAAATCCTGACTATTGCTTTATTTCTCTGTGCTTCAGTGTTTTTCATGAAATGGAATATAATGGTTATTTTGAGCATTATAAGGATTATGTTAATTCATGCTAAGCATTTAAACCTTGACTGATATGTAGTGCTCAATAAAGCTACCATAATTTTTCATAATTATTAAACATCTCTTATGATTTTGATTTGAGAATCAAGTCCAAGCATGACCAACCCCCCAAAAATTATATCAGACTATCAAAGAAGTGTGTCACAATGTAAGGCCTCAGTAGTCATGCCGGAATATACTCTATGTGTATACAGAGTGGGAAGGGTGGCTTTAAAAGGAAAACACAGGAGACAGGTTTTGAAGGGCTTTGTATATTTTACCAAGAAGTTTGGACTTTAAAGGCCATCTAAAGGTAATTTCAATAGTCAAAGCATTCTTCAAATAAATTTAAATCCAAGTTACAGATCTCACAAAAATCAAGACGGATGGGGGATTCCAGAAAAAATATACTTAACAGTGACTTAAATATTTTAGTAGCAGTACAACCTAAACTGAAATCAAAACCAAAATGTCAGTGAATTTAAATGACTGCAAATGGAACACTACCTCCACCACCAATATTACAAAACGAACTGTACGTGCTGTTTCCTGGCTCTACAATCCACTTCCTCCAGTGGTTGGAGGCACTGGATCCATCTGTTTCAAGTCTCTATGCACCACAACAAAGAAAAAGATCAGTTCCTTGTCATCTAGTCCTCTCTCAATCTACAGACCTGGAAACGAAATATAGCACTAGAATCAAAAAGTTCTGCACTCTTTAATGGAAGCAACAACACATATTATAAATGTTAGAATAGACATGGCACCTTAATTCAGAAGAAACAAAAAGGCAGCTGATTTCACAAAAAACGTCCCTCCAAGAGCAAACATCCTCTTTTTCTCTTTTGCTATTCTAATCTACTTTCATCTAGTGAAACCAGATAAGTGTGCTAGAATTGTGTCACAATAGTGAATGCCATCACTGAGTTTACAGAATTTTGAAGTCCACTGGCCACGTCCAATCTTCACTTTATTTTAAAAATGAGTAGGTTAGGGGCGCCTGGGTGGCTAAGTGGGTTAAAGCCCCTGCCTTCAGCTCAGGTCATGATCTCAGGGTCCTGGGATCGAGCCCTGCATCGGGCTCTCTGCTTGGCAGGGAGCCTGCTTCCCCTCTCTCTCTCTCTGCCTGCCTCTCTGCCTACTTGTGATCTCTGTCAAATAAATAAATAAAATCTTTAAATAAAATAAAATAAAAATGAGTAGGTTAGTTCCAAAGCAGTATTTTCCAGAGTGCAGAACATGAACACAAGATGATTTCAGCTGTTATGTAAGCAACAATTACGTACTGAAGTTACATATTTATTATAATGTGTACTAGAAAAAGGTTTACATAAAATCCATAATTTCACAGATCATCACTTTAGAAAAGGGTAGTGTTGAAAATAAGTCTATTAAAAACATGAAATAAAATAACACAGATGATCTTCTAAAAGGCAAAATTTATGATGGTGGCATGGTTCATGAGGAGTGAAATACTGACAGCTGTCCCATGAACAACAGGGCCTGTTTTGTTTTGTCTGTTTCCTTCTTGGTTCAAGGTTGTGTTCTGAATGATTAGAAATGATGTGACCTTTTAGTTAAGTGATCCTGTTACTATGCTTAAGCTCATTTAGAGTAAAAGAAGCAAACACTAAGATGCATACAGAAACGTTACTGTTTATAGGAAAGAGTGCCATACTGTTACGAAAATAATGGCACAATAAGACTTTGCTACGCTGGAACTAGAATAACAGGAATTTTCTAGTACATATTCACATACCACAAGCACCTAAAAAAAACAAAAAACAAAAAAAACCAAACCAAACCAAAAAACCAAAAGCCTAGAAAAATGATAAATCTGAGCTGTAAGCTGTTACATGATCATTCTATTTCACATTTACTGTCAAAGGATCATGGTAATGCGAACAGAGATACTTCTAATATTTGCTAATATTTATATGAATGTGTTCTTTCTCATTACCTCTTGCCAAAGGAATGAATGACAACTGACCATTAGAATGCCTTAGACATCTACTGTGATGGTGGAAAATGCATTAATTTTTTTTAAAGGATTTTATTTATTTGACAGCGAGAGAGAGTTGACAAGCAGGCAGAGAGGCAGGCAGAGAGAGGGAGAAGCAGGCTCCCCGCTGAGCAGAGAGACCAATTCGGGGCGATCCCAGGACCCTGAGATCATGACCTGAGCCGAAGGCAGAGGCTTTAACCCACTGAGCCACCCAGGCGCCCCGAAGTATTCATTTTTTTAAAAAAATCTTACTATGAAATAGTTTAAGTTTCGATCTCAACGTATTCTAGATAATAATGTGCCATGAATTTCAAGTGTGGTTTTCTAAGCTAAGCAAGAACGCTGGATAATCATTTCTATTCAGTCGTATCTGCTGTATTTTCTTTTTTTTTTTTTCTGCTTATTTTCTACTAGCATATCTGAATACCAGTCTTAAGAGCATAAAGGCAGAGGGAGTAATATTCCTCTCAGTTCTTGAAATATCTGCTACTATGAATCTACGTTATTTTCACATGGCTGAAAATAGGGAATTTTTCCTACTTTTTCCTACAGCGTTCCACAATGAGGGAACGCTGTCAGATGGGGCCAGTCAGATGGGGCCTCGCCAGTCGTCCTCCTATTTCCTAAAGGAGATGACTAGCAAAAGGCAAAATGATACTATACTCCCTTTTCATTTCCTTTTCCCAATTTGGATGTCTTTCGGTTTCCTCTACCCTCATCTACCTTTCCTAACATTGTGGTGACTAATGATGGAAAAAAAAGGCTGAGATGAAATAACACTTTCCAGTACTTACTCCCGCCTCTCCCTCCCAACACCGCCCCGGCCCCTGCCCCGACTCCCGCAACCAACTCCAGCCTGGAATTGTAAAATTCGGTGTTTTACGGATCCTTTGCGCGCCTACAGTAAAGCCACGACGTAAGGCTGGACTTTCCTAGAGAGCATGGACTCTCCAGCGACACGAACCTCAGACACCTTCAAACACCTAGTTCAGAGTTATCTGATCACTAGTGGTCACCATACAGCCAATTAATCCTGATCATAGCAACAGTGTAGGGGTGGGGGAGGTTTGGAGTAAGGGTCCAACGAACCACCATCCCGCCCCCCTTCCTCTGCTTGGTTGTGAGGAGGGGTCCAACGAACCACCATCCCGCCCCCCTTCCTCCGCCGGCCCCACGGTAGTTTCTCGGCGGCTCGCGTCCTTGCTCTGGGCCCGGCCTGCCCAGTCCGGGCCAGACCACCTCCACTCCTCCCCTTAAGTCCGACCCCGCCAAGTTTTAAACCGTCATGATAATACTCTTTCTTCTTGGGACCTGATCCCAATCTTCAACCAGGCTAGCTCCCTCAACCCCACTCCTGAAGGCTCACCAAGCAGTTCCGGCCACTCCTCTCGCGCCGCAGCGGCTCGGACACCCCTAGACCGGACCTGGAGCTGCGTCCTCCCAGCGCCTGCGCGCCCCGGACCCGCGCGCCTGCGCACTTCCCCTGCCGCGCGGGCACGGACACACTTCTGGAGCTGGAGCCAATCACCGTCTGAGGGGTTTAAATCTCCCTGCCACGCAGGCGGAGAGTCTGGGGACTCACCCGTTAACCGGAAAATTCGAATGCCTCCCAAAGGTGGGAAGTATTTATGCAACAAACATTTGCCAAGGGCAAACCGTTTGCTGCTTAATCGATGAAGAAAAGGAGAAAAGAATGCCTTCCGTGCCTTCCAGGGTCTTTCCGTCTGTCTAGATTGGAGATCGATACGTAAACAAGTTATAGTGGATAGAATATAGTGCGTGGCGTTGGAAAGTCCGAGGACGAGTTGGCGCACAATGAAAGCAGCGCCTTATTCTTAGGGATGTCTGGAAGAGTTCCCAGAGGAAGTGACTTTTCAATCAGGAAGGCTAAATAGGAGTTCTGCCAGCAGTCTGGGTTGGAGGGAAATAGTTTTCCAGTTTGTGAGAACAGCATGTGCCATTAAGAACATAGCACCTTCGGTAAATTCCTTGTAGTTAAGGGTTACACCTCGTCTATCTCCGGGTGAAGTAGAGAATAAGCTTTAAATAGTCAGCAAAGGGCCAGATCTTGGAAGGTTTTGCACTTTTGGACTAGTGAGCCTGCACTTCATGCTATGAACACAGAGCAATTGCAGGGCTTTAAACAGGTCCAGGAACTCTTCCAGGCACCTCTAAGAATAGAGCACAGTGCTGGAAATTAAACAAAATAAATAAATAATATTTCAAAGGAGAAGAGGGAATGGTTTTGGAAGAGAGAGAAGATACTTCAAATATAAGAGGAAGTATGTGTCTGTAACTTTTGTTTAGTAACAGGAAGTTTTCATCTGATGACCTCTATTTTCTCTGTGAAGTAGGAGATGAGGTCATCTGCTAATTAAAAAGGAGTTGGGAGTTTTAAGGCAAGTGGAGAAGTTTTGGAATGTTGTTACAGAAAGTGAAAGAACAAGTTGACCCCAGACAAGTAGTAGGACTGTTAAGCAGTGTGAAGGTCCTGCATAAGATTGGTAAAAATGAACTCCCCAGCTTCTACCCTCCTGTATGACTTTCTCAAGCAGCAGTTACTTCATGTGGGCAGAAATGGATAAAATGTATGGGTGAGTTTATTTATGGGTGGGATAAGGCCATGGGATAATTCCATAGTTCTCAACCAGGGACATTTTTGCCTTTGAAGGGACATTTGGCAATGTCTGGAATCATTTTTGGTTGTCAAGATGATAGGGATTGGAGTGGGAGATGTAAAGGCATGTAGGTGTAATGTAAAGGCATGCAAAGGATGTAAAGGTGGGGGATACTATAGGCATCTAGTGTCCAAGGATGCTTAGCAGCATCCTGAAATGCACAGGAGAGCACAAGAATTATCTCCAAAATTGGGGCATTTGGGTGTCTCAGTCCCTTAAGCATCCAGCTCTTGATCTCAGCTCAGGTCATGATCTCAGGGTTGTGAGAGGGAGCCCCACATTGGGCTCTGTACTGGGCATGGAACCTGCTTGAGATTCTCTTTCTCTCCCTCTGCCCCTCCCCACCTCTAAAATAAAATTATGTCCAACGTATTAATAGTACTAAGGTTAAGAAACCCTGACCTAGGGGTGTCTAGGTGGCTCAGTCAGTTGGGTGTCTTACTCTTGGTTTCCACTCAGGTCATGATATCAGAGTGGTGGTGTCAAGTACCGAATTGGGCTCTGCACTCAGCTGGGAGTCTGCTTCTCTCCCTCTGCCGCTCCCTCTCCCCTGCTCTCTGTCTATCTCTCAAATGAATAAATAAATCTTAAAAAAAAAGAAAAAAGAAAAAAGAAACCCTGATCTAGGATTACCTTGATCCTCACCAGTGGCTTGGTCTTCTCCAAGGTTTTCCTTGGACTATGGCCCTGAGTTTATAGGGCAAGGTAATCCTTCCGTTACATCTTTGAAGGAGAGTAGAATGAGCAGTGTACCTCATACCTTGAGTATTTCAAGAAATTGTGATGTCACAAATACAGAATTGGAATAGTCCCTCAGTCCTTTAGATGAAAATCTGGATTTATACATAGATGAAGGGAGGTGCTTACTTTGATTTTAGGAATTGAAGATCTTGTTAAACATAGACATTAGAACTTCAATAATATATGAGGAGTAACACTTCACACCATTATTAATCTTAACGTAGCTTGGTTTATCTGGTTAATTATAGTCACTAAAAATAGGATCCTGAGGGAATGAGAATGGACTACATTTAATAAATGAAATAAATACATTAAGTATTAAAATATTATCATTTGTATTCATGGATTTTTTGCTCTATGAAAGGCACCCATCCATGGATAGGCACTTGACTCATGTTATGTCATTTAATCCTAGCAGCCCCCTGAGAGAGATCATTATCCTAAGTTTACTGTGCAGGAACTGAGTTTCCGAGAAAACTTGTAATTTGCCCCAAATCATAAATTACTAGTAGCTAAGTCAAGATTTGAACTCAGATCTATTGGTCCTCAAAACTCCTGCACTTTGCATTAAACTTTAGTAAGTTTTACAAGGCAGGAATGATTGGAAATTCAGCGTAAACAATTGCCACTGCACAAAGGGAATGATGGGGATTTATGAAGAGAGCAGAAGCAACAGGGAGGGCCAGAAAGAGCAAAAAGAATGAAAAAGGAGCTAGGGAGGCTGGTCACAGGTGCGTTCAGTGTAGCAGAGTAACTTCTGCAAGCTGGCATGCCTTTGATCTTTCTTTCTTTTCCAGTGAAGCCTCTGTCCCCTGTGTCCGTTGTTCACTCTCGTGTGTTCAAATAAAGCTAGATTATTGAGAAAGGCGGACAGCTAAAGGAAAAAAAAAAAAAAAAAAAGGAGCGTGACGGCGGCGGTGTGCGCCTGCGCGCTGGCGGCGGCGGCGGCGGCGGCGGTGGTGCCGGGCGGGGAGGGGGTCCGGAGTGGGCCGCCGGACCCAAAACTGAGGGGGGCCTCGGGGAACCCCCTCCCTGGGACCTTGGCGGCCTGATGGAGTAAGAGGGGTCGGCTGTGAGTGTGAGTATCGAGGGGTCGGGCTGTGTTGAGGCATCCCGGAACGGCGGGGTCCTGGTGGTCTGCCCCTAAGGTTTCGGGCTGCAGGACGCGGCCGGGTTTCTGCTCCTGCAGGCTGCGGCGCAGGGGCGTCCTGGTCCTCCCCTCTCGCAAAGCCCGCGCGGTTTACGGGCAGGCGGTGCTTCTGGCTTCGGGGTACAGATTCTCGCGGGGGCGTTCCGGCTCGGCTTCTAGCCCCAGCAGGAAACGTGCCTGCAAGAACCTTGACCTTTAGGGGAGGCCGCTGACCTCTTTCGGCCCCCGATTCCGCAGGGATCTGGTAGACCTAGGTGCTTAAAGGCCTAGGAGTCACAGGCCAGGGACACCTTTCGACCTCTTGTGACTGACAGGCTCTGTTCTTTTGCCTTCTTCCGTCTTTTCTCTCGGTGGGATGCGTCTTGATAATAGCTACTAATTATGGAGCGTTTACTACGAATCAGTTTAATATTTAGTCTAAATCTCGGTGCGTAATTGTGGGGGAAGAAATGCTTTGCACCCCGCTCCCCGTTGAGGCTGCCCAATTTAATCATCCTTGAGAGTCAGACAGAGTAAGCCATTTTACTGGGAAGTTTGAGATTTCCATGGCTTTTAGAAACTTGGCACTGCCATCCTAGTTAAGGGAAGTTCTCTTACCTGGCAAATAGGTGCTTTATCCACCATAATGGCTTATATTGAGTTTACTCAAGCAGAAATAACTTTTTTTTTTTTTTTTTAACATTAAGAGCCCAAACTATTCAAAACCCCATGGGAAATCTTAAAATTTGTTTAAATCCTTGTAATCCAGTTTTGTTGTGAATGAAACAATGGAAAATAATCCTTAGCTTCAGTTAGGATATATTTAGCACCTACTGCATATGTGCCAGATACACTCAGGTTTGTCACAAAAATTGATGAGGTACTGTAATGGAAAGTGGCTTTTTGAAGCATATTTCAGATTAGGTCACTAAAAGTTTGATGGTAATTTGCTCAAGCTAACCTAGCTAAAGTAAGTGGCGAAAATCATGTATGCCAAGGCTCATCATTTTCATGTTAAACCAAGTTAAGTATCCTAAGCATTTTTGAGAAGCAACTACATTACAGTTTTAGTTTCTAGAGTTAACTCCTGAGTCTAGAAAATGGTAGGTGCATTTAAAAATACTAGGTGGTTTTTGAAGAGAACTTCAACGTGGCTTGGAAGGTGGTAAGAGGGTGTGAAGGAATCTGATCAAGTTATTTCAGAACCAATTACTTTGATTGAAAGGACTATATTTTAAAAGGAAGAACTGCAAATGGTAATTTTTTATTTAGGTTAGAGCACAGCACGTGTAATCTACTGTAGAAGAGACTCCTGTACAAGGAAAGCAAGGAATAATGGTAGACGCTAGCTTATTTGGTTCTGGGACCAGGAATGGCTCTGTGAGAAATATACATATTGTGTAATACGTAATTTGAATATTTTAGTGGGAAGTTTAGGATTAATGTGTTTATCCAGTGAGTAAGAACATGTAGGCAGAGAAGTTGCATAGGAATACTCCAGTTGCACATCATCATGCTAAATCTCTAATTAAAACCTTACTCAGTGGGTTTTTTTCCTCTTTAGAATCTAATCTGAAAGAGACTATCAAGAAATGAGAGTTCCTAAGTGTTCATCAGTAGAAGACTGGTTAAATCAATTATGCATTTGTTACAATGAGCCAGCCTTCTGTGTGCTAACACTGAGTAATACCAAGATATTTCAAGTGAAAAAAAAAAGTGCAAAAGAGGTTTTATATTTTGCAACCGTTTGTGTTTTTTTTAAAAAAGTTTATGTATTTGCATATATATGTATAGAATGTATCTGGAGGAATATGTAAGAAACTGGTAACAGTGACTAGAGGTACACGTGGCTGGGAAACAGGAATGGAAAGGGAATAATTTTCTGTATGTTTTTAAGATGTGTGTGTGTGTGTGTGTGTGTCTGTCTGTCTGCACGCGAGCACCAAAAAGGTGGTTTTATTAAAGCACAGGGCGAGCACCAAAAAGGTGGTTTTATTAAAGCACAGGGAAAGGACTTGTGGGTAGAAAGAGTTGCCCTAGGGTCATAAGGCCCATTCTGTACTTTCCAGTTGGGAGGGGATTAGGGATAGTGTAAGCCTCCCAGCTATTTTGGAAACAAGGTTTCCAGGATCCTGAGGGGCTAGCTATTGTTAGGAAAAGTTTTATATTATTTAGTAAAAACTCAGTCGTGAAACCCTTTAGATAGATATGGGTGGGTCATATGCTTGGGGGATGATTGCCAACTTGTATGGGGGGGGGTAGATAAATGAAGTTTCCAAAGGAATTTTTATATGTTAAAGTAGACTCACGGAGGTGGGCTAAAATTGCCTTTTACCCTTAACAAAGTATAAACATTGAGGCAGCTGAGTTCCTAGAGGAAAGTCACTCTGCCTGTTTCAAGGTCTTGTCCATGGGCTGTAGATAGTAAGGAAATTTAATAATTTTTTCTTCTGCCTTTGTTTCCCACATCATGTTTTTAAGAATTTATTATGAAATTTTAAAAATCCAGAAAAGTAGAGAAAATATAACCAATCTGTGCCAGTTGATCATTTTAAAATCTGTTGTTACGTTGCTGTATTTGCTTTTATTCCTGAAATCTCTAAACACTTTAATACACGTCTCTAAGTAAAAGAACATTTACCTGCATAATTCAGTAACATAATCATACTGAACAACGAATTTTTCTGTATTTTATAATACCCAGTCTTTATTAAAATTTCCCCAAATTGGAGGCACCTGGTTGACTCAGAGGACCACACAACTCTTGATCTTGGGGATTGTGAGTTGGAGCCCCGTGTTGGGTGTAGAGATTACAAAAAAACAAACTTAAAAATGTCCTCAAATTGTTCTCCCCCCCCAACTATTTTTTATCCTATTTCCAATCAAAGTCTATGCATTCCATTTGGCTGTTATGTCTTTTGAAATCTTTTTAAATCTAGAACAGTTACCTTTTTTCTTTCTCCCTTTCTCTTTTTTCGTCATGACTTGTTGAAGAGACATGGTCAATTATCTGGATTTATCTGACTGATTCCTAGTGGTTTACTTAGCTGGTTACTGCAAACTGGAAGGTACAGGTAATGCTTGATTGGATTCAGGTTAAACACTTTGGGGATGATATCATACACTATACTTTATACTCTATAGTTTTTCTGTTAATGGTGCTGAGATTGATTAGTGGGTTCAGGTGGTAAATCTGAGTTCTCCATTGTAAAATTGTGTTTCTTCCCTTGGAAACTAGCTGTAAGCCCTTTTGTATATTTAAGATTTAAAACTAATGTTACCTATTTGAAATATAAATAATTATCTTTAAAAAGACAAAGCTTGGGGGTCCTTGGTTGCCTCAGATGGTTAAGCATCTGCTTTTGGTTCCAGTCATAATCTCCAGGTCCTGGGATGGAGCACCAAGTTGGGCTCCTGGCTCAGCAGGGAGTCTGCTACTCCCTCTCCCTCCTACTCTCCCCCTGCTTATGCTCTCTCTTTCTCTCTAATAAATAAAATCTTAAAAAGATAAAAAAGAGCTTACTGGAAGAAATTGCTGCTGCTTATTTTTTATTTTTTTATTTTTAAAGATTTTGTCTAGGGATGCCTCGGTGGCTCATTTGGTTAGGCAACTGCCTTTGGCTCAGGTCGTGATCCTGGGGTCCTGGGATCAAGTCCTGAATCAGGCTCTTTGCTAAGCAGGGAGCCTGTTTCTCCCTCTACCTGCTGCTCCTCCTGCTTGTTCTTTCTCTTGCGTGCACACTCTCTCTCCCTCTGACAAATAAAATCTTTAAAAAAAAAAAAAAATCAAGATTTTATTTATTTATTTATTTAGAGCATGAGCAGGGGGAGAGGCAGAAGGAGAGGAGAGAGAATCTCTAGCAGACTCTGTACTGAGTGCGAGGGGCTCCATCCCACAACCCCGATATGACCTGAGCTGAAATCAAGACTCAGTTGCTTAACCAACTGAGCTACCCAGGCTCTCCATGCTGTTGCCTTTTTTTTTTTTTTTTTTTTTTTTGAGAGATTGAGTGTGGAGTGGGGAAGGTACAGGGAGAAAGAGCAAGAAGACCTTAGGCATGCTCTGTGTTCAGTGCAGACCCCTAAATGGGGCTCGATCTCAGAACCCTGAATTTGTAACCAACACTAAATCGACTGGGCCACTAGGTGTCCCATGCTGCTGCCGCCTTTTTTTTTTTTAAAGATTTATTTACTTATTTGATAGAGAGATCACAAGTAGGCAGAGAAGCAGGCAAAGAGAGAGGAGGGGAAGTAGGCTCCCTGCCGAGCAGAGAGCCCGATATGGGGCTCTATCCCAGGACCCTGACATCATGACCTGAGCCAAAGGCAGAGGCTTTAACCCACTGAGCCACCCAGGCCCCCCTGTTCTTGTCTCTTGAATGTGTTTTGTTTTTGTTTTTAAGATTTTATTTATTT